>JAODAL010000477.1:0-307357 GCA_025379985.1 Phyllomedusa bahiana | reverse complement strand
GTTTTCGAGTATTTAATGCCCAAATCTGCAGTTTTCAGCCAGAAAAGAGTCATAAAAAGTCAGTTTTTCATACCCTGCCCACCTGCGGTTAGCCCCTCCCACATCAACTGATAAACCTATTTTACTTTGAATAACATGTGAATAACTGCCAGTGGGGCGGGGCTCATGAATAAGATTTGAGCATTAAATGCTCTAAAATTACAGCATCTTACAATAAAAGGGACACAGCGCTGGAAACAGTATGTCATTAGCTTGTGCTGTCCTCAGCAAGGGGGGCCATAATCTATCTGACAGGTTCCCTTTAAATAGGCAGACTGACTGATACAAGTTTGACTACACCAGTGATGCTAATTACAGGACACACCCTAGTTTAACATGTCCCTATGGTCAAATTATATTTCATCTAGCCACAATTCAAATACAATGTCTGATTTTCATTAGTTGATTTTCAGTAGAGTTAATTATTACTTTTGCCAGTTTCAAGTTATTTCAGTGGTGATGATGTTTTTTTTAATGGAATGGTACCAACAATTCTGTCTACTTCTGTAGGTGTAGATACCAGAAGTGGGATTCAAACCTATCAGACTTTGATGCATACCCTTGCAATATTTCATCAAAGTCTATGGTTGAAACACCCCTTTTGAAAAAACAGAAACACAATTTATGAAATTGCTGATTTACTTTTTTTATTTTTTAAAAAGAGTTTGAATGCATTATACTGTATGTACCCAAAACAGTGTTGTTAAAAAATACAACTCATTTCACGACCAAGAAATCCTCATTAGGCTGCAATAATATAGAAATTAAAAAATGTGGCTTTTGAAAGGCAAAGATTAAAAAATATTTAAAAGCCACCACGTACAAAAGACAAAAAATAGGCCATAGAATAAGGCCAGTGGTTGATCATTTTAGAACCAAGTTTGTGCAAGAATATACATGTGAGAACTGTACTTTTATAGAGGAATTCCTGATACATTTTTAAAATCAGCTTTTAGTTATTAGTTGTTTTTTTCCCCAGTGGCACAACATATAATGCACTGAAATTAAAGATTATTTTTAGAAAATTCCACTGCAACATGTTTCACTCTACAACATTCATTGCTCATTTCTGGAAATGAAACCTGGAGGATCAAACTACTTTTTTTTCCTATTAACCTTAGTGTGAATGATGAATTTTTAACTAAATGTGCATATTATTGGAAAAATGTAATTTTTCATGTCAGTGCTTTAAAAAAAAGTTTTTAAAAATTCTGAAGACCTGTGTTTTCAAAATACTTACACCTCTATATTCCCCTAGAAGTTAAGTTAAACCATGGGGTCACTTAGAGGGGATTCCACTGTACTATTAGGTCAGAGGGTTTGCATATGCAACACGGCATCCAAAAATAATTCGTGCAAACTCTGAACTCAAAAAGCCAAATAGTGCTTTTTCTCTTCTGGTCTCTACCTACCCTGTGATCAGTGAAAAACTTGCAGCATCACAACGCTTACTGCCCCCCCCCCCCCCTTGTTGAATTCTTTTAGGAATTTTCTTTATATTTAGGCACATCAAAGCACTCCTGAAATGATGCCTAGAAAAACAGCATTCTTTGTTTCTGAGGTGTTTTCGAATCAAATAGCTAAAGAGACTACATAATGGATTTTTCTAAAAACCGAGTTACATTGCTCTATTGATACCTACTGTGTTGCTGAAAAAAATGTATTAAAATTTTAAATTTTCAAAAAAAAATAGCAATCTTTAAAGCTGTGTATCATTGATTTAATTCATGTGAAACACTTAGGGCGACATGTATGAAGACTTTCTTTGTTTCATATAGCAACCAATCAGAGCTCCCCTTTAATTCCATATAGTCATCTGAAAAAAAGAAAGGGGAGCTCTGATTGGTTGCTATGGACAACAAAGAAAGTCTTAAACCATGACGGTTTACACACACGTGGCCCTGGCGGGTAAGCGCTGGCAAAAAGTGACGTGTCACTTTTTCTGGCCGTGTAGTACGCATCAGGGAATACTTTGTTACATCAGTGAGTGCTATGGTTTTACCATATTTGCAGTACATACTTGGGCACATTGCAGTGCAATTATACCCTGAACTAGGGCCCACAAATGCGCCATGTGAACATACCATTAGGGTTACAGTCTTTACAGTGGAGTCATTTTGGCACATAAAGTCGACTTAAAGTCAATTAAGAAATTAATCCGTTCCATGATGGATATACCTTTCAGGAGGCACTAAGGTGGTATGGGTATGGAGTGGGCTCACACATTGAGCTGTATCATACGCAGTGGTCTGTATATTTACAGTGAAAGGTAATGTTGACCTATGCAGCTGTATGCCGGTTGTTACCCACCCATCTCGATTGCATCACTGTCTCTCTGCTGATTGTATCACTCTATATTGTCTCAGATTTGCTGCTGCTGAACAGTAAGCACTGCCTGCCTTATCTCCTCTTGCCCCAAAGTTTCACCTGAGCTCTTCTTTTTAATGGCCAGGAAAAATGGGTCAAAAGGTGACATTTCAAGTGGTCTGTTTACAGTCGACTCTTGCTGCTGCATGGTGCCTGGTAATGCATGTACAGTGGTGGCCAAAAGTATTGGCACCCCTGCAATTCTGTCAGATAATACTCAGTTTCTTCCTGAAAATGATTGCAATCACAAATTCTTTGGTATTAATAATTCATTTATTTTGCTTGCAATGAAAAAAAACAAAAAGAAATGAAACAAAAATCAAATCATTGATCATTTCACACAAACTCCAAAAATGGGCCGACAAAAAGTATTGGCACCCTAAGCCTAATACTTGGTAGCACAAACTTTAGCCAAAATAACTGCGAACAACTGCTTCCGGTAACCATCAATGAGTTACTTACAGTGATCTGCTGGAGATTTAGACCATTCTTCTTTGGCAAACAGCTACAGGTCCTAGAGATTTGAAGGGTGCCTTCTACAAACTGCCAGGTTGGGATCTCACCACAGGTGTTCTATGGGATTCAGGTCTGGACTCATTGCTGGCCATTTTAGAAGTCTCCAGTGCATGGTACTCAAACAGTCTAAATTATCGCACAGATCTTATGTACATTTACTAGATAGATATGATTACATGTTTGCTATAGTTTTTTTTCTTTTAGTAAATTGCAAATATTAAATATATGCTTGTCAGTTGTTTTTGAACCGTTTATCATGCTATGTGTCAAAGTAATGGTTAAAACACATGTCCACTTTGATTTAATCAATGCTTTTTTAACCCTTAAAACCTTAACTATGCAATACTCCAGGTTTGGTTTGGGGTTCACGCACCGCATACGTCCTGGCGATCGCGCGGGCTTGCGGGCGAGCCGCGCATGATGGCCACATGGGACCAGCGGTATAGTACCGCTGGCCGCATGCCGTATCACCCGCGGCCGAAGTGAGCTCCGGCGACGGGTGATTAACGCTTCATTACCGTAACCTGTGATGATTGCTGTTAGAAATCCCCTATGGGGAAAAGTAAAAAAGTGTAAAAAAGTTAAAAAAAGTTAAAAAAAGTTAAAAAAGTAAAACACAAACACAAAAAATAAAATAAAAACCCGTACATCGCCCTTTTCCCCTTTACAAACGCCAATCGCCCCAAAAAACATCAAAAATAAATAAAGTATCCATATTTGGTATCGCTGCATACGTAACGACCTGCCCTATAAATCTGTTATGTTAATTAACCTGTACGGTGAACGGCGTAAAAAAAAAACCAAAACAATCACAGAATTAAGATTATTGTTCATCCCGCGGCACATAAAATGGAATAAAAAGCGATCAAAAACTCCTATAAACGCCAAAGTTGTAACAATTAAAACGTCTGTTCATCCCACAAAATAAAGTTCTTACACAGCTCTGTATACGGAAAAATAAAAAAGTTATGGCTCTCAGAAAATAGCAATGCATAAATATTCTTTTACACACGGGAAAAAACACTTTTTTTTTTTTTAAAAAGTGTTTTTCAACAGAAAAAAAATATAAACCCAGGATATCGCCGAATGTATAAACCCCAAAGGTAAAGCTAACTTATCAGGATACTGCACGGGAGCGCTTTAAAAAATAAAAATAAAAAAACTATATTTTTTTAAAACTGATTTAAATAGATTTAAAAATATCAAAAAGTCTTGCCCCCCCCAAAATTTACTAAAAAAACGTAACTCACCCCGCAAAAAAACCCCCCTACACAGCTCCGTACACAGAAAAATAAAAAAGTTATGGCTCTCGACTTGGGATGCAAAAACGTTTTTTCCCTATTTGAATAAAATGTTTTTATTGAATAAAAGCATTAAAACAAAAAACAAATAACAAATTGGGGTATCACTGTAATCTTTTGACCTGCTGAGTAAAGCTAGCATGTCATATTAATACATGACCGCTAAAAAAAAAAAAAAATAAAAAACACTACAAGTTTTGCGTCATATGCACCCCAAATGAAACCCAAAAACTTAAATTCATCCCGCAAAAAAAAAGCCCTCACAGCTCTGCACACAGCAAAATAAAAAAGTTATGGCTTCAAATAGGACAACATAAAAACGCAATTTTTTTATAACGTATTTTTTTGTAAAAGTAATAAAACAGAAAAAACTATATAAAATCTATATCATTCCCATACCTAGTAAAGTAACCCCGTCATTTACACTGCCCGGCAAATTGCTGTAAAATTAAATCAAAAAACATGACCGAACTGCGTTTCCCCCCCCCCATTTCAGGGCCCAATGAAAAAAAAAACCATAAAAACCCCTTTGTTCCCTAAACCCTAGATGAGATCCCTGGGGGGTTGTTGAATCCAAAAGGGGGGATTTCTGGAAGGTTTCATTTTTCTGCTATTTGGGGGGCTTTGCAAATGCGACATGCCCCCAAAATCTGCGTTCCAAAAGCCAAATAGCGCTCCCCCCCCTTGTACGCCCTACCATTCCCAAACAGCAGTTTACACCCACGAGGGGGTTTTTCCGAAAATTGGGGAAGAAAAATTGCTTACAAATTTTAGGGTTCTTTTTTTTTCCCGGATTCCTTTTAAATATGAAACATTTTCAGCTAAAATGCAGATTTTTGAAACAATTTTAAATTTTCACAGCCTAATCTAAAAAAAAATTTTGAATCACCCGTGGGGCTATATACTTACTGCACCCCGGATATATTCCGTAACGGGTGTAGTTTCCAATATGTGGTCTTTCTAGGGGGGCTTTTTAAGTTTTGCACCCTTTGGGGTGTCCTCAAAAACCCAAATGGCGCCTAAATAAAATCTATTTAAAATGAACCCCAGAGTCCAGTAGGTGTCCTTGGTTTACCAAATAATTCATAGGGGCCCAAATTGGGATACTCTGAAAAGCAGACCTGGGGGAATTGAATTTGTTGCATTTACCCAGTCACATTTACCATATTCCCCGGAATAAGGATAAATAGAAAATTGCAAAAAAATGAAATTTTAAATTTCACCTCCACTTTGCTTTAATTTCTGTGAAAAAACCTAAAGGGGTTTTCAAACTTCCCTAAACAGTGTGTAAATCTTTTAAGGGGTTAGTTTCTTAAAAAGGCATCATTTTTGGGGGTTTTAAAAATGCGGCCCCCCAAGCCACGTCAGATCTGGATTTGGGGCCCTAAAAAAATGTAAATTGCCCAAAAATTTTTTGAAAATGTGGGGAAAAAAAACTACTAAATTTCTAAGACCCCAAAAGTCGTAAAAAAAAAGGAAATTTAAAAAATTATCCAAATAAGTGGACCTATGGTAGTGTAGTTATAAAAAATTTTTTGGTGAAAAATTATCTGTCTTGTACCAGAAAAATTTTGCAACTTTCAAAATCACAAATTTTTCCAAATTTTTTATGAAATTTTTATATTTTTTCCAAACAAAAAGGATTGTAGGAAAAAAAAATTTTTTACTAAAAATTTAAAACACAATGTGTCCGAGAAACAAACCTGAATAATGGGGAGTAAAAGTGTCAAAAAATTATTCCACATAAAGTGACCCCAATCAATTTCAAAAAAGGGTTGTCGGGGAAGGGCCAAAAATGGCTGGGGTTTCCCTTTAAGGGGTTAAGGGGAAATTTCCTTTCATTAGTTTAGGCAGTCTAAAAGCCATTCTGCTTTTTGGGGTCAAACGGGAGACAGTGTCCCTTTTGTATGTTCTTCTTTTTTTTTAATCATGTTTTTAAAATGGTCTGCAATAAAATTGATTTTTTTTCAATACAAGATTCTGGAGAAAATCTTATGTTCATTTTTTTTTCATAGGTATTCCACATATAATTACTTTAGCCATAGGGGGAGGTTTATGTCGTGATAATTCAATAAGTTAACATAAACAATCTACTCACATGACCAATTCAGACCCGAAACACCATCAATCCTTGGGTGACTAGAGGACCTCCCTTTTGAAGAAAATTTTTTTAATATATAAATATATAAATATATATATAAATATATAATATATTATATATAATTTTATAATATTATATATATTATAAATATATAATATATATATATATATATATATATTAATTATTATAATATATATAATTATATAATATTTATATATATATATATATTAGAAAGCCAAGAAGCTGTGGGGGACAGCCGATATGTCTCACCGATATGTCTGCTCTCGGTGTGGTAAAAAGCCATGTAGTACTGGTGTCAGTGGCATTCGGCTATTGACACATGTTAAAAGTTTAGCATAACTGCTACGCAGGGCAGCTTTTTACTGGAGTAGCCAGTTTTTGCGGGTTGAAGTGGAGCTACATTGTTTTTCCTTGTGTTATTATTTTTTCTGGATCAATGAACGGAAGTCATGAACTGTGTTTTCCCATGCGACCAGTGGGCTGATCCGCTTAATTATATCTATATATATATATAAATATTTATATAATATATAATATATTATAGTATATATAATATATATAATTAAATATATGATATATATATATATAGCTATCCTAACAATCCCTATTACACCCTGCCTAATCTGCGGAGCACCCGCCCCGAAAGGGATGACCCCACCCTACGGTGGCTTATCCCTGGTACAGACTAATATATGTAATGCAAGGACACAGTAATCACTGCATGGTCCAGTTAAGAAACCCAACACGTTTCTCCATGTATGATGCGGTTCTTCAGGGGGAAATGCAGTATATCCAAAAAGAAAATGATACAGACTGGTAAAAAAGTGTCAGCAAATTTGGTGTTTACATAGACATAACTATGGGCCCATCTAGATGTCGGAGTAGGCTGTTTATTTCCTTACCTGATCCCCTTAAACAGGTTTGTTAGTAACGTACACATTTGAAGATTGCTCCAAACAAAGCTCATTTCTGGTTAATAAACATGCAAGAGTAGATGCATAAGACCCAGGGTGACACATTACTGATGCGTCTTGCACAGCACACAAGGAAACATACTTCCGGAACGCACATACCAACCCAGGAGCAAATTGGCATCGGTGTGCGCGCATGAGCTGCCCATAGCCATGCCCCTGACCTGGTGGTAGACATGACCGTCAAAAAGAAATGTATTTTCTAAATACATTGCTTTGTTGATTTTTTTGGGGGGTTCAGAAGATAAAGAAGATTTTATCTCTTTTTAGCGCACACAAATTTCTGGCTATTAACATTTTTATCCCTCTACCTCTCACTGTTCTTTCTTATTTATCATTGGCCTAAGCTGCTGTCAGTCATGCACTCTGACCATAAGTCAAATTATTGGTAAGAACAGCTATTATCTGTCTCTCATTTCTGAGCAGTGTGACCAAATCAAATGGACCTGTTTCTCCACTAAGTAGGATCTCTGGTGAGATTTACAATTCTATTTGGATCAAGAAGGAATACAAGTGAAATACCGTAATACTTGTGATGTGCATGTTGAATACCTGGTAATGCCATGTGGTTTCTGTAATGATCCTGTGCTAACCCAGCAGTTTGATTAAATCTAATTCTTGTGTTTCCTCTTTCATAAAATTCTCCTGCCTGTAAAACTCTCTTTGAAGGAATGGAGCTAAATTTCATGTGACAATATCTACTGACTTTAAAAATCTTGAGTACCTTCTAATCTTTATTAGTCATTATAGATCTACTACTCTTTTCATTTTGACTTCATACTAACCTGTCATTCTGCAGACAAGAATCGGGGTCCAGTCCACTCCAGATCCTTTGACTTTAAAAGATTACCTGAGGTGCTAACTTATGTGATTAATCCAAATTATATCCTGGATTCAATTAGAACAACATTTTATGAATCACCAAGGGGATATTATATGGTGCCCTAAAAAACTGAAATACAGAAAGTTTTATTCCGAGCTCAATCCTTTATGCTTTCTGGACATCTGGGAGTTAAGTGCAATTCTAAGCTACTTTAAGGTTTTTAATAGTAGTCAAATTGGAGATAAGTCACTAAAGAGTTTGTAGCATCCTGTACAAATGTGTACAATTCAAGTCTTCCCTACTAGCTCCACTCGGTCTTTTTCAACCTTTGCATATACAAAAGCACCCTGGTCAAAGATCTTTATGGATTATCCCCTCCCCCCTCCATTTTAGTATTTCATCATTATCTGAGTTGTCATTGTTCAGTTTTCTAAAATTGCCCTTGTCATCCATTTGCCTAATTTGCCTTCTGCCCCTCCGTTGACTCGAGTTTTCTTCATCTCTATTAAAGTCCTAAGATCTTTAACCTCTGCTGCTGATGCCAAAGCTGTAAAGATAGATGCCTGGCTCTTGAGTTTTTATCTGGAGATAGTTTGGCCCACCTTTAAAATCCACTCTCTAAAGGCACTTTAGCAATAAATTTGTAACATGCAGTATTGACCATTTCAAACTCTTTGAAGAGATGAATCGAGTCTACCGCTATTAAAACTGCCACTAACTCCATGTCCATGTGTCTTTTTCTTCCATTGGTTGTCGACAATTTACCTATTAAGTGACTCCAATTTTGGATTGCAGGAAGATATTGTAACGCACCGAGGTAGTGGATCCGCTGGACCACCGCAAGCGATGGTGAAAGCCCACGCCAGGGAGCGGAATCTACGTAGGTCCCGGTTTTCACCAGAGCCCGCCGCAAAACGGGATGGACTTGCTGCAGCGGGAGTCTACCAGGTCCCTTCCACTGGCAGGACTTGCTCGCGGTGGCGGCCAAGGGTAGGTGTGGCACAGAATCGTCAGGCAGGCTCGTAGTCGGGGACAGGCAATAAGGTCAGTGCAGGCGGCAGAGGTTCGTGGTCGAGGGACATAGGCAAGAAGGTACGGTACACGGTAATCAAGACAAAACGTCTCAGAACGCTTTCTCAATAGGCAATGGGCACTAAAGATCCGGCGAGGTTACTAGGAAGAGGCAGGCTTAAATAGGGGCAGCGACCGGCAGTAGTCAATTACCGGTGCGCTGGCCCTTTAAATTTAACACTGCCGGTGCGCTCGTGCCCTAGGGAGCAGGACCGCACGCGCCGAGGGACAGAGACAGCAGCAGCAGGAGCGTGGCCAGGTAAGTGCGCCTCGGGGTTGGCAGGGGAACGAGCGCGCCCGCGACCCGACGTGCGGGACGTGGCGCTGCTCAGCATTGGGACACGGATGCGCCTGCAACCCAGGACCAGGGTCGCAGGGTATTCGTGACAGATATATTGGAAGTTATTCTAATTGTTTGGAAACGATTTGCTCCAGAGTGGAGAAGATGGGTACCTAAGAAAACCTGCAAACCCCATTACTTTTTAAGAAATGCTGTTCTAAGTGTCCCCTTAGTTCTTTGGTGAATGCTTCAAGGAAGGAGCCTTAGAAGTAAGGGCACTGTTATGCACCCATCTAGGTGTCCTTGACACATCTCTGGATAATCCTTCTCCTGGCAGTCTCTGGTGTGCAGTTTCCACCTTCTTTATGCCTTAAAACGTGTTTGCAGTTGCTGGCTGGACCATCAGCAGCGCCTGTCTTCTCTCTTTGTGCACAGAAGCTTCACCCCTGCTTACCTTCTCAGTGTCTGATTGAAAGGACAACTGGCACTAGAAGGTGAAGTTACAGATGTCTTCCCACCCAGCTGCTGGAGGTGTTCTAGTGATAAAGATATTTCTTTTACAGGTCCTGCTACCTGTTTGTTACAGTGAAATATGTAAGAAAAATTAACAAAGCAGCGCTTCCTAGTGTAATAAACTCACTGAGATTACTGAGGATACACTCTCCTCTGTAAGTTGTCCAAACAGAAGGTATAGCTCTTGAACCTGAGATGTACCCTCTGCCATTGAAGATTAATACAGGGATAACAATTAAGGGTAGAAGACACGAGAATTAATAGAAAAGACCAATAGGTGCTCGGCACGGAAAGATTTTGACAGATCGTCAAGTGGTTCAGTATTAAAATAATGTATTTGAAAATGAATGTCAATAAGTGTTTACGCTTACCTGTTCATAACCTAAATTATATAAATATTTTCCCACTTTCTACATTCTGTCAAAATCTTCCCGTGCCGAGCGGCTGGTGGTCTTTTTCTGTTATTTCTCTTTGTTATAGTGTGTTTCAGATACAGTTCCTGATTTCTTGTCTTTCACACATTGTGTCTCATCAAGGGGGTACAGTGAGCCCTAACTGGAACCCAGCCCACTGTCCCTGCCTACTTGATGTGCTGTACTAGGCGGCAGACGGCAACTGGGCGAAAGTCCCTGCGCTGCTAAAGTGCTGGGGCCGTCAGGAGGAAGAAGAGTCAACAGTCCAGGTCAAAAGCCAATCAGGACTGCCAAGCCACAAAACGGAACCAGAGAGAAAATGTATACAAGCCGAGGTCAAACCAAACGGGAGCGAGGTACAGAATCAGAGCGCAAGACAGGGTCAGGAAAACAAGCCGGGGTCTGGTACACGGATAAGCAAAACAACAAACAATAGCACAGGTAATAGGCAGCCAGGAGAATATCACAGGCGCCCCTGCTGCTGATTGGAGCGGCCTCCGGGTCCTCCCATTGGCTGGTGCGACACGCCCCCTGTCCAGAGTAGTTGGGCCTCTGTCACTCATGGAGCTGCCAGTACACTGTCTATCCGGGTGGGGTCACAAATCAGCTGCTGCAGACTGTTGCTGCCTGCAAGCTGAGCGCCGCCTAGCCCTGACACATTGTTTATTTCCTTGAATTGCTGTTTACCTAGTAATGACTCTTGCCTAGCCCCTAACTACATTTGTTATATGCTGCCTAATTACAGAAAAAAGTCTTGGATATTTAGCTTAGCGCACAACTAAGTAATTATTGTATTTTCTAACCCCAATTAAAATATAGATAAATATTTATGTAATTTGCACTTAAAACTGTGTACCTATGCTATCTCCTCCAGTCTGAGACTGCTTAGGGGACCACAGCCTGGGGATTCATATCGTCGTATCTTCTTGTTTTTCTAGTTTATCAAATTGTATTGTGGCTCAGAACGTCCACTGCCAAAGGCTAAGTCTAGGCAAAACTGGTTTTCCGTCAGATTTTTGGTGGTTTTTAGTTTTTAGAAACCTCTAAAAATCTGCCGGAGAACTTTTCACATAGACAGCTTGAAAACTGTCCAAAAAATCATGCCAAAAACCTCAACAAAACACTAAAACCACCCAAAAACTTGTCGGAAACCCATCTGCTTTGGACAAAAACCTGACAAAATATTCTGGTTCAAAGTGGTATTTAGGTTTTGGTTTTCGATGAGTTTTTTGTCCTAAGCTGTGTTGCCTTATCCTAAGTTTGAGCATAACACCTATAAAATTGCTATTGTAAATAAAAATGTTTATCTGAACATAATTTCATAGTTTGTTCTGAAAAGCAGAGCAGACAGGTCTTTTTTAATAGGTTTACACCTATTTTTAAACATTTGCCAATAGAACACCATGGTTAAGTTATGTCTGTTTTATTCTTGTATACATATGTGACTGTAGCTTTACTATTATGCAAATTCATTTTAAAAAAGATGCACACTTTTAATGTATAGTACTACCATTTATGCAGTTATTTAATTACATTATTTAATAAGAGCTGTGCTTTAACAGATTGTCAATATAAATTGAGCATAAGATTCTCTACCTGTGTGTCCCCTTGTGTTCAGCTACAACTTGTTTGGAAATCTGATGGCAAGTGTTTACTTTTAGTAGAGTCAAGCATTCTACAGTGTTTGATGAACCCAATTTGAAATCTGTATACCTCTGCAACCATGAACCTCCCATAAATAAAACTCTTACTACTTGAAAGAGCAGCATATGCTATAGAGTTTGGAATGATTAAACAGTCTTTAATTTGTTGTATAATTGTACTATGTTATTTTCATGAAATCTATTGCTTTTAAATCAGGGCCACCTATATCTGATTGGTCAGGGGCGTAACTAGAGAAGCCTGGGCCCCATAGCAAACTTTTGGATAGAGCCCCCCTACTAGCCCTTTCCCAAACTATAAACATTTACCAGTACCACTTAATAATGTCATAAGTTACTAGAAAATACAAAAGCAAAAACCTTACCAAAATATATCACCACCCTATGCTACCAAAGAAATCCCCCCAAACATTACACGAAGACCCGATTAAACGTCGAACATGCCCACAAATTACCACCACATAGGACTGAAAAATCCCCTATACTTTCTGAATAAGCCCATTACAAAGAAACCAATATTACCCCTATATTGGTAAACACCATGAAACAAGACCCCTGCAGACGTATATTACCTTCATACAGTGACCTTTAAATGGTAAAACCCCTGTACACACCCCGCGACAGTATATTCCCTTTCTACGGACCGTATAGGGAGATGAAATGCACCAGGCTGTGCAGACTGTAAACTCCCTCATACAGTGCCCTTAGGGGTGACCAGTGTACAACCCTCAAAAATTTTCCCTTTACATGACCATTAGTGGTAAAAACCAGTGTACACAGGCTCTGCGACTTTTAAAAATACCTTCAACAGTGACCATATAGTGGTAGATCCAAGCCCCAGGCTGTGCAACGATACTCCCGTATACAGTGACCATATACATATTGCCAACTTTGAAAATTGTCTTCAGGGAGAGTTTTTAAAGTTTAAAAGCCACTTTCCCATTTAATAAAACCCCCCTCCCTTTACAATTATTCCCCTTTTTAAACTTCCATAAATCTATTCCCCAAGCCTTTTACACAGTAAAAACTGTTCTTTATACAAACTGACATGTGCCAAAAAAAAATTACTATCTACATAAACAAATTTGTAAAGCCATACAGACGTGCCTAATTTCCCCTATGTAAAACACACATAGTTAAATCTCATTGTTTTTAATTATTTCTAATAAAAACATTGGAAACGCAATTAAATCACTGAATCCCCAAAAGGGAAAGCAAGCAGCCTAAAAGGCAGGCTCAGCACGAATAAACATCTGCTTCCAATTCCCATCCATAAAGATCTCTATTGCGATAATCTGCGCTGGCAAAAAAAAAGTTTGGGCAAACCTTTCCAAGCACACCCCGGGCAAAGCCTTTGCATCTTTAACATAAAATCTCACTTTTTTTCCAAAAACATCTGTAAAAAACACATACCAAACCCCATCACATATATAGCCATCATATACTCACCTCATTATAACATATGTCAACTCCCACATATATAGACATACATGCACTCACTAAGATATAGACTCATGCACCATACAGAAAACATAATTAACTACAGATATAACATACAGGGCCACTCATACGATAACATACTGCACCCCACACATATAGAAAAATACACGCAGTCACTACAAATATAGACAAACATGCACTCCCCACATATATAGTCATACTGCACACTCATACGATAGACATAGTGCACACTCACTCAGATATAGACATACGGCACATCACTACAGATAAGACATACCACACCCCACTACAGATTAGACTAGGCACCTCACTAAGATATAACAACTGCACCCTCACTACAGTATAACATAATCCCACTACATAAAAAAATGCCAAAAAATTGCTTACCCCTACGTTGACATACATACACTCCTACATATAAAAATTTCCCCAAATTTGCTCACTACTACAGATATAAACATGTTGCACATAGCACATACAAAACACCCAATACAAACAACACAAATTTAAATGTTTTAACTCACATCTTTTGCAACAATATAAAGCTGAAAAAAAAAAAAAATTTTGATCACTATACAAAAACCACACCAAAATGCCAAAAATACACTCCCAATCTGCATTATGTTGTAGCTATTTTACAACCTAGACTCTTCCAGAGGGCTGGTCCCGCAGCTGTTCAGGGCATGGGAAGGGGCAGCAAGGAAAGTCAGCACTAACAAGTGCCGGGCCGGGTAAAATTTTCTGCTGCTGGTTTAGGGGTGGGGGGGACACTCAAGGATTTCCCCTAAGCAGGGGCCGATAGATGCGGAAACCCCTGGGGGTACATTAGACGTCCTAGCGCAAATTTTGGGGGGGCGTGCAATGCTGCTGCCCCGTACTCAGGTATACATGGCTGTAAAGCTGCCGACATTCCATGCACCAACCTTGTTTCTTCTTCTATCTCCAAGCACTCGGTGCTGTAGCCGTCCCCCGGGCCCGCGCCCCACATGGGGCGCCCCCCAGTGAAGGCAGTGGGATGTTATGACAGGGTTTGGGAGCTGAACAAAAATCACTGTTTATTCCCCGGGGGCCCCTCGTGACGGGGCCCCAAGCAGCGCTATTCTGCTATTCCGGGAGTTCCCCACTGTGATTGGGGTGATCTTTCCACCAGAGCGCATCCTCTTCATTTTTAAAACTACCCTGGGGTTCATTTGGGTAAGCTTTTGATATGAGCTTTTAAACCTATTTTATTTGAAGTACTAGGGTGCTGTGTCTGGGTAAAAAGTGAAGGAGACAACAGGAGTTAGCCTATTAATCAGATATTTACAGACTGTACAAAGCAAAGTACATTCATATTTGACCTGTGTTTTTTTTTCTGATACTCTGAATCTACTGCAAAGATAAAGTTCGGTTAGCACTCGTGAGAATGTTGACGTTTAATGCACAATGTGTTATTACTAAATTAAACATAGAAGTAGTGTGCAGTTCATTTGTAATGTTTCATTTTAGGTTTCAGGAAAATGTACCCGGTGCCAAATAATTTGTATTAATCAGACAACTGGAGAGAAAAAGAGAGAGATATTTCAAACACTAGCGTCCAGCAGAGAAGGGAAGGTTAGTATAACCTCTAAGTTAACATAAATACTGTGTGACACACTTTTTGTCCTGTTTTTCACCTTTTTTTTTTTTTTTTTGAAGCCTTTTTACTGAACAAGTAACTTTGCATGGAAACAGATTGGATTATCTTAAATGGGTTGTACACTTTCTAATAAAATCTAGTAGGCAGCTCCTGATACCCCATTAACCCCTTACCGTATGAGTATGTCATGGTGCCGGTAAGGATCTATGTAGCAGGATTACTCAGTAATCCAGTAACAGCAGGAATGGAGCCATCTCTCTCCTGATATTTAACCTTTTAGATGCTGTGGTGTCTAAATGAGTGAGAAATGGTGCTTCTCACTCCTGCATCCCAATGGTAAGATAATGGGTGCATATTGGTTAACATGGTGGCTGGAAGTCTTGTGAAGGCTTCCATCGCCACCATGTCTCCCATTTTAAAGCCATCTTTAAACAATACAGAAGGGTGTAATGACAATCATGCCCCCTAGTGATCAAGTATTCTATGGGGACTCAAAGTAACAAAATAACTGGGGTTTATTCCCCCTGTGTGTGCATGGTGACTAAACACCTTGTTTTTACTAGAGGACTTAAAAAGATCATATTGTCTGTGCAAAGGGACTGTAGTTCCCACATGAAAGCAAAATGTCTGAACTTACCTCTGTTGGTAATGAGCGGGAAAATGTGACCTATACCACCTACCTCCCAACATTTAGCAATTGCAAATATATGTATGTAACTTTCAATAATGCTGCTATACAAATCCCAAAAAATATCGCCACATCATAACCATATATTGCTACTACAAAGTATCTAAATAACACCAGTGTACTGTTCCTGAATATATCCCATTAAATTTGGACTAATTATTTACCACTCCATACATGACACTTTTCCATCATCTCCCCATCAACCCTCCTCATCTACAGTGCCCCAGATTGTTATATTGACACCTCCCTTGTTCCGCAAACACTTACGCTACCCCCAAAAAGTAATAGTGCCCCCCAGGCGGTCATATGGCCCACTTTTATACCCTCCATACAGTCAATAGGTACATCCCAGTATTGTAGTTCCCTCCTCAAATTAGGCTTTAAGATCGGCAGACCCCCTTTTAGGTAAGTATACCCCAACTAGTCAGGAAAAACCCCACAATAGGCAGATAGGTAGACAGACTCCTCTTAATAGGTAGTTAGACCTCCCCATTAGGATAAGTAGATAAGCCAATAGGTACAGTTGAAACCAGAAGTTTACATACACTACTGTATGTAAAAAGACACGTATGTATGTTTTTCTCACTATCTGACATGAAAATCTTTAATTTAACCTTTACCATTCTTAGTCAATTAGGGTATTACCAAATTTATTTAATATTTGCAAGTTCCAGAATAATGAGAGGGGGGGGGAGAGAATTTTTTAAGGCATTTTATGACTTTCTGCAAAGTCAAAAGTTTACATACACTATGATTTCTATGCCTTTTATCAATTTAGGACATCCCATATGATGATGCCATGTCTTTAGAAGCTTCTGATTGGCAACATCTGAGACACACCTGTGGATGTATTTTAAATCACATCAGAAACACACTGTTCTTTTTGTGGCGTAAATCATGGGGAAAGTCTAAAGAAATCTGCCAAGATATCAGGAAGAGAATTGTGAACTTGGCTGGCTCATCTTTCGGTGCAGTTCCCAGGTACCTGAAGGTGTCTCTTTCATCTATACAAACAATTATACGCAAGTACAAACAAGAAGGGAATGTCCAGCCATCATACCGCTCAGGAAGGAGATGGGTTCTGTTTCTCAGAGATGAACGTGCTTTGATCTGACATGTGTATCCACCCAGGAACAAAATCAAAAGGACATTGTGAAAATGCTGTCCATTATTCCACAGTGAACACGATTACGTATATCAACATGGGCTGAGGCAACTCTGCCAGGAAGAAGCATTTACTCCAAAAGATACATGTGAAAAACAGATTGTTTTCAAGTGCAACAGGAAAAAGACCTCCATTTCTGGAGACATATCCGGTGGGCTGATGAAACTAAAATTGACCTGTTTGGCCATAATGAACATTGTTACGTTTGGAGGAAAAAGGGAGAAGCTTGGAGGCCTAAGAACACCATCTCAACTGTAGAATACCGGGGTGGCCATCACAAAGTCCTGATCTCAGTCCTATTGAAAATTTATGTGCAATGCTGAAAAGACATGTGTGAGCAAAGCGACCTACAAACATGCTCCAGTTTACACCAGTTCTGTCAGGAGGATTGGGCCCAAATTTCCTACCAACTATTGTGAGGAAAACTTGTGTAAGGATTAGTGTTGAGCGATAGCATTGGCTATTCGAGATCGCGATCGATAGTCGATAGTCGGCGCTTTCGATAAGGTTTTTCGGATAGTGGAGAGCATCGATTATGCGCGATTACCAGTATAGTCTATGGAGAGAGCAACAACACCTTCATTATTACACCCAAACAAGGCTGGAGAGAGCTGTAAATTAACATCCACAACAGTCCAATGGATACGTCCTAATCTTAGGGACAACACACTTAGGTTATAAAAGTCACAGAAAAAAAGTCACAGACATTTACTATCTCCTGTCTTGTATCAACAGCCTGACCCCTTAAACCTGCATCACCCACAAATTAAAAAGTGCCAGCTGGCAGTATGATTTGAACCTTTAATGTTAATTGAAACTGGACATGATTATCCCTGTCTGGAACGCAGCATGGCCCCAACCTGCTGATCCCCACATTTAAATGTGACGGAAAAAGAGTCTTGTCAACACCATTTTAGATTACTGACATTGACTATCCTAGTCCTGGGCACAGCATGTGCCCATCCTGCATGACCCCCACATTTAAAAAGTGACGGAAAAAGGAGTTTTCAACCACCATTTTAGTTTCACTGTGGAAATTGCCTTACCTGTCCTGGGCCACAGCATGAGCCCAAACCTGAATGACCCCCCACTCATTTAAAAAGTGACGGAAAACGGAGTCTCTTGGTCAACCACCATTTTAGTTTACTGGACATTGATAATACCTGTCCTGGGGCCACACAGCATGAGCCCCAAACCTGCATGACCCCCACATTTAAATGTGCCGTGAAAAAGAGGTCTTTTCAACCACCCATTTTAGTTGTACTAGGACATTGACTATACGCTGTCCTGGGCACAGCATGAGCCCAAACCTGCTGACCCCCGCCATTAAAAAGTGCTGGGAAAAAGGAGTCTTTTCAACCACCATTTTTGTTTCACTGGACAATTGACTGATACCTGTCTGGGCCACAGCATGTGCCCAAACCTTCATGACCCCCACATTTAAAAAGTGCCGGAAAAAGGGAGGTCTTTCAACCACCATATAGTTTCACGGGACATTGACTAATAAACATGTCCTGGGCCATCAGCATGAGCCCAAACCTGCTTGGACCCCACATTAAAAGTGCCGGAAAAAGGAGTCTTTTAACCACCATTTTAGTTCACTGGACATTGCCTATACCTGTCGTGGGCCACAGCATTGAGCCCAAACCTGCATGACCCCCTCATTTAAAAAGTGCCGGAAAAGGAGTCTTACAACCACCATTTTAGTTTCACTGGAACATTGACTATGACCTGTCCGGGCAGCAGCTTGTGCCCCAACCCTGCATGACCCGCCACATTTAAAAAGTGCCGGAAAAAGAGTCTTTTCACCACCATTTTAGTTTATGGACATTGAATATACCTGTCCTAGGGCCACAGCATGACCCAGGCGGAGTTATGTGGGTGCGGTGAAAGACCAGGGTTGGGTCCGTGATCTATTAACATCGCAGGTGTAAAATGCCTGAGTGACGCAGCAAAGAAAATAGGCGTGCTGGAAGCAGAGTGCTGGGAAGCGGAAGTGTGAGAAAACTCACAGCCTTCCTTGTACAAGTAAATATGGGGTAGCGCTTGACCCTCCGTATGAGTGTGCGGCCATTGAGGCTTCTCTTGGAAATACTGTGGTTAACGCTCCTGTTACACCCGAGGTGCCCTTTATCTTGGCATTTCTTTTTCTCATTGTAACTCAACGTGAGCTGGAGGTAAATGGGTCTCTGTACTTGGTTTCTCTGTTGTGCTCCATACTCTTTGTTCTCTGAATAACCTAATTGGGTCAAGTTTTCTGTACCTCTTGTTACAATTAGAGGAATTTTTTTAAACCAGCGATTTTGGACATGCAAGTTTTTTCAGTACTTTAATTCTTTTTTTTTTTTAATCGAAATATACATTTTTAAAAATAGGATGAATCCCACCATGTCTTTGTTTCTCTTTTTTCTTGTATTAAAGGGGTTGTCTCAATACAGGGATTGGATAGCTATGTTAAAGGATCTTGCAAAATACAAGCATTTTGCTATATGTGTCCAGTAAACAGTGTCCTACAACTATTCCTGTTTCTGTCAGCACCATCACCCTTGAGCACTCTTGACAATTGTGCAGAAACAAATGTCTGGTAGAAAACAGAACATTTTTTCGAATAGGACCTTGTAGTGATAGCTGCATGTCACAGCATAAATGCCCAAAATTCAAGCATGACCCTTGAGCACTTTGGGTCAATTGTGAAGAACAATTGTCTGTTAGAACAACATTTTAGAATAGTGACTGTTTGTTATGAGTGCATGTCACAGCAAAATGCCCCAAAAATTCGAAAGATGGACCTTGAGCCACTTTGGTCAATTGTGAAGAACAGATGTCTGTTAGAACACAAACATTTTTAGAATAGGACCTGTAGTATAGCTGCATGTCACAGGCGAATTGCCCCATAAATTCAATGCATGTCCTGAGCCACTTTGGTCAATTGTGAAGAACAAATGTCTGTTAGATCAAACAACATTTTTTGAATAGGACCTGTAGTATAGCTGCATGTCACAGCAGAAATTGCCCCCAAAAAAATCAAAGCATGACCCTTTGAGTCCGCATTGTGAGAACAAATGTCTGTAGAAAACAAATTTTTAGAATAGGACTGTAGTATAGCTGCATGTCTGTGCAAATGCCCCAAAAATTCAAAGCATGACTTGAGCCACTTTGGGTCAAATTGTGAAGAACAGAATGACTGATAAGAAACAACATTTTTAGAATAGGACCTGTAGTATGCTGCATGTCACAGGCCAAAATGCCCCGCAAAAATTCAAGAAGCATGACCCTTGAGCCACTTTTGGTCAATTGTAAAGAAATACCAAATGTCTGTTAGAACAACATTTTTGAGGAATAGGACCTGTATAGCTGCATGTCACAGCAAATGCCCAAAAACATTCAAAGCACTGAACCTGAGCACTTTGGTCATTGTGAAGAACAAATGTCTGTTAGATACAACATTTTGAATAGACCAGTAGTAGAGCTGTCCATGTCACAGGCAATTTGCCCCAAAATTCAAAGCATGACCTTGAGCCACTTTGGGTCAAGTGGTGAGATAACAAATGTCTGTTAGAAAATCATTTTTTTATTTTAGGATCGTAGATGCTGCTTTTCAAAGCAGCATGACCCAATAAAATTTTTAAAAATGACTTATCAAGGCCACTGTTAAAAAATTGTGAGGGAGAAATGCCACTTAGAGCCACATTCTATTTCAAAAAGGACTCATAATTATAAGCTGTAATCTCACCAGCAACGTTGACCCCAAAAAAATTATAAATATGACTTATCGCCACACTATATTAAAAGAGGAGAAAATGGCCATTTGAAGTCACATTTCTGTTTCCAAAAGTCCATGATTATTGCTTATCTACAGCAACGATGACCTCAAAAACGATTGACAATGCGAAAACTTCTTAGATAAAGTGGTATAGAATGGAATACGGTGTTGTATGAACCTTGCTGTCTTTTACAGTCTCCTCACAAGCCAAACATCAAAATGAAACTTTTAGGAAAAGAGAATAAAAAATTGGTCAGTAAGAAATGATCATTTAAAAAAAGTTTTAAAGAGGACCAATTTTGTTTGAAAAAGGAATGTGAAGTAGACGGCAACTAATCGGCGACCTCGGCATTGGGGCCACAAAATAATCAGAGATCCATGCTGATTCATCTTGATGAAAGTCAGAATAGTTCGCAACATTATCTGTGGAAGCGGATGCGTTTGTCTGTAATGACTCCTCCAGCTGATGTGAAGGTCCGTAGATATGCGCTGGCTGATGGCAGGACAACCACCTCTATGGAGTGACGAGCCAGCTTGGTCCATTCGTCCATTTTCGGTTACCCAGAAGTCTATTGGGTCCGGAACACATGCAAATAACATAGGTGTTGAGACGCAGATAGTTCGTGCACCATGGATCTTAGCTGATCTCTGTGTGTTGGATGTGTGCCCTGCAATTGCTGCGTTGGTGAGGTGGTAAACAAGATTGCCAGAGGTCACCCATTAGGGATTCTGCCACCTTGCCTGCTGCTGCCGCTACGCCTACTTGGCACTCCCCACATGCTGTCACGGCGCTGCTGTTGTTCCACCGTGACATTGGGGAAAGTGAATCGCTGACGACAGATGTCTCCAGTTGATCAATCGAGCAAGGTCTCCATTTCTCCAGCATTTTAATCTCTATTTGGGTGGTTGGAAGGAAGTGCTGATTTTTGTTTTGTACGGGGATCGCCAGGAGGGGGCCACCCTAGTAACTGTTGTTCATTTAGATGCCTTAATGCGAGGATCATGTTGGAGGAAAATGGAGATCCAAGCACTCATGTGAGGAGATGGAGCCTTGATTTCCCAAGCCTCTGGGTCGAGGGCACTTTAGAAAAACTGATCTTCTGAATCTTCCTCTCCTCCTCAAAGTCGCGCAACCTCTCTTTCCAAGGCAGGGGACCGCGCATCGGTTAACATCTGGTGTCTAGAATACAACTCTCCTCCTCTCCTCCGCTGCTCCGGCACGCTTCAACCAGCCTGGGCTGCCTGAGAAGATGACCTGAGAGCTGATGCGCCACTTGCTCATAGCTACTGGACCCCGAACCACTGCTAATGAAGACCGATGAATTTTGAAAACTGTAGGGCCTTGTGGATCTTGACGGAGAGAGAAAGGCTCGTGTCCGCATCGGTGTCCGTTCCTTCCTCGTCCCGCTGGCGGGACCTGTGTTTTCAGAGTGTCCAACGACGTTCAGAATAAAGATCACCACATAAATGGACTCATGTGGACAAGGGCTTGTCCGCACTGACCATTTTGGTGGCTTCTTCAAAACTGGCTCCAAGGATGGTGCAGAGCTCGTTCACCTTGCTCTCCACTCTCGGTGGTTCAACACTCCCGAGGTCCGTTTACGCTGCTTGTCAGGCCATGTGTCACTTCGTACTGCGTTAATGCCATTGCGCTGCTGCTCCACAATCGTGAAGCATGTGGAGGGTGGAATTCCAGCGTGTTCCACGGTCAACAATGAGACGGTTGACGGGGAGGCGAGCTGACGCTGAAACGCAGCCAGGCGGGATGAAGCAGGGTGCGAACGGCGAAAGTGCGAACTCAGACCTCGAGCCTTCTTCAGCAGGCAGTCCAGACCCGGGTAGCTCTTTAGAAATTTCTGGACGACAAGGTTCATGACATGTGCCAGGCAAGGGATGTGCTCCAGCCTACCGATCTTAAGGGCGGCAAGCAGATTTCGCCCGTTATCGCACACCACCTTGCCTGGCACAAGGTTCTTGTCACCCAGCCAGCGCTCGGTCTCGTTGCTTAGAGCCGTCCACAGCTCCTGACCTGTGTGTGGACGGTCTCCAAGGCAGATTAATTTCAACACGGCCTGGTGTCTCTGGGCACGTGATGCCACCAGAGGACCTTGGGGGAAAGAGCCCTGCACCATCCCTGCAGTTTTGAAGAGCGTGCGCCGAGCCTGAGAGCCACCGTCACCCCCAGAGACATCCACCCAGCTCACCAGTGAGCTGTCACTGAGATATAGCGGCCTTGGCCGTGCTTACTAGTCCATGTGTCGGTGGTGAGATGGACTTTTCCGGACACAGATGCAGACAACGCGCTTGAAATTTTAGATGACACGTGGCTGGCCAGGGCAGGGACGGCTTTTCTGGCAAAGAAATGCCTGCTCGGCATCTGGTATTGGGGGCAGGCGAGGGCCATGACGTGGCGGAACCCATCTGTGTCCACCAGACGGAAAGGCAACATTTCCAAGGCCAAAAGCCTGGCAATGCCGACATTCAGGCTTTTGGCTTTGGGATGGTTTGGGTTAAGTGTTTCTTCTGTTCCCAAACCTGGAAGACAGAAGGCTGGCTGCTAGACTGGCCGCTGTACGGCGTGCAGGTCGTCAAACTGGCGGAAGGAGAAGGGGTAGGATGGGTCTCTGGTGGTGCTGGTGGTACTCGGGCGACGGTGGAGGCTGAAGCGGAGGCTGATCCCTGATCATGACTCTGAGAGACATGAGCGGAGGAACGCTTGGTGGTGGCGGAGGAGGAGGAGGCGGAGACAGAGGGTGTGACAGTGGTTGGAGGCCCGGCGTCGGTCTGGCCTTTTTTGGCCAAGTGTTCCCTCCATTTCAACTCATGCATTCGCTGCATGTGACTAGACATGTTGGTGGTGGTTAACCACTTAGGTTCTTGCCTCTACTTATGCGTTTACGGCAAAGGCGGCATATGACATCGCTGGGTGAATCAGAGGCTTGCTCAAAGAAGGCCCAGTCTTGAGAGGTCCTGGACCTTTTTGACGGCGATAAGCGAGGAGCGGGGTTTGCGCTGACCGTGGCTGGCGGAATCATATCAGCGGACTTCTGCGACCGCCCTCTCCCTTTTTGTGGCGGGACCCGTATTGACACTACCCCATCGTCTTCCTCCTCGTCCGATGATGAAGCGCTCGCAAGCAAATTCTGCGGAAAAGACCAGGATGGATCCGCAATGTCGTCATCATCATCATCATCAACACAGGTGACTTGGTCGTCCTGACTTTCTGCATCCAGAAGCTGCGGGCTACAAGCAAGGGGCACTGCAAGGCGTTGCCGACCGCCCGGGATTTTTGCCGATTGACCGGCTTCCTTCACCTCCTCTGGTGGCATCAGTAACTGGGCGTCAGAGCAGACTAAATCATCCTCTTGATCTTTTAACATGCCTTCTGACCCCAACCGCATTTTGTCATCAAAGAGGTCTTCAGACAATGGATTATCCACAGTGGTGGGTACACGAGTTGACATTTGGGCTGCTTCATGTTGGACGGATGCTGATGATGCTGATGACGACATTTGTGGCCGTGACTGCGGAGGACGAGGAGGTAAGACTGCTAGATGCAGGTTGCATTAACCACTGAAGGACAGATTGGCGACGATGTTCGTTACTTAGATTCACAGGGCCCTGACCCAGCGATGACAGGCCTGACGGTCCTGCAAACTGACGATCCGCTGTCATGCGTTGTGTCGACAGCACTGTAAGTAGCACCTTCTCTCGTACCTCTACCTCCATGTGATACCACCCTCTTTTCTCGCTTTCCACCTTCTTTTCGGTCCATGTACAGAATTATAATAATTTGAGAAGGTATGGAATAGTTTTGGAAGTCTTTCTTAATTAAAAGACGGCAAATCACAGTATCTCAAATCCCTCTAATCAAATACAATATTGCCTGGATTACAAATATAACTGCAAGTGTCTTTCAACAAAATATGGACTGGGCAAAATTCAAAAAACAATATCTGTTAATGTTTTGGTATAATAAATGGTATTTTTTTGCACCTTTCAATTCACTGTGGTGAATATAGAATTTGCTGTTTTATGTTTTACGTAGATGCTGCGTCAAATGACAGTACTGGTGTGCGCCAAAGTCTAAAAAACACGTAACTGTTATGTTTTCGTATAATACACGGTTATTTTTTTGCACTTTCAATTTCACTGTTGGTGAATTATGAATTGCTGTTTTTAGATTTACGTTTGATGCTGCGTCAAATGAAAAACAGTACTGGGTGCGCAAAAAGTCAAAAAACACGTTAACTGTTATGTTTTGATATAATAAACTGATTTTTTGCTACTTTCAATTCACCTGTGAGTGAATATAGAATGCTGTTTTAAGAATTTACGTAGATGCTTCGTCCATATGACAGTACTAGGGGCGTGCGCAAAAAGTCAAAAAACACGTAACTGTTATGTTTTGATTATAATAAACTGTATTTTTTGCACCTTCAATTCACCTGTGGTGAATATAGAATTGCTGTTTTAAGGATTTACGTAGATGCTGCGTCAATGAACAGTACTGGGTGCGCAAAGGTCAAAAACACCGTATCTGTTATCGTTTTCGTATAAAAACACGGTATTTTTTGCACCTTTAAATTCACCTGTGGTGTATATATAATTGTGTTTTAAGATTTACGTAGAGCTGCGTCAATAGAACGTACTGGGTGTGCAAAGTCAAAAAAACGTAACTGTTATGTTTTGAATATATAAACTGTATTTTTTGCGCACCTTTCAATTAACCTGTGGTGAATATAGAAATGACTGTTTTATTGATTTTACGTAGATTTGCTGCGTCAATGAACAGTACTGGGGTGCGCAAAAGTCAAAAAACACGTAACTGTTTATGTTTTAGTATAATACACGGTATTTTGCACAATTTTTCAATTCACCTGTGAAATATAGAATTGCTGTTTTAAGATTTACGTAGATGCTGAAGTCAATGAAACAGTACTGGAGTGCGCAAAAAGTCAAAAACACGTAAACTGTTTGTTTTCGTATAAATACGTTTTTTTTTGCACCTTTCAATTACTAGTGAATATAGAATGCTGTTGTTAGATTTACGTAGATGCTGCGTCAATGAAACAGTAACTGGGGTGCGCAAAAGTCATAAAAAACACGTTGTAACTGTGAAGTTTTCGTACGAATAAACGGTATTTTTGGCAACAAACAACCTGTGCTGAGTGCTGACTATCAAGATTGCTGATTGCTATTTAAGTGCAAGAACGTTGACATATAAACCAGTCACAGTGTAATGGGTAAATTGAACACCTATCTGAAATGTATACTGATATTATAGTGGAGTTTTGAAGCTAACAAAAGAGACCTGCACGTTACTAGAAATGATGTTTATCAATATAAGTTCTGACTGCCCAATATCCTGGAAATATTCTATAGCTAATATAGATAACTGTTAATAATAAGATAATCCAATAAATATCTACACTAAGTCTTGGTGAACTTTATCCTATGTTCTTTATAGATAGAGCTTGTCTGTCGTTCGCCCGCGGGGGCCCCCCCCCCACCCACGCTCCCCCCCCCCCCCCCGCTCCCTCCGCCGTGATTTACACCGGTAGATAGTGCTTTAAAATTCTCTAGCAACTACATAACTATGTTAAAATCTACTAAACTAACTAAATTTGGGGAAGATCACAGCTAATAGGCAGAGGTGTCTCTGTGCAGTAATAGACTAAATTTCGCTGCGCTGTGTGGCCACAGGAGAGCGCAGTCCTTTCCCTAGGAGACGCTGAGAGACACTGAGGCTGATACAGAAAGCTGTTCTATGTAAAGAGGTTCCATGTGATTTTTCCAGGCCAATCGCAACCATACACATCCCAGATCATGACGTGCCACACCACATCTCACCTGCTATATTCTATAATATGATTTGCTGGCCGCCAAAATTACAAGGATGCGCGAAAAAGGCACGCGATCTTAATAGATTGTATGCTGCAGATTTGTAACCTTAATTATTCGAATGATCTGGAAATTTCGATCACCATAAAAACCTTGCCGATTTCAACTTTGTCGATAAAAATCGCTCAACACTAATACTGATAATAAAAAATCTAAATAAAATGGAATGAAACAAAAAAAGGATAATATTTGCAGAACGCTTTTTTTATGTGGTGCCCACCTTGTTCATGGTTATAGTAAGGTTTTTTGACAGCTTTGCTTCCAGGTGAACAACTCTAAAATGACGTTACATTCACTTTATAACACTGATTTTTCCGATCTCATCTAAATTTACAATACCAGGAGCACTTCTTGTATTTTTCTACCTCTTAAATTTATATTTGGTGCAAGAAAGAATGTTACGGTTGTTTTCCTGTACAGCGGCACTCATGGTTTCCCACAGTGCAAGTACAGATTTAGCAGAACTAAACAGAACAGATAATGTACCGCATTATCACAGTACAGAGGTACAGAATGCTTTTTCAACTTTTTCCAGGTGTTTCAATGGCCTTTGTTTACAGATAAAAACAGACAACACCAAAAGCCATGATATCACAGTCAAACTGGACTCTGCTACATCTGGAATTACAACACTGACCATTTGCTTGAATTAATCTGTGTTATACTCTTTGCAGGGGGGGGGGGTTTGGCTAGGAGTTTCTCTAGGGCATAAAAATTTTTTAAGGGAAACCCCCAAGAGTTTAAAAAGGGTTCAGGCACATCCTATGCCATTCTACACCCTTTAATAGTAACTAGTATTTATTAGAACTTTTGAGAAGTCAGAAGTTTTGATGATTAGGAGTCTGGGTGGTAAGACCACCACTAAAAAACTAAACAAAAAAATGTGCAAAAAAGGGGCTTAGTTTGGGTCGGGGATCAGGAAAGAAATATGGTCTCCCCTTCCCAAATGGGGACTGGGGTTAAAGATCACCAGTATGGGAAATTTTGAAGGAAAAATTTGCATTTAAACAATCTATTAAGGCTGTTACATGGAAAAAAAAGTTAAAATTAAAAAGTTTAACATATACTGTAAAATTTCACCCAATTTTAATATAATCACACATTTTATTTTTGCCCCTGTCTATGTAAAACCCTTTTAAATAAAGTTAAAAAACCGAAATTTTTCCTCCAACTTCTATACGGGTGATCTTCAACCTCCAGCCACAATCTGGCATGGTGGTCATAAAATTCCCTGTTTCCAACAAGAAACCACAAATTTGGGAAAATTTAAAAATGCACGAAATATATATTTATAATAAATATATAAAAAAAAAAATAATATATATATTTTTATATATTATAAATAAATAAATATTTTAATTTTATATAAAATATAAATATATATATAATAAATTTATATAAATTTATAAAAAAATAATATAAAAAAATATTTAAATATATATATAAATAATAAAAATATATACAGTCATAGGGAAAAATTTGGGGCCCCCCCTAAAAAATTTTAAACTTTTTTATTCAAAATATTTGGGGGTTTCCCAACAGCCATTTCTTTTGATTATCAAATAACGAGGGACCCCGTAATTTTTCCCCGGTTTTAAAAATGGGGTTTTAATTGTATAACACAAAATGTGCAATTTTATTTTATTGGGATATATAAAATTTGAAATGGCTTTTGGGAAAACACCAAAATTTTTTAAAATTTAAAAATGATTTGGGATTAATAGGGGTGCCCAAACTTTTTTTAAAAATATGCCTGTATACAAAGATGGGATAGTAGATAGTTAAAAAATACTTATTTTCCACCATAATTTGAAAAAAATTTCCCTTTACAAATCAGAAAAAAATGTGATTTCCCGGGGATTTTTTTTCCTCATTTTGCCCTCAAATTTTGAGGTCTACCTATGGGGTCGATTACAGGTCTCTCTCATCTTTTTGGGAAAGGGAACCCTTCCCACAATTGGTATTTTGACTAATTTTTTTTTCCCCACGGGTAAAAGGGAAACCCCGTGCTAAAAAGTGAAACCCAAAAAGCAAAAAATCCTAGGGGGGTCTCTGTCAATTTGCAAGGACGAAAAATTTCCCTTTTAAAAACCCTTTCATTGCCATGGTCCGTGACCGTGGCATTATCAAGGGGGATTTCCCTGCTCTATTGGTTCAACGGGATTCCCCAGGGCTGTCTGCATAGTAAACCTGTGCTAATGCATTAATAAAGGTAAAAAAAGGTGTATAATAATTTTTCCCCTTAAGGGGATTAAAAAGAAAAAAAAAAGGAAAAAAAAACAAAAGAAATTGTGGGAAAAAAAAAAATAAATAAAAACAATCCAAAAATTAAATATTAAATAAAAAAAAAATTGTGGCCATCCCATTCCAAAAAAAAACCAAACATATTAGATATTCACACAACATTAAAAACCTTTTGGGAATTAATCAAACCCGGTTTATTTAGGTGAAATGTGAATGGTGTAAAAAATAATTTGCATATGTCCCTGATGTAAAAACATTTTTTTTTTATTCTGCAGTAATTTATATGTAAACTCAAACTATGGAGATCACCTGATATATAGTAATCACTGTACAACGATGTGTCCCAAAGTACAGTATACTGGAAAAATCAACTCCCTTTCAGACTATATTACTGGGGTCTAATGCTTATTACAGAACACCAAGGGACATATGGTATGAGTGATGTAGCTAAAAATGATGGGGGAATTTTGTATGGCCAAATTGGTCTTTTGGGGGGTTTGGGGGTTAAACCCCCTGGAGGGAAAACCCCTAAAAATAAAAACCACCCTGATGCTTCAGAAACAAATATTTCTAGAATTTGACTATATAAAACTACAGTACAACAATACCCTAAAATACAGAATCAATAATAATCATTGTTAAAATTTTTTGTTCCAGTAAACCCAGGTGCAGTGGCTGAAAATTTGTCTTTTCGGGCAGAGCTTTTAATATGTATTTGCACCTTCTTTAACAATCTGTTTTAAAGTGTTATACCCGTGAAACTGCAGGGTTTTTTTATCTTGATTTTTACTAAAGCCGTGGGGATGATTCATAAAGATCTATTAGTAGAAGTATGTAATTTGTAGTGACTTGAATACTGAATGCATAACCTTCCCCTAATGGAATGATTAATCACCTTCTATATAGCTTATATTTATGGATCATGATAAAATACATGTCCCAGGGTTATTTGGTCATACATAAAATGTCAAAAACCGTGTGATGCGTACAAAATAAATATTAAGACCCAACATATTACAGAAAAAAAATCATGTTTCTTATTACACAAAAATTTTTAATTACAATAATTATAATTTTTCCCAAAGGGGTACCTGTTTTACTGGTATTGCCCATTTGGCCATATGCAAAACTTAAAAAAAAAAATGTGAAAACCGGGGGAAAGGGGGGCAGTATTTTCTGGCTCTGGGGAAGGAATTTTTTTCCTCCTGTCACATATGGGAAAACCAGCTCTATAGATGACGCATTATTGTTAGGGGACTTCTTATATATTTTACATTTAGGTTCAATGACTTCAAGTTACCTCCTTGCTCTTAAATCCTGACTATTGAATCATATTGTGTATACATTTATCTTAGGTATACACTCAAGTACTTGCTGAATATAGCATGAATCTGTCAATCCTGCATTTTTAATTCATACATTTTTATAATCCAACATTTCACAACACACAGGGGGTAAAATGGGCCAAAAATTTTTCACAGGCCACAAAGGAATTGAGTTAAAAAAACCAAATTTATTAACGAAAATTAGCATGTTTCTGTAAATATTTTATTTTTGGACATGTTTTCTGAGTTAATTTTATATAATTGTCTATGACTGCATGAAAATAATAAAACAAGGAATTTAACCCAAACCCCCCTTTTGGGGTTCCACTGTTGCTAGATTCCCTGCCTTTATTTTCATATAGCATTGTCATAGCTCACAGAGCTGCACAGAGATCATTCAAATTGATCCCTGTCCCCAGTGGGGCTCACAATCGTAATTCCACATCTATATGTTTTTGGAGTGTGGGAGGAAACCCACAGAAACACAGATAGAACATACAAATTCCATGCAGATGTTGCCTTTGGTGGGATTTGAACCCAGGACTCCAATGCTGAACTGTAGCAATGATAGCCATAAAGTCACTGTGCTACAAATCTAACGTACCAAATGGAAGATTTCCCTTTGCCCCCAAAGTTTTAAATTTTTTAAAGTTTCAAGAGGGGGAAAATACTGATTCCTACATTGTCCACAATGGGCACAGCTAGCTCTGATCCTGGCCATTTAACCTCCCAAAGGCATCTAGGCAGTTGACAGATGGAAGGGCCTTCCTCTGTAAACCATCAGAGCCCCCACAACAATAGTGTTGAAAAAGTGGCGCCATAAGTTTTCATTACGATACCTTGTAGATGTAACCATAATCTAGTTTGCCTTCAGCCTCAGAGCTTAAGTGGATCTGGTGAGCCACATGCCAAGGATACTGGGTGCCATGGGGGCTCGAACAAACCACTCTGCCATAGCTAGGATATCAAGATTTGGGGCTAGAACAGCACAAGAGATCCTTGTCTTTTAAAAAAAAGTGTAATATAACTACCAAATGTGAGGAGACATCTTTTTAAGTGGACCCCAGTGCAGCTATTATGGCTGTTTTTTATATTTTATTTGTACAACTCCCCTAGTTTTAAAAACTTCAGTATACTAACAATTTCCATTTAATTAGCCATTAAATTCATATATTCATGTTATCTCATTCCTGAAAATTTATAAAAATACATCCAAAGTCAAGAAAACTTTTTTAAAGTAAATCCTGTTTTCCATAGCGATCTTTGTATCTGTAGACCTTCTGGGTCAGATTGGTGTTCACTGATATCTTCTGTGTTTTATGGTTCACCCACTTTCTCAAACGGTATGGAAAACAGGATGGACTAAACATACAAAATACCAGAATATAAGGACACAGATGGGATTTGGGAAAGTCAGTGAGTGTGCTATAAAATATAAAGACTGGTAAAAATAGGATAACAGAAGGTCCCTATTACACACTCTATAAACTTGTTTGAGATTAATAACAGAAGTAAGAAGCAGTAAGGGCTGTTTCTTCCATACACGACAACCAAAAATTTCTATTAACTTTTGACTTTCCAAAACCTTATCTCACCATCAACTACAGGTTTGAATGTGAGACTACCATCGTTTTATAGACAATCATCTTGGCTCATCTCATACACAAATTTAACTTGCATTTCTTTAGCATATGCGTAGGGGATGCAATTTTTTCATGTAAACTCATTGTTTCCAAATTTTTTCCCCTTTATGGGGAACAATCTTTTTCCTTTTCATATACACAAATTAAAAACTTTTTCGAATTTTCCCCAATAGCTCAGTGTGTTATTAGGGGTTTATTCCCAAGGGGAAGGTCACTGGGTTTAAAAATTGAGGGAAAAATCCCTGAAAAAGATTTTCCAAGAAAAAAAGAAAAATCATCATCCACTCATCCATGGTGGCCTTTCAAACCAATAAAAATTGCCAAACTTTCATCAGTGATACCATGGGCAAATTGAAAAAAATGAAATTAAGTTCATCCATCCATTTATAAGTCAAGCGTTTGAAAGTTTAGGAAAAAAATCATCACCCAAAGGGAATCAAAAATCCCATCAGTTCTGGTGTGAAAAACAGGGAGTGGAGGGCTTCATAAAAAGTGACATCACATCGGTCTTGTCAACTTTTAAAAAGATCAAAGGGGTCTCCCGTTCCCGAGCTAAAATGGAGTATCCTACAAAAATCGTTACTTTTATACCTTAATTAAATATTGGGAAAGAAAAGGTCGACGATGTTTCCCCGCAGGACAGCAAAAAACCCAAAAAATTTCTTTTTAGATTGGGGGAAAAAAAGTTTAATAACAATGAAGTAGATTGCGGGTTGGCCCCCCCAGTCCCCCGACCTCAAACCAAATTTAACGCTTGTGGGGTAAGTTGAAGAAAAAAACTGTATTTTAATTTTTCCCAAATGGGGTTTAACCATTTTCACCAACATTTGGGGAAAGTGTATAAGAATCTGGAATCAGATTTTTAAAACGAGAATTTCTTTTAAAACTACGAGAGCATGCCAAGAAAGATTCAGGTAGTGTTGAAAGCCAAAGGTGGATTTACAAAGTACTAACAACATAGTCAAATTTAAAATTTGGATTTTTAGGAGCCCAAAACCCGAAAAAAAAAGCTGCAAAATCCCAAAATTTAAAGTATGGATGCAGAAAATGGTTTTTTAAAAAGTTTGGGAACCTCAAAATTCAAAGCGTAGTTTGGGTGAGAGGGTAATTTGGCCTGAAAGTCAAAAGTTCAAAACATTGTTACCCTTTTGCTTGTCAGTGTATATCCCTTTTGTATACTATGTTTTATGTTGTAACTATGAACTTTGTTACATAACATTTTGTTCTACCACTGTACCTCCCAAAACATCATCCCTTCACTGCCATGGCCTCCAACCTGTGGATTTCAAGCTCTTGCAAAACAACATCTGTCAACGTGCTCTGACAGGACTAGATTATATAGACATGCTGGGAGTTGTAGTTTTGTAACAGCTGGTAAGCCACCGATAAGAGACCATTGTCCTGTTGCATCTCTTCTTTTGTGAAAAGGGGTTCCATGTTTAATTTATAAAAACCCTTTAACCCCCTGATAAACTCGTAAAATGTTTAACATGATCGATAAAATCATTACACCAAACATTAAATTTTTCCCCGGGAGCGCACTTCCATGATCACAACCCCTTTTTTAGAAAATTTGGTTTAAAAAAAATGTTAGCCCCAAAGTTTTGGCCCTTTTTGGGAAAAATGCTAGTTTTGCACTGCCAAAAAGGACTGATCTTTAGTTTCCCGCTGCTTCTTAAATTTTTTCCCTAATTAATAGCTTTTTATTGGGTCAAAACCCCATTTAAAAAAAAAATTATTTGGAATAAAACAAATTCTATACTTTACATTCTGAGGTCAAAAAAAAAGTGCAGTTATGTTTATGGAAAATCGCCAACTTGACAGCATTAAAAAAGCCTCCATGACAAAGGGAAAAAAAAAGCTCTGGCTTTTTTTTGTACTACAAACTTTTTACCTTATAAGCCCATAGCATATTGCATATAGAGGCTACTCAATTATTGTAGTGTACCAGAATATGGCTATACTACTAAAATGTGGAGTTGTGTTTTAAGTCTGCATAAGAATAGCGTTAAATGCTTGTACTCTTGTGTATTGCTGACCCCCAGGTGAACCCGGGTTAAAAAGGTTTTTAAGCTGTAAAATGCAGTGTTAAACCGCACGTGATTTTTTAAATTTTTTGATTTTTACAAAGCCCCCAGGAAGGGGACTAGGGAGACATGGGAGAGGTCATAATCTATAAATAATAGCTACTCTAGAAGCAAGAGGTTGTTGTTCTAAACTAGAAGGGGAAAAAGGGTATTTCCCATGAAATTTTGGGGGAAGAGGGCCCGTTTTTCCCCCTTTTCTTCCAGCCGAAAGCAGGGTTAGCAGAAAGCTAAACAAAAATAAGAGAAAGACCCCCGAAATCCCCTTTTTGCAGGGAGCTAAGAATCCCGGGGAAAAAATTGAGGTTTAAAACTAAAAAAAACAGACAAACCTCATGGCCCGTACTGACCAAATAAGGGGCATTAAATTTTTGGGGTTTCTGTTTTTCACACTCCTCATATTTTTAAATTTCTGGAAGGGTCCAAAAATAAACAACCTCATGGCAAAGAACTCCTTTTGAGGATCTGACAAAAAGAATTGTTGCTCAACATTAAGATGGTTTTAGGCTATTAAAGATTTTTAACACCCTAAACTGAGCGCAGCATGGTTAAACCAAGGCCAAAAAGCATTTTTAAAAATAAAGGGTTTCCCTTTGAACAGGCCTCACCATGGGCGACTAAAAAAGTTGAATGCAAAGTGCTCCCTTGTCCCTAACCCCGAGAATTTTCTTTTTAAAATAGACATATAAATCTGCCACAATTTTTGCAGAGGTTTTAAAGGGGGGGTGAGTCAGCCAGCAACTCCCGACCAAATGCCACACACTGCATCAAATTGGGCTGCATGACTGTTGTTTCCCAAAAAAAGCTTCTTTTTAAAAAATATGCCAAAAAAATCCCCCAGTTTTTTGAAGACAAGCAAACCCAAGGACATGGATTATTGGATACAAGAAAAAACCCTTTTGATTTTAGATTTGTCAATTGTGTGTGAAAACAACCAAGGTTAGGAGTACCCAAAGACAAGTTTAAGTCTTTCCCAAAAGTTAAACATGGGGTTAAGTGCCAAAGGTTTGGGGGCCCCCATAAGTGGTTTTCGGCCCGCTGGTCCATCTACAGTTCTTTAAGGGGAAAAAATGAATGTCAAAAAAAGTAAAAAAATGTGAAAATACTGAAGCAGAGCATGAACCCCCCCCTTCGGAAACTGGGCTGCAGGCAGTATTCCAACATGATAACGAGCACAAACACACATCAAAGATGACCACTGACTTACTAAAGGAAATGAAGGTAAAAGTGCTGGAGAGACCTAAACCCTACTGAGCATCTGTGGAACATCCTCAAACTGAGGGTAAAGAACCATAATGTCTCTAACATCCCCCATCTCGGTGATTTTTTCATGAAAGGGGTGGAAAGGATTCCCCTGGCTTTCAAACCCGTTTAAGGGTTTTGAACTCCAAACTCAAGAGAGTTAAAGGGATGGTTGGAAAATAATGGTGAACACATAAAATTTTAACACTTAACACTTTGGGCACAATTTATTATTATTATTATTATTATTATTATTATTATTTATTATTATTATTATTATATTAACACTTTGGGGAACAATTTGTCCATTTTAACTTGTGCTCATTTTTGTTGCCAGCAGTTTAGACATCAATGGCTGTGTGTTATTTTGAGGGCACACCAAATTTATGCTTTTATACAAGGTGATTACTTTACATTGCATTGTATCACATTGTCATCTCTTCAGTATTGTCCCATGAAAAGATATAATACAGTATTTACAAAAATGCGAGGGGTGTAGTCACTTTTGTGAGATATTGTAGAAGAAACGATACTCAGATCACTTGGGCTAAATGGAAACTCCACATTGCTGGAAGATTTATGTAATGGACTTTATTGGGATTGCCGCCCTCTGCTGTAGGCTTTGTGGCTATGTAGGAAAAAGACTGTAAGCTGCCTTCCTTTGTGTGAAACATCTTGTTGGGAAGTAAAGAAGTGTGTGGTTTTGCTCTCCGTCACTGTCTACTGCCTAATTATTCTTCACTTACTTCTTGGACACCTCATATAACAACACCACAGCATTTGAGGCATAACAACCATAAAGTGTATCCTGGGGAACTAAGGAGGAACTCCATCCACTCCTGTAATCTGCAGACCCCCTCTTGACTGTAGTGGTCCCAGGAGAGTATGAGAGGACTGAGTAGGAGCCACTGGTGACAACCACTACAACTTCCATCCTCTCCCACTACAACACCTATCCCTTCCTCTGCAACTCTGGGTCATTGCATTACTAATAGGACCTATAACTGTGACTGGCCATTCATATTTAAATATTTAGTCTCTTACTGCTATAGAGAACAAGTAGACCATGAATGATTTAACAGTGATCAGAAGCATTCAGTATCACTATGACATTTGTAATTTCTTTGCATTCATGTTTGTACCTGCTTTCAGGATTGTGTGACAGGCATTCTCTGTAGAGTGCCTACAGTTTTGTTTGGGCTCATGCTACAAACCTATGTCGCTGTAATTTTATAGCACATAGGGCGACATATATGAATCTCACCACGTCGGGGCGCACCTTTCCGCCGGTTTTCCGGCGAAATCTGCGCCTGATTTATGTCGGCGCCGGGGCGCGCTCATACATCCTATGTAAAGTCCACTGCGCCTTGCCAGTGTTTAAGGCACAGTGCGGGACTTAGGCGCAGTGCGGCGCTGCGCCTATGATTCGCCGCCTGAGGTAGTGCACTCATACATGCGGGGAAAAGTCTGCCGCGCCTCGCCAGTGTGGGGGGCGCAGTGCGGGGACATAGGCGCAGTGCGGCGCTGCTCCTAAGATTCGCCGTCCGAGGAGGAAAAGTTCCCTGCGCCGTCCAAGGAGGAAAAGTTCCCTGCGCCTCGCCAGTGTGTGCGGCTCAGTGCGGGTACATGGGCGCAGTGCGGGGACATGGGCGCTGTGCGGGACTGCGCCTCACATGTATTCCGATCTGAGACAGGCTGGAGAACAGCGAGAAATCAATAAAGATGTTCATGCGGAGTATGAATCAAAAATCGCCTTTAGAAAGCCGGAAAACATTCTCAGAAAAAGAGCTCAAACCTCAAAAAGAAAAAATACATTAAAAAAAATCACTTTCCAAAAATCTAGAACGGCGCTATATCAAGAATTAGGATATTGGAAATTGCCGGGAAATACAGTTATTCAAATTCTGAAAGCTATTCTCATTGGTCGGCATAAACCAGCCAATCAGAATAGGAGTGACAGTGAACCATTAAAACCTATGGAGAACTATTGACCAATCAGAATCAAAGGCGGAACAGTTCAAAATACAGTAAAAATGCAGAAAAGAGCTGATTGGCTGAGCTAGCGGGGGCTTGGCTATCTCGGCCAATCAGAATAGGAGCTACAGGGACCCATTATAGCCTATGGAGAAGTTTCAACCAATAAAAATCAAAGGCGGGACAGTTCAAAATACATTAAAAATGCTGAAAAGAGCTGATTGTTTGAGATAACGGTGTCTAGGCTAATCAAGCCAATCAGAGCGCGAGCTCCTTCTCCCATTGTAGTCTATGGAGAGATGGGCGCAATGCAATCTCGGCTCTCGGCGCCGTGCGGCATGGAGTATGAATAAAAACATTTTTATTAAATGTAAAATATTCTCTGAAAAAGAGCTGAAACCTTCTATAAAAATAAATCAGTTAAATCCCTAACAACGCGTTTGTCGCCGAGACCGGCACTACATAAGGAATTGCAATAGAGAGACTTGACTAGTCTTATCATTTGAATGCGGCCATGTACATTTTTATTTCAGATTGCATTAGAAAACCCATAGGAGCGTCGCTCGCTCTCCCATTGGTCCAAATAACCACGCCTCTTTTAACTTAGCCAATCACAAACAGAGCTCGCTCTGCATTTCTTTTCTCATAGATCTCTATGACAAAGTAGCTCGCGCTCTGATTGGCTAAGCTGGACGAACCCCCGCTGCTTCAACCAATCAGCTCTTTCTGCCTTTTTACTGTAGTTTGAACTGTCCCGCCTTTGATTCTGATTGGTCAATATTTCTCCATAGGATATAATGGGTCCCTGTCGCTCCTATTCTGATTGGTCAATTCTCCTCCATAGGTTAGAATGGGCCACTGTCGCTCCTATTCTGATTGGCTGATTTATGGCGACCAATGAGAAGAGCTTAAACAATTTGAATTACTGTATTTCCCGGCAAGTCTCTCTATTGCAATTCCTTATGTAGCGCCGGTCTCGGCGACAAACGCGTTGTTAGGGATTTAACTGATTTATTTTCAGCGCTTTATTTGATAATGTTTTACACTTAATAAAAATGAGTTTTTTAATCATACTCCATGCCGCACGGCGCTGAGCGCCGAGATTGCATTGCGCCGATCTCTCCATAGACTACAATGGGAGAAGTAGCTCGCGCTCTGATTGGCTGGGATAGACAAGCCACCGCTAGCTCAGCCAATCAGCTCTTTTCTGTATTTTTACTGTATTTTGAACTGTCCCGCCTTTGATTTTGATTGGTTCAAACTTCTCCATAGGATATAATGGATCTTTGTCGCTCCTATTCTGATTGGTCAATTCTCCTCCATAGCTTATAATGGGTCTTTGTCGCTCCTATTCTGATTGGTCAAATCTCCTCCATAGCTTATTATGGGTCTTTGTCGCTCCTATTCTGATTGGCTGGTTTATTCCGACCAATGAGAATAGCTTACAGACTTTGAATTACTGTATTTCCCGGCAATTCTCTCTATTGCAATTCCGGATGTAGCGCCGGTCTCGGCGACAAACGCCTGGTTCGGGATTGAATTGATTTATGTTTATAGAGTGTTTGAGCTCTTTTCAGAGGATATTTTACAACTAATAAAAATGTTTTTTTTATTCATACTCCATGCCGCACGGCGCTGAGAGCCGAGATTGCATCTCTCCATAGACTACAATGGGAGAAGTAGCTCGCGCTCTGATTGGCTGGGATAGACAAGCCACCGCTAGCTCAGCCAATCAGCTCTTTGCAGAATTTTTACTGTATTTTGAACTGTCCCGCCTTTGATTTTGATTGGTTGAAACTTCTCCATAGGCTATAATGGGTCCCTGTCGCTCCTATTCTGATTGGCCGAGATAGCCAAGCCCCCGCTAGCTCAGCCAATCAGCTCTTTTCTGCATTTTTACTGTATTTTGAACTGTCCCGCCTTTAATTCTGATTGGTCAATAGTTCTCAATAGGTTTTAATGGTTCACTGTCGCTCCTATTCTGATTGGCCGGTTTCTGCCGACCAATGAGAATAGCTTTCAGAATTTGAATTACTGTATTTCTGTCACGTCAAGGGAGGTGCAGTGAGCCCTAACTGTCCTTGCCTACTTGATGTGCTGCCCTAGGCGACAGACGGCAACTGGGCGACAGTCCCTGCGCTGCTAAAGTGATGGGGCAGTCAGAAGGAAGAATATTCAGACAGTCCGGTAAATATCAAATAGGAACGCCAAAGCCACAAAACAGAACCAGAGGGATAAACGTAAACAAGCCGAGGTCAAGAGCCAAAATGGAAGCGAAGCACAAAATCAGGAGACAAGCCGGGGTCAGGAGAACAAGCCGAGGTCAGGTACACAGATAAGCAAAACACAATAACTGAACAGGAAACACGAGGTAGCCAGGAATATCACAGGCGCAGCAGTCAGCTTTCAGGGAGTTTAAATGGGATTCCTGGATACCGCCCCTGCAGCTGATTGGAGCGGCCTCCGGGTCCTCCCATTGGCTGGTGCACTCGCTCCCTGTCAGGAGTGGCTGGGCCCCTGTCACTCACAGATCTGTCAGCAGCAAGTGTATCAGGGAGGGAGCACACATCAGCTGTTGCAGCCTGTCTGCAGTCTGAGCACAGCTTAGCCCTGACAATTTCCTGGCAATTTCCAATTTCCTAATTAGTGTTGAGCGATTACGTTGGCCATCGACATCGGTCGATGGTCGATAGTTGACCATCATCGACATATAGTCGATAGTAGATTATGAGCGATGACCATTAAAGTCTATGGGAGAGCAACAACACCTTCATTCTTACACCCAAACAGGGCTGGAGAAGCTGGAATTAACATCCACAACAGTCAAATGGATATGTGCTACATCTTAGGCAACACACTTAGGTTATAAAAGCCACAGAAAAAAAAATCACACACCATTCACTATCCCTGTCTTGTACCACAGCATGACCCTTAAACCTGCATCACCCACAAATTAAAAAGTGCCAGAAGGCAGTATGATTTGAACCATCATTTTACTTGAACTGGACATTGAATATCCCTGTCCTGGAATGCAGCATGAGCCCCAAACCTGCATGACCCCCAGATTAAAAAGTGCCGGAAAAAGGAGTCTTTCAACCACCATTTTAGTTGAACTGGACATTGACTATACCTGTCCTGGACCGCAGTATGACCATTAAACCTGTCTGACCCCCAAATTGAAAAGTGCCGGGAAAAGGAGTCTTTCAACCACCATTTTAGTTGAACTGGACATTAACTATATCTGTCCTGTACCACAGAATGACCATTAAACCTGTCTGACCCACAGACAGGTGGTGGCGGAGGAGGAGGAGGCGGAGACAGAGGGTGTGACAGTGGTTGGAGGCCCGGCATCGGTCTGGCCTTTTTTGGCCAAGTGTTGCCTCCATTTCAACTCATGCATTCGCTGCATGTGACTAGACATGTTGGTGGTGGTTAACCACCTAAGGTTCTTGCCTCTACTTATGCGTTTACGGCAAAGGCGGCATATGACATCGCTGGGTGAATCAGAGGCTTGCTCAAAGAAGGCCCAGGCTTGAGAGGTCCTGGACCTTTTTGACGGCGATAAGCGAGGAGCGGGGTTTCCGCTGACCGTGGCTGGCGGAATCATATCAGCGGACTTCTGCGACCGCCCTCTCCCTTTTTGAGGCGGGACCCGTACTGACACTACCCCATCGTCTTCCTCCTCGTCCAGTGATGAAGCGCTCGCAAGCAAATTCTGCTGAAAAGACCACGTTGGATCCGCAATGTCGTCATCATCAACACAGGTGACTTCGTCGTCCTGACATTCTGCATCCAGGAGCTGCGGGCTACAAGCAAGAGGGACTGCAAGGCGTTGCCGACCGCCCGGGATTTTTGCCGATTGACCGGCTTCCTTCTCCTCCTCTGATGGCATCAGTAACTGGGCGTCAGAGCAGAGAAAATCATCCTCTTTGGCCTCTTGATCTTTTAACATGCCTTCTGACCCCAACCGCATTTTGTCATCAAAGAGGTCTTCAGAAAATGGATTATCCACAGTGGTGGGTACACGAGTTGACATTTGGGAGGACGAGGAGGTAAGACTGCTGGATGCAGGTTGCATTAACCACTGAAGGACAGATTGGCGACGCTGTTCGTTACTTAGATTCTCAGGGACCTGTCCCTGCGATGAAAGGCCTGACTGTCCTGCAACTGACGATCCGCTGGCATGCGTGTTGTCGCCAGCACTGGAAGGAGCACCTTCTCTCGTACCTCTACCTCCATGTCCGACCCCCCTCTTTGCTCGCTTACCACCTGAATTTCGCTCCATGTTCAGAAAGATAAAAATTTGAGAAGGTATGGAAGAGTTTTGGAAAGTCTCTTATTAAAAGACAGCAAATCACAGCTATTCTCAAATCTCTCAAATTAAAACAAAATTGCTGGATTCAAATATAACTGCAAAGTAGATCTATCAACAAAGCTGGCCTGCGCCAAAGTGAAAAAACACGTATCTGAAATGTATTCGGATAATAAAAGCTATTTTTGGCACCTATCAATTCACCTTTGGTGACTACAAAATTGCTGGATTCAAATTTAACTTCAAAGTAGATCTATCAACAAAGCTGGCCTGCGCCAAAGTGAAAAAACACGTATCTGAAATGTATTCGGATAATACAAGGTATTTTTGGCACCTATCAATTCACCTGTGGTGACTACAAAATTGCTGTATTCAAATTTAACTGCAAAGTAGATCTATCAACAAAGCTGGCCTGCGCCAAAGTGAAAAAAACACGTATCTGAAATGTATTCGGATAATACAAGGTATTTTTGGCACCTATCAATTCACCTGTGGTGACTACAAAATTGCTGTATTCAAATTTAACTGCAAAGTAGATCTAATCAACAAAGCTGGCCTGCACCAAAGTGAAAAAAACACTATCTGAAATGTATTCGGATAATAAAAGGTATTTTTGGCACCTATCAATTCACCTGTGGTGACTACAAAATTGCTGTATTTAAATTTAACTGCAAAGTAGATCTATCAACAAAGCTGGCCTGCGCCAAAGTGAAAAAACACGTATCTGAAATGTATTCGGATAATACAAGGTATTTTTGGCACCTTTCAATTCACCTGTGGTGACTACAAAATTGCAGTATTCACATTTAAGTGCAAGGTGCCTCAATGAACAAAGCTGTAGTGCGCCAAAGTCAAAAAACACGTATCTGTAATGTATTCGGATAATAAAAGGTATTTTTGGCACCTATCAATTCACCAGTGGTAACTACACAATTGCTGGATTCAAATTTAACTGCAAGGTGGCTCTATCAACAAATCTGGACTGGGCAAAAGTGCAAAAAACACGTATCTGTAATGTATTCGGATAATAAAAGGTATTTTTTGGCACCTATCAATTCACCTGTGGTAACTACACAATTGCTGGATTCAAATTTAACTACAAGGTGGCTCTATCAACAAATCTGGACTGGGCAAAAGTGCAAAAAACACGTATCTGTAATGTATTCGGATAATAAAAGGTATTTTTTTGGCACCTATCAATTCACCAGTGGTAACTACACAATTGCTGGATTCAAATTTAACTGCAAGGTGGCTCTATCAACAAATCTGGACTGGGCAAAAGTGCAAAAAACACGTATCTGTAATGTATTCGGATAATAAAAGGTATTTTTTGGCACCTATCAATTCACCTGTGGTGACTACAAAATTGCTGCATTCACATTTAAGTGCAAGGTGCCTCAATGAACAAATCTGGACTGGGCAAAAGTGCAAAAAACACGTATCTGTAATGTATTCGGATAATAAAAGGTATTTTTGGCACCTATCAACCTTTGCTGACTACTAAATTGCTGGATTATAATTTAACTGCAAGGTGAATATATCAACAAAGGTGGAATGGGCAAAATTGAAAATGAACACCTATCTGAAATGTATACTGATAATTAAAGTGGAGTTTTGCACCTAACAAAGAGACCTGCAGTTACTAGAAAAGATGTGTATCCTAATATAAGTTCAGGCTGCCCAATATCCAGGAAATATTTAAATAGAAAACTGTTAATAATAAAGCTATTGCAGTGCAATGTCTACTTTAAGTCTTGGTGAACTTTATCCAGTATTCTTTATAGAGCTTGTCTGTGTTCGCCCGCGGGGGCCCTCCCTCCGCTCCCCCCCGTGACTTTACAGCGGTAGATGCTCCTTTAAAATTCTCTACCTAACTACATAAAATCTTCCAATCTCTAATCTAACTAAATTGTAAGGATCACAGCTAACAGTAGAGCTTTCTCTGTGAAAAAATAGATTAATTTCGCTGAGCTGTTTGGACACAAGCAGAGCGCACGTCCTTCTGCTCTGAGATGCTGAGAGACACTGAGGCTGAACAGGAAACGCTGTTCTATGTAAAACGAGGTCATGTGATTTTTCCAGCCAATCGCAACCATACACATCCCAGTCATGACGTCGCACACACATCTCACCCTGCTCTATTCTGTAAGCTGATTTGCTGGCCACCAAAATGACAGAAAGCGCCGAAAATGGCGCAATCTTAATAGATGATGCACAGATTTTAACCTAAATTATCGCATGATCTAAAAATTTCGATCAACATAAAAACTGTGCCGATTTCAACTTTGTCGATAATAATCGCTCAGCACTAATCCTAATTCCTGATATTGCACCGTTCTAGATTTTTGGAAAGTGATTTTTTTTTACTTATTTTTTATTTTTGAGGTTTGAGCTCTTTTCTGATAATGTTTTCCTCCTTTATAAAGGCGATTTTTTTGGATTCATACTCCTGCCGCACGGAGCGGAGCACCGAGATTTGTCTTGCGATCTTCTACGCTTCCTCGCATGTTATGTTCTTGCTTCACTTCGCCGCCGCCGGAGCATTTAGACCAAAATAAACTAGGTCTGCTTGTCGGAGCTGCAGAGCGCTGCATTGCGCTGCGCTTTGGCGAGCCGCGATCGTACATGCCTCGGGGTTTTCGAGCGTGCCGCGTCCCGCCCCGGAACGCCTACACCGCGCCCACACCGCGCCCATTGCCTGCCCCTTCATGCGGGGCGCAGCTGAAAGTGGCGAACGCTGCGCCTAACACTGCATCCCTGCCTCCGACAGGGGGATTCGGGCCGGGAGGCGCAGTTTACTCCCAAAATCAGGCGAAAAGCCCAATCATACATGTCGCCCATAGTACTTACGGGAACGGGGTTATATCGGTCAGTGAAAAAAGTGGAACGCCAGCTTCCAAGACAAGTATCACTTTTTTCACTGTTTGTTCTTTGGATGTGGAGTATTGCATGCAGCCGTGCTTTCTCGGGTTTCCCTATCCCTCAGGGGAGCTGATCGTTGCCAATATTGGCGTTTTGTGCTATATCGGTCAGTGCACACAAAGTAGTTAGTAACACCCATGCAATGACTCCTTTAGTAACACCCATGCAATGACTCCTTTAGCTCTACATTTCAGAAGTGTCCTAAATTAAACACATCATGTCTCTTTAAAATTGTGTACACGTTACCTGAAGGTTTACTACTCTGCTCAGATCTAGAGTGTGGCATTTGCACATTTGCAATCAAGAAATATTATGTATATTGATGTTACAAACATACACGGTGTCTACTAGTTTCACCTTTATGCTATGCACTGCACTGGTCATCTCATCTGGTTTGTATTTTTATATTTTTACTATGATGCTATCGATCGATAGTTAAAGGTCTTTAGAGGATACTTCTAAGGCCCCGTTCACACGGCTTATTCACGCCGGATTTGCGAGCCGCATTGCGCTCGCAATTCCGGCGTGAATAAGGGGCGGGTTCGGGGGCGGGGCGGGGGCGCGGCCCGCCAGCCCCAGAGGCAATGCATTATCTACGGCGCGTCCGCGCCATAAATAACGTGCATGTCACTTTCTCCCCACCCGGCGGATTCGCGGGTAGGAGCGACGGAATCCACTGTTCTCTATGAGAGCAGTGGATTACCGTAATTACTCCGACGTAATTACTCTTAGCCGTGTGAACGGGGCCTAAGAGTCTCAATTTTGCCAAGATAACCCAGCCATGAGGTTGCAAAAGGAATGAGTTTTATGTAAACCCTGCTAAAAAATGGTTGTTTTAAGGTTGTTTCCAGATAGTTTCCTTGATGGGTCTTAAGGGAACTGGTCCACCATAAAAGGAACAGTGTTATTAAAACCAATATTCCTGGAAAACAATTTTTTTTACCATTTTTGGCAGTTTTTTTATTTTATTTCGGCAGTAATATGCAATTAAAAACTTTGAATAAACTCTTATAAAGAGATAAAGCTTCATAAAACTGGGCTGACTAATCTCACTTTACTGCATCTGCTGCTTATTTCCATGTAGTCTTATTAAAAATAGTAGGTAATGACACAATGACCACTCTATTGTTCTTTAGACAGGGATCGTAAGATTAGACTTAAAAAACAGGGAAATGATAAGAGCAATACATGAAAGCAGGCTCGCTGTGGGCCCCGAAGGCAGTGTCGCCGCTCCCCGGGGCCTGTCCACGCATCCGGTCTTTGAACGCTCGGGCCCTGCGTCCCGAGCGCCCAGAGACCGGGCCCTTTAGCCGGGGACTAATGTCCCCGACTCCCGGGGCTGCGCGGTGTCAGCGGAGCACAGCGCCACTAGCGCTGCGCTCCGCTGATCTCCCTGGCAGGCTGAAGGCATTAGTGACATCACTTCACTGCGCCGCCTATGCAGGACCGCAGTAGAAGAAAGAGAGAAAGAAAATTAAAAAAAAAACAATCTTGAAAGCTGCACTCATATAACAGCCTGTGAAAGTGGGCGTGGTGCAGGAAACCAAAATGGAGGCATCCCTTCCTCCCCATATAGATTAAAAGCAATATATGCCAAATACAACGTATAGTTCTGCACAAAAAAAACATTTCTGAAAAAACACTATGCGAACCTGGGTGCCACTGGCAGGGTTGCGTATATATATATATATATATATATATATATATATATATATATATATATATGTATAATCACACTGACTACAAAGGGGGGCCTGGCTGACTACCAAGGGGGCCACGCTGACTAAAAGGGGCACTGACTACAAAGAGGGGCCTGGTACAAGGGGGGCCTGGCTACCAAGGGGCTGATACAAAGGGGCTGACTACAAAGGGGGCCTTGAGATTACTAAGGGTGGTGGCAATATCAAAGGGCATTGGTTACCAAGGGGCCCCTGACTTATAAACGGAGCTGGCTACAAAGGGGGCCTACTGGCTATCTGATAGGGGGGCCTGACTACAAAGGGGCCCTGATCACAAAGGGGGCCTGGCTAATACATAGGGGGGCCTTGACTCAATATCCAAGGGGGCCCTAGCTAATGAAAGGTACCATAACTACAAAGGGGGCCGGTAATGAAGGGCGGCCCTACTACTATAGGGGGCTGACACCTAAAGGGGCATTGGTACTAAAGGGGGCCCTGGTATCTAAAGGGGGCCTGCTACTAAGGGTCTGACTCCTAAAGGGGACCTGGTATAAAGGAGGCTAGCTGCATATAATAGAGGGGGGCCCTGACCACCTAAATACTAAAGGGGGCCCTGACTACCTCTACAGTAGCAAAATCTGGGAGGGCCCTGACATCCTGCACACTAGATAAAGGAGGCCCCTAACTACCTGCACACTAGCTAAAGGAGGCCCCTAACTACCTGTATACTACCTAAAGGGGCCCTAACTGCCTGTATACTATCTAAAAGAGACCCCTAACTGCCTGTATACTACCTAAAAGAGACCCCTAACTGCCTGTATAGTACCTAAAGGAGGCCTTAACTGCCTGTATACTACCTAAAAGAGACCCCTAACTGCCTGTATACTACCTAAAGGAGACCCCTAACTGCCTGTATAGTACCTAAAGGAAGCCTTAACTGCCTGTATACTACCTAAAGGAGACCCCTAACTGCCTGTATAGTACCTAAAGGAGGCCTTAACTGCCTGTATACTACCTAAACGAGACCACAACTTCCTGTATAGTACCTAAAGGAGACCCCTAACTGCCTGTATAGTACCTAAATGAGACCCCTAACTGCCTCTATACTACCTAAAGGAGGCCCCTAACTGCCTGTATAGTACAGCAGACAAAATCATCCTCTTTGGCCTCTTGATCTTTTGAAATGCCTTCTGATTGTAGTTTTTTGGCAATTTATGTCCCATTTTTTCAGTGGTTTTATTTTTAATAGTGTAGGGACTCGTAAGAAATGAGGAGCCTTGCAGGGCTTGCGAGCTTGCGTACTGTAGCTACTGTATCAACTAATACCTCATATTTGATATTTTTCCAGTATGTTATAATTTTTTGCCCTAAAACACTAGGGGGCTCAGGGTACGAGTATTTTGTGCAGGACACCCTTTAAGTGCTGAGCAGCCTGCCCATTTGAATATTATGGGCGTTATTGGCTGCAACCCAGCATGGTGTACCTGTATGAATGGCGTTACCCTTTATATCGCCTTATCTATATGCAATTTCATCGGTATTGTTGCATTTTAAACATTTAAAAAATATCCTCTGTTGATATGAAACGTAAAGAAATATATCCATGCAGAGTTCCCAATCAACATCTTCCAATGAGAAAGAAAATATTTAAAATGGTTTCTATCTTGTTTTTATAAAGAACATCTAAGAAAGCATATGATTTTTTTATATAGGCTAAAATAGAAAAAGAAAACAGGATGGAACATGTAGTATGATGGGTATCCTTTATGGAACATTGTCAAATGAGCAGAGCTGATAGTTTATAATGTGTCTGTTCTCTATCATTATACAAACACAGGCAGATCCTCGGCGCTTTTCTCTTCTAAATGGTCACCATGGAAACATCAAGGCCCATCCTAACTTCACGTTCTGAGGAAAAAACATATATTTAAGGTAAGTGACGATAATTGCGATTTATAAACAGACACAGCGTTGTGGACATGCTCATTAATCAGAGCCCTCACCTTTCCATGCTGAATTGTGAGGGAGGAAAAGGTTTTGTATGTGAAAACCCCATCGGTCAGAAACAATGAGACTTGTATTGATGAGAAAGGCATCTATCATTGGGAAATTGGGAATAGCCATTAAAAATGATCTGATATTTTGGGTATGTTTTCTTCCACCAGTTCCTGCCGTTAATCCTCTGTCACCCCTTCCTGACCAGGCCCATTTTCCTTGTCCTTAGAGCACACAAGTTTGGATGCTGTAACACTTTATAACACTCAGTTACTTGCATACTTGCCAACCCTCCTGGATTGTGCGGGAGACTCTAACAAATAGACTCACATTCCCAGGAAAGGTGGGCTGCAGGAGGTTCTTTAAATACAAGTCATGAGACACTGCCTGATGCCACTGAGTGCTGGTGGAGGATGGCAGCAGGTTGATTTTTAACATTTATTTTTTGATTCTACACTCTCTCCCACAATCTCAAGACAGGGGCTGGTGGCAGCAATTTATGGGATCGTGGCTGGAGGGGAACTGTGGCCGCTCCCATCATTGGTGGTAAATTGCTTGGTGGCGGGGCAAATCAAACTCGAGTTAGAGTTATGGGGGATTAGAGTGGGGGTGGGAAGGTAGAGAGTGGGAGGGTTGAGGTGAGGGTGGAGTAATGGGCACACAATTTTCCTATCTACGAAAATCTGGGTGATGCCCATTCCCCATAGATGGCACCCAGCTTTTCTAAGATAGGAAAACTGGGTACCATCTGTAGAGGGTGGGACATCACTCAATTTTTCAGTATGCAGGATAGACTATCGAGCACCCAGAGAAGCTGGGTGATGACTAGAGATGAGCGAGCAGTAAAATGTTCTAGTTCGATTAGAACCTTGAACTTTAGTGTGTTGGGTTCGAGGTTCTATTCAAACTAGAACTTGAACCCCATTAAAGTCAATGGGTGATGATGTTCAGGTTAATTTTATACCTATACAGGTGAGGAGAAGCTGTAATTACCATTCATAACAGTAAACTGGATATGTGGAACAACTTAGTGAAGTGAAATTTGGCACTAAGAGTGACAGAAAAAAATTGAGAGGCTAAAATACTTCATTCTTTTCAATGGCTAACTGAAAAGATGAGGACAGCTCACAAGCAGGGACATAGCTATAGGAGGTGCAACTGTAGCAGCTGCTACGGGGCCCTGCATCCTGAGGGGGTCCAAAAGCTCCTTTGACACATAGGAGATTTGGAGATGTTGTGTTATACAAATACTGAACCCCCAAAACTGCAAAAACTGAACTTTTGAGCACTGAGTATGATTGAGCAAATCCAAGCACAATATATATTGATGTATATGAGAGTTAGATGTTATGTGAGCCAGCAAATGTCGCCAAATAACAGCTTCTGGGTGTGGGAAAGATGCAGCCAGCAATACCAAACTCCCTAACTATTGATGCTATGGAGAAGAAAATGCTATCTAACTAAGAGCAGTCTGTACAGTATAGAGAGTGAGCGGACAATGGCATTCACAAGGCAATAGAGTGAAATATATATAACATGGCCATGTGATTTTAACAGCCAGTGAGAGCCCTACACCTGCAATGACGTTTTTGAAACTTCTCTGTGCTCTGCACTGATTGGATGGCCGCCAAAAGTGCAGAAAGGTGATTGGATGGCCGCCAAAAGTGCAGAAAGGCGCTGAAAACAAAACTGAAAATGGCGTGTCGGACTACAACTAGAATTTTATTTTAAAGAACAGTAAAATGTTAAGTTTGAGTTCTAAAAATTTGAGAAGTTCTACTAGAACTTAACTTCTCTAGAAAATTTCGATCAACACTAGTGATGACCCAACCAACACAAGTGGCATCCAGCTTTACTATGACAGTAAAACTGAATGCCACATGAGGGGATTTAGGGAATCACCCAGCTTTTCTAAGATAGGAAAACTGTGTGCCCATTACTCCACCACCACCTCCAACCTGGAGTTGATCATCCACACAGCTTTCTTAAATGCTGGATACGGTATCCAGCCTATGTATGTGTTTGCATGTATGGGACAGTTGCAGGTTGGTATTTTTGCTAATGGGAAGGGTCAAGTATCCATGGACCTTCCCATTCTAACAGTATCAGGCTACAGCTGCCGGTTTTACCTTGGCTGGTTATAAAAAAAATGGAGGGTTCCCACATTTATTTATTAATAACAGTACTTGCCCATTTTTGAATTCTCAATAAATAAATGAATTTTGAAAAAAATAAATGACACGGGGTCCACGAATTTTCAATAACCAGCCAAGGTAAAACCGACAGCTGCAGTCTGAAACTATGAGAATGGGAATCATGGATACTGGTCTCTTCTCACTCTAAAAATATTGTCTCGCAGCCGCCCCAGAAGTGGACCATCACACTAGAGGGCCCACTTTTGATAGTAACCTGGCTCTTCCCAGTACTCCTGGTGCAGTGGGTAAAGGGACAATAATGACATAGGGTTAGTGTCAGTCTTGGGGTGACAAAAACAACTGATGACTGACACCAAGCCCGATGATAGTAATCGAGAGCCGTCTGTAAGATACTTAATTACTAACACTGAAAATAAATGGGGAATTAAATAAACACTCCCCAACAATAGCACTCATTGACCATTTTAATAAAGAAACCAATCCAACACTGGTCCGACACAGTCCAAAGGGAAAACCTGTATAAAAATAAAAACATTACATAAACAATGTATGACAATATGACAATAATAAACTCCTGTGGCTGATTTTCTGGGGTTGCAGGGTAAAGAGTTCAAGCTGCATAATATGATTTTGGGGGGTACAGATCACAGCCATAGCACAATTTCCAGGGGGGTGTTCCTCTGCTCTCCCAAGGAGATTGTAAGTTGTGCTCTGTACTCCTCTCTCCCACCTTTCCACCATTGTGTTATGCATCATAGTGCCAACATAAAATATACCCCACCTATCACCCCATAAACCCTCCACCACGACCAGCTATCTCCCATAACCCCCTCACCCACTCCACCAATCACCCCATAGCCCTTTCACCTCCACCTATCACCTCGTAACCTCTCCACCTACTACCCCATAGTCCCCTCACCTACATATATCACTCCCCTCCACCTATCGCACCATAACCTCTCCACCTCTCACCCCATGGGGAGTTCATACAGAGATAAGCACAGGTAAGGAAGTGCTGGAAAAATTTGAATTCCAAGATGTTTGTGTGGTAAATTTTTCATCATCTTGGTGGTCTGCACAGGAAAGAAAAGAAGAAAAGGGAAAGAGAACAATTCCAGTCATAGAAGATTTCTCCGGTGAGTCCCTAGATGTAACTGCACTGTAATCTCTTAATTGTCTGCACCGCCTGTGTACACTGGTGTCTACCACTATATGGTTACTGTATGGAGGTAATATACAGTCTGCAGAGTCTGTGTCCACTGATATCTACCACTATATAGTTCCTTATATGGAGGTAATATACAGTCTGCAGAGTTTGTGTACACTGGTGTCTACCACTATATGGTCACTGTATGGAGGTAACATACAGTCTACAGAACCTGTGTACACTGGTTTCTAAACCACAAATCCCTAAAAAGGGAGAGAACAAACTAAAAAATAACTTTTAATATTTATATCTTAAAACCGGTGTAACAACACCCGAACCACTAGTATCAAAAGATAAATACTACGAAGAAAGAGAAAACTCCTAGAAGAGATTGTTTAGAAAGAGGCTATCTGAAAACCTAGAGGTCCCTAGGCAGCTAGTCTATGCTGCCTAAAGCCAGGATTATCGCCCCGAAAAAAGGACGGTCCCGTCAGGAACCTATATCTGACTAAGGAAACCCTATTAGTCCCTTACACTATACATCCCTCACACTACAAATCCCATATGTTTCGATCCTCCCAGATGAAAGGGATCTCCTCAGGGGATATTGCATAGGGAAAAGTACAACCAACAATCAAAGGCGTACGAGAAAACGCTTAGATACAAATTATATATGATGGTACAGATGAATGTGTCTAGGATGTAATATCACAAGCCACTCATATTAGAAAAGAACATAGTTTTTACTACTTATCTGGCTCGTATGGTCTAATTCCATAGACTTGAGGAATAGCGATAATACTGTAAATCTAAAGGAGAAAATACCAAATTACCTATAGAATAAATGCCAAAACATAGAAAGCCCCATAGACAACAAGATACATAATTACCTGTAAATCACAGTCCTCGCAAACGTGGTTCATCCGCACCACTCGCTCTGTGTGTGACAGAGCGCAGTGTATCAGCGGTGTAACGCCGTGGGGAGACGCTGAACACTGAGTCGCATGGAGATATGCGCGCTCGAGTGACGCGCCGGAAGTGACGTCCTCCCGGCTCAGGATGATTCAGAGCAACGGGTGGCGTCTATAGTAACCTATTTACCGCATAGAAGTAGCGGCTAGGTAAATAACATACGAGCGATCCTACTGATAATCAGGATCCAGGTAAGATTATTGATTAAAAGACGTTTGGCTTTATAGGCATATGTCCCAAAGATATTGAGGGACTAAGAGTATATGGCATACAATATAGAGTTAAAGGGCGGCAGATATACATAGAGAATGGTACAAAGCAGAATTTTAAATGTCAAAAAGAGTGTTTAACATATTTAAATATAACAGCTGAAGTCCAGTTGTTCATTAAGGCCGTCTGGTGTTAAAGTTTTCAACACAAACGTCCAGTAGGTTTCTCGCTGCAGCAGTTTTTGGTCAATATTTCCTTTCCGTATAGACGGTATAATGCGGTCAATCCCAGTCCATCTTAAGCATTTGGGGTTACCGTCATGACAGTTCCAAATATGATGGGATACAGCCGTAACCCGTTTGTGCCGAATGTCGCCTAGATGTTCACAAATGCGACGACGAAGTTGGCGCGTGGTTTTGCCAACGTATTTTTGTCCACACGTGCAAGAGATTAAATAAATCACATTAGAGACTTTACAATTAATAAAATGTCGTATAGAAAACATCTTATTGCTTTTAGTCCCAGTGAAGAATTTTGTTTTCTCCACAAAGGGGCATGCTACACAATTGGAGCAGCAAAAAGAGCCTACAGGTCTAGACATCCACATTTCAGAACGGGGCATAACAAAGTGACTCTGGACTACATGGTCCTTCAGGTTCCTCCCTCGTCTATAGGTAATGGATGGAAAATCACCGATCAGGTCTTTAATATCGGGATCCATCTTGAGAAACATGCCAATGTTTTTGGATAATGCGTTTAAACTGATGGCGCAGCATTATCAAAGGTTCCTATGATGCGTGTAAGAGGAGAACATCCCACAGTTTTAGGGGTAAGGAGACTAGTGCGGTCACATTTTAATGCATTCTGAAAAGCCTCCCGTAATACGGAATCTGGATATCCACGTGCCAAAAAGCGTTTCCTCAGATCATCTGCCTATCTCCGGAACTCTGTCTCTGAAGAGCAATTTCTCTTGAGACGCAGGTATTGGCCACAGGGAATACCCTTTTTAAGAGGCACAGGGTGGTGACTCTCCCATCGCAGCAAAGAATTAACTGCGGTGGGTTTGCGAAATATTGTAGTTGTCAATTCACCAGACATTTTTTTAGTGATACATACATCAAGAAAGGGTAGACAATTCTCCTTGATGTCATAGGTGAATTTTAATCCCAAGTTGTTAACATTAAGAGCCTCTACCAGTTCATGAAATTCCACGATGGTGCCATTCCAAATAATGAACACATCATCAATGAATCTGGCCCAGAGGGCTATTTTTTCTGAGTGTATGGGAGAATTTTCTCCAAAGACTACACAGGACTCCCACCAACCGAGGTACAGATTTGCATAGGAAGACGCACAGGCACTTCCCATGGCTGTACCCCGTAGCTGGTGGTACGTCCTGCCGTCAAAAACAAAGTAGTTTCTGGTTAGAGTAAATTCCAACAAGTCCACCAAGAATCTATTATGTGCCTCAAATTGTATACCTCTACTTCGTAAGAAGAACTTAATTGCTTCTAGACCAAGATGATGTGGAATGCAAGTGTAGAGGGACTCTACATCTATGCTTGCTAGTAAGGTGTTTTGTTCGACATAGAGACCCTCAAGAAGTTTTAAAAGATCAGATGTGTCTCTGATGTATGATGGTAATGTTTGCACAAAAGGAAATATGATTTTATCAATATATACCCCACAATTTTGCGTTAGGGAGTCAATGCCTGACACTATTGGTCTCCCTTTTAGTAGGGTAGTACCTTTGTGAACCTTAGGTAAACTGTAGAATGTAGCAATACATGGATACCGTGGAAGGAGATAATCAAATTCTGCTTTATCAATGAGTTCTGACTAGTGTTGAGCGAATGCGTTGGCTAATGCGATCGATCGATAGTCGATAGTCGGCCACTATCGATAAGGTTTTTCGATAGTGAGCATCGATTATGCGCGATGACCATTAAAGTCTATGGGAGAGCAACAACACCTTCATTATTACACCCAAACAAGGCAGGAGAAGCTGAAATTAACATCCACAACAGTCAAATGGATACGTGCTACATCTTAGGCAACACACTTAGGTTATAAAAGTCACAGAAAAAAAGTCACAGACCATTCACTATCCCTGTCTTTTAACACAGCCTGACCCTTAAACCTGCATCACCCACAAATTAAAAAGGCAGAAGGCAGTATGATTTGAACCTATCTTAAATGTTTCTTGAAACTGGAATTGAATATCCTGTCCTGGGAACGCAGCTTGAGCCCCAAACCTGCGATGAACCCCAATTAAAAAGTCCGCAAAAGGAGTCTTTCAACCACATTTTAGTTGAACTGGACATTGACTATACCTTTGTCTGGGCCTAGCATGAGCCCCAACTGCATGACCCCCAATTTAAAAAGTGCCGGAAAAAAAGGGATCTTTCAACACCATTTTAGTTTCATTGGACATTGACTATACCTGTCTGGGCCACAGCATGAGCCCCCAAACTGCATGACCCCCACATTAAAAAGTGCCGGAAAAGGAGTCTTCAACCACCATTTTAGTTTCACTGGACATTGACTATACCTGTCTGGGGCACAGCCTGAGCCCAAACCTAATGACCCCACATTTTAAAAGTGCGGAAAAAAAGGAATCTTTCAACACACATATTAGTTACATGACATTGGACTATACCTGTTCTGGGACACAGCATGAGCCCAACCTGCATGACCCCCACATTAAAAGTGCCGGAAAAAGGAGTCTTTTCATACCACCATTTTTTAGTTGAACTGGACATTGACATATACCTGTCCGTGTGGGCCACAGATGAGCCCCAAACCTGCATGACCCCCACATTTAAAAAAAGTTGCCGCAAAAAGGAGTCTTTCAAACCACATTTTAGTTTCACTGGACATTGACTTCTCGTACACTCGCGCCCGCGCGCGCGCACATACATATGAGCCCCAAATCTGCATGATCCCCACATATAAAAAGTGCCGGAAAAAAGATTCTTTCAACCACATTTTAGTTGAACTGGACATTGGACTATACTGTCCTGGGCCACAGCATGAGCCCAAACCTGCATGACCCCCACATTTAATAACTGCCGCAAAAGGGAGGTTCTTTCAACCACCATTTTAGTTTCTTGGACCATTGACCTATACCTTCCTGGGCCACGCATGAGCCCCCAACCTGCAATGACCCCCACATTAAAAAGTGCCGGAAAAAAAAGGAGTTTTCAACACCATTTTAGTTTTCACTGGACATTGTCTATACCTGTCCTGGGCCACAGCATGCGCCAAACTGCATGACCCCAAATTTTAAAAAGTGCCGCAAAAGGAGTCTTTCAACCACAATTTAGTTTCACTGGACATTGACTCTACCTGTCTGGGCACATCATGAGCCCCAAACCTGCATGACCCCTACATTAAAAAGTGCCGGAAAAAAGAGTCTTTTCAACCACTATTTAGTGAACTGGACATTGATATACCTGTCCTGGGCCACAGCATGAGCCCCAAACCTGCATGACCCCCACATTTAAAAAGTCCGCAAAAAGGAGTCTTTTCAACCCCATTTAGTTTCACTGGACATTGGACTATACCTGTCCTGGGCCACAGCATGAGCACCAAACCTTGCATGACCCCACATTTACAAAAGTGCCGGAAAAAGGAGTCTTTCAACCACACATTATAGTTGCAAACTGGACAATTGGATATAACTGTCCTGGGCCACAGCATGAGCCCAACCTTGCATGACACCCACATTTTAAAAAGTGCGCAAAAAGGAGTCTTTAATACACATTTTAGTTGAACCTGGACATTGGGACTATTAACCTGTCCTGGGATCACAGCTGACACAGGGCCGGAGATACAGTGGGGATTGCGGTGAAAGCCCAGGCTGGCGTCCGTTCATTATTAACACGCAGGTTAAAATGCCCTGATGACGCTAGCAACGAAAACTGTGTGCTGAAGCAGAGATGCGGAAGGGAAGTGCGAGGAAGGTGTGAGAACTCCAGCCTTCCTCTGTACACAAGTCAATACCTGTGGTAGCGCTTTGCCCCATCTGTATGAGTGTGGACCATTGAGCTTCACTTGGAAAATAATGATGGTTAACGCTCCTGATACACCCAGGTGCCCTTTATATGGCATTCTTTTGTCATTTTACTAACGTGCTGAGGAAATGGTTGTCTCTGTACTTTGTTCTCTGTCCGTGCTCCAAATCCATGTCCTCTGAATAACCTTACATATGGTAAAGGTTTTCCTGTACCTCCTTGTACAAATTCAGAGGAATTGTTTTAACAGTCTATTTTGTACATGCAAGTTTTTTAGTACTTTAATTTAGAAAAACTTTTTAAATAGGAAGGATTCCCACCTTGTCTTTGTTTCTTTTTTTTCTTTTGTATTAAAATGGGTTGTCTCAATTAAAGCAGGGATTGATAGCTATGTTAAAGAGTCTTGCAAATACAAGTCATTTTGCAATATGTGTCCCATTAAACTGTGTCCTACCTTTTTCCTGTTTCTGGACAGCACCATCACCTTGAGCCACTGTTTGACAATTGTGAAAGAACAAATGTTGTTGAAACACATTTTTTAGGAATTAGAATGACAGTAGTATAGCTGCATGTCCAGCAAAATGCCCCCAAAAATTCAAAGCATGACCCTTGAGCCACTTTGGTCAATTGTGAAGAACAAATGTCTGTTAGAAACAACATTTTTTAGTAATAGGACCTGTAGTATTAGCTGCATGTTCAGCAAGCCCCAAATTCAAGCATGCCCCTTGAGCCCTTTGGTCATTGTGAAAACCCAAATGTTGTTAGAAAACATTTTTTTATAATAGGACGTGTATTGCTGATTTCAAAGAGCATGACCCAAAAAATTATAAATGACTTCTCAGCCACTGTTAAAAATTGTGAGGGAGAAATGCCACTTAGAAGCCACATTTCGTTTCCAAAGGACCATAATTATAGCTGTATCTCACAGCAACATGACCCCAAAAAATTATACATCTCACTTCTCAGCCACTATTAAAAATTGTGAGGGAGAAATGCCACTTAGAAGTCACATTTCTGTTCCAAAGGACCATGATTATTGCTGTATATCATAGCAACATGACCTCAAAACCATTGACAATGCGGAACACTTCTTAAGATAAAGTGAGTAAATGGAATACGGTGTTGTCATGAAACCTTGCTGTCTTTTACAGTCTCTCACATGCAAAACATCAAAATGAAAAACTTAGGGGGTAAAAAGAGAATAAACAATTTGCAGTACGAAATGATCATTTATAAAAACAGTTTTCAAGAGGACCTATTTCTGTTTGAAAAGGAATGTGAAGTAGTACTGGCAAACTAATCGGTGGACCTCTGGGCATTTGGGGCCACAAACTTATCAGAGATCCATGCTGATTCATCTTGTTGAAAGTCAAACGACTCCACCTTTATCTGTGGAAAGCCGGATGCGTTTGTCTGTCAATGACTCCTCCGGCTGTGCTGAAGGTCCGTTCTCGACTATGACGCTGGCTGATGGGCAGGACACACCTCTTATGGCGTGACGGAGCCAGCTCGGGCCATTCGTCCATTTTTTGGATCCCAGAAGTCTATTGGGTCCGGAACACATGCACTAAAAAAAAACGATCGGTGATTGAAGCGCAGATAGGCGTTGCACCATGATCTTAAGCTTGATCTACTGTGTGTTGGATGTGTGCCTGCATTGCATGCGTTGGTTGAGGTGGGTAAACAAAGATTGCCAGAGGTCACCATTAGGACTTCTGCCACCTATGCCTGCTGCTGCCGCTACGCCTACTTGGCACTCTATGCTGTCACGTCGCTGATGTTGTTCTCCACCCGTGGACATTTTGGGAACGTGGAGTGAGGCAGAGCAACAGATGTCTCCAGTTGATATAATCAGCAAGGTCTCCATTTCCTGCATTTTTTACTCTCTATTTGATGTGGGTGAAGGAAAGTTGCTTGAGTTTTTGTTTTGTTACCGGGGATCCAGGAGGGTGGCCACCAGTAATTGTTGTTCATTTTGATGGCCTCTAATGCGAGCGATTCATGTTGGAGGAAATGGAGCCATCCAAGCACTCATGTGAGAGATGGAGCCTTGATTTCCCAAGCCTCTGGGTCGAGGGGCTAGGCAATATCTGATCTTCCTCATCTTCCTCCTCCCCTCAAAGTGCGCACACCTATTTCCTCAAGGCCAGGGACGTCGGTTCAAAATCGGTGTTAGGAAATACCTCCTCCTCCTCACTCCTCCTCTCCGCTGCCTCCGGAACAGCTTTCTACAAGCCCGGGCTTGGCCTGAGATGATGCACCCCTTGAGAGCTGATGCGCCACCTTGCACTTAGCTCTGGACCCCGAACATATGCCTAATGAAGACGATGAAAATGTGAAACTGTCGGGCCTGTTGTTGGATTTGCTGGAGAGAAAAGGCTCCGTGTCCGCATCTGTGTCGTCTCATCCTCCTGTCGATGGCGGGAACCTGTTGCTTTTCAGAGTGTCAACGAATACGTGCCAGAACTAAGATCACCACAATGCCATGCTGACAAGGGCATTGTACGCACTGACCATTTTGGTGGCTTCTTCAAAACTGGCAAGGATGGTGCAGAGCTCTTTACACCTGCTCTCCACTATCGGTGGTTCAACACCCCGAGGTCTGTACCGCTGCTTGTCAGGCCATGTGTCCACTATTGTACTGGTTAATGGCATTGCGCCAGCTGCCATATCGCTGGAGCATGTGGGAGGGTGGATTCCAGCGTAGAATGTTGCCACTGTCAACAATGAGACGGTTGGAGGGGGAAGGCGAGTCTGACGCTGCACGCATACAGGCGGGACGTTAGCCAGAGGTACTGCGTAAGGCTGGAAGTGCCTGAACTCAGACCCTCGAGCCTTCTTACAGCAGGCAGTCCAGACCCGGGTAGATTCTTAGATATTCTGGACGACATGGTACTTGACACTGTGCCAGGCAAGGGATGATGTCCTCCAGCTACCGAATCTTAAGGGGCGGGCCAGCTGATTTCGCCCGTGTATCGCACCACCAACCTTGCCTGGCACAAGGTTCTAGTCACCCAGCCTGCGCCTCGGTCTCGTTGCTTAGTGCCGTCCAACAGCTCCCATGCGCACAGGTGTCTGTGGTACGGTCTCCAGGCAGACGTAAATTTCAACACCGGCACCTTGTGTCTCAGGGCACGGATTGATGCCATCAGAGGACCTTGGGGCGAAAGAGCCCTGCACCATCCTGCGGTTTTGAAGAGCGTGCGCCGAGCCGAGACACATCACGTCCACCCCAGTGACATCACCCAAGCTACACCCAGTGAGCTGTCACATGAGATATAGCGGCCTTGGGCCGTGTTTTATCCATGTGTCCGGTGGTGAGATGGATTTTCCGGACACAGATGCTGACAACAGCGCTTGAAAATTTTAGATGACACGTGGGTGGGCCAAGGCGGGACGGCTTTTCTGGCCACGAAATGGCCTGCTCGGCATTGGTGATTGGGGGCTAGGTGCGAGGGGACAGAATCGTGGCGGATACCACATCTGTGGGTCCAACAAGTCGGAACAGTCAACATTTTCCAAGGCCAAAGATGGCATGCCGACATTCAGGATTTAGGCTTTGGGGATGGTTTGGGTTTTAAAGTGCTTTCTTCTGTTCCGAAAACTGGAAAGACAGGAAGGCTGGCTGCTAGATGGACGCTGTACGGCGTGCAGGGGTCGTCAAAAATGGCGGAAGGAGAAGGGTAGATGGGTACTCTGGTTTGTGGTGGTATCAAGGGCGTACGGTGGAGGCTGGACACAGCGGAGCTGATCCATGGATCAGACTCCTGAGAGACAATGGGCAGCTGGAGGACCCACGCTTGGTGGTGGCGGAGGAGGGGAGGCGGCAGACAGAGGCGTGTGAAGCGGTTGAGGCCGGCGTCGGTCTGAGCCTTTTTTGGCAACCAGTGTGCCTCCATTTCAACTCTGCAATTCGCTGCATGTGACCTAGTCATGTTGGTGGTGGTTAACACAACTTAAAGGTTTCTTGTCTTCTACTTATGCTGTTTAAGGGCAAAGGCGGCATATGACATCGTGGGTGAATCAGAGGCTTGCTCAAATAGAAGGCCAGGCTTGAGAGGTCCTGGACCCTGTTTTTGACGTGCGAATAAGCGAGGAGCGGGGGGTTTCGTTGCGCTCTTCGCTGGCTGGCGGAAATCATATAAGCGGGACTTCTAGACGACGCCCTCTCCCTTTTTGTGGCGGGACCGTATTGACCCTTCCCATCGTCTTCTCCTTCGTCCACTGAATAGAGCGCTCGCAAGCAAATTCTGCGGAAAAGACAGGGATGGCCCATCTGTCCGCAACTGTCGTCATCTCTCATCATCAACACTGAGTGACTTGTGTCGTCCTGACTTTCTGCATCCAGAGCTGCGGGCTACAAGCAAGGGGCACTTGCTAATGGCGTTGCCGAACCGCCCCCGTGTTTTTTGCCGATTGACCGGCTTTCCTTCACCCTCATCTGATGGCATCCAGTAACTGGGCGCAGAGCAGGAATAAATCATTTTTTTCTCTTGAATCTTTTAAAGCCTTCTGACCCCAACCCTGCATTTGTCATCAAAAGAGGTCTTCATGACAATGAATATCCCACCAGTGGGGGTACAGAGTTGACTTTTGGGCCTGCTCATGTTGGACGGCGGATGCTGATGATGCTGATGAGCGACATTTGTGGCCGTGACGCTCGGAGAGGACGAGGAGGGTAAGAATGCTAGATGCAGTTGCATTACCACTGATGGACAGCATTGGCGACGATGTTCGTTACTTAGATTCACAGGGCCCTGACCCAGGCGATGTATGACAGCTGAAGGGTCCTGCAACTGACGATCCGCTGGCATGGTGTTGTCGCCCCGCACTGGAAGGACGCAACCTTCTCTCGTTTCCTCTTACCTCCATGTGCGTACTCCCTCGTTGCTCGCCTTACCACCTGCATTGCTGTATCCACGTGTCCGAAATTATAAAATTTGAGAAGAGAAGGTATGAATAGTTTTGGAAAGTCTCTTATTAAAAGCGGCAAGATCCACTAGCTATTCTCAAATCCCTCTAATCAAAACAAAAATTGTGGATTCAATTTAACTGCAAAGGTGTCTATCAAACAAATCTGGTCTGGGCAAAAGTCCATAAAAAACACGTTTCTGTTATGTTTTGGTATAATTAATGGTATTTTTTGCACCTTTTCAATTCACATTGTGGTGAATATAGAATTGCTGTTTTAAGATTTACGTAGACTCTGCGTCAAGCGAACAGTACTGGTGCGAGAAGTCAAAAACACGTAACTTGATTATGTTTTGATATAATAAACTGTATTTTTTGCACCTTTCAATTCACCTGTCGGTGAATACTAGAATTGCTGTTTTAAGGACTTTTCGTAGATGCCTGCGTCAATGAACAGTACTGGGTGCGCAAAAAGTCAAAAAATACACGTTAACTGTTATGTTTGATATATATAAACTGTATTTTTTTGCAACCTTTCCAATTCGCTGTGGTGAATATAGATTGCTGTTTTAAGATTTACGTAGATGCTGCGTCAATGAACAGTACTGTGTGCGCAAAAAGTCACAAAAAACACGTAACTGTTATGTTTTGATATAATAATCGGTTATTTTTTGACAACTTTCCATTCAACTTGTGGTGAATATAGAATTGCTTTTGTTTTATGATTTACGTAGGATGCTGCGTCAATGACAGTATGGGTGCGCAAAAGTAAAAAACACGTAAATGTTATGTTTTGAGTATAATAAATGGTTTTTTTTGCACCTTTCAATATCACCTGGGGTGAATATTGAATTGCTTGTTTTAAGATTTTCGTAGACTGAACTGCGTCCGATGAACACTGCTGGGTGTTGCAAAAGTCAAAAAACACGTAACTGTTTTGTTTTGATATAATAAACGGTACTTTTTTGCACCTTTCAATTCCACCTTTGGTGAATAGAATTTGCTGTTTTAAGATTTACGTAGATGCTGCGTCAAAATGAACAGTACTGGGTGCGCAAAAAGTCAAAAAAAACAGTAACTGTTATGTTTTGATATATTAAACGGTATTTTTTGACCGCTTCAAATTCACCTGTGGTGAATTTAGAATTGCTGTTTTTAAGATTTAACGAAGATGCTGGTCATAAGAGATACAGTCTTGGGTGCGCCAAAAGGGTCAAAAAAACACGTAACTGTTATGTTATTTGATATAATAAACTGATATTTTTTGCACCTTTCAATTCACCTGTGGTGAATAAGAATTGCTACTGTTTTAAGATATTACGTAGATGCTGCGTCACAATGAACAATGCTGGGTGTGCAAAAGTCAAAATAAACACGGAACTGTTATGTTTTGATATAATAAACCGGTATTTTTTTGCACCCTTTCAATTCACCTGTGGTGAATATAGAATTGCTGTTTTAAGATTTACGTAGATGCTGCGTCAAATGAACAGTTACTCGGGGCGCACAAAAGTCAGCAAAAAACTCGTAAACTGTTATGTTTTGATATGATATTAACTGTATTGGTTTTGCACTTTACAATGCACATCTGTGGTGGAATATATAGAATTGCTGTTTAACGATTTTTCGTAGATGCCGCGCGTCACATGAACAGTATGGAGTGCGCAAAATGTCAAAAAACACGTTAATCTGTTATGTTTTGATTAAATAAACGGCTTTATTTTTTGCACCTATTCAATTCACCTGTGGTGAATATAGAACTTTGCTGAGATTTTAAGATTTACGTAGATGCTGCGTCAGATGAAACAGTACTGTGGGCGCAAAGTCAAAAAAACCGTAATGTTATGTTTTGATTATAATAAATGGTATTTATTTTTCACCTTTCAATTCACCTGTGGTGATTATCGAGTTTGCTGTCTTTAAGAAGTTAGAGATTGCTGCGGCGTCAATGACAGTTCCTGGGTGCGCAAAATAGTCAAAATAAACACGTAACGTTATGTTTTGATATAATAATATGGTATTTTTTGCACCCTCTTTCAATTCATCTGTGGTGAATATTAGGAATTGCTCGTATTTCTTTAAGATTTACGTAGATGCTGCGTCACAATGAACAGTACTGGGCTGGTGCGCAAAAGTCAAAAAAAACGTACTGTGATGTTTTTTTTTTTTTTTTTTCGTCGATACACGGTATTTTTGGCAACTCTCAAACGAAACACTGTGATGTCATACAAGATTGCTGGATTTGTAATTTAAAGTGCAAGGTGGATATATTCAAACAGTCACAAATTATTAAAATGAACACCTACTGAAATGTATTACGGATAAAAGTGGAGTTTTGCAGATAACAAAGGAGACCTGCAGTTGCTAGAAATGATGTTTATTCCAATATAAGTTTCAGGCTGCACAATATCCAGGAAACGTATTTCAATTGCAATTGTTTATTATATAGAAAGATATTCCACTTGACAATGGTCTTACACGAAGTCTTGGTGAACTTTATCCAATTGTTTCGTTCTAGATAGAGCTTTGTCTGTGTTCGCCCGCGGCCCCCCCCCCGCTACCACCGCGTGAATTTACATGCGGTAGAATGCTGCTTTATAATTCCTCTAGCTCTACATAAATTCTTCAAATCTCTAATCTAACTAAATTGGACGGCATCACAGCCTAATAGTAGAGGTGATTCTCTGTGAAGAATGACTAATTTCGCTGAGCTGTTTGGCCACTGACAGAGCGCAGGTCCTTTCCCTATGAGACGGCTGAGAGACAATGAGGCTCGAAACAGGAACACAGATGTTCTGTTCTTATGTTAAAACGAGGCATAGGGTCATGTGATTTTTTCCAGCCAATCGCAACCATACACATACCGAGTCTCTGACGTTGCACCACATGTCCACCTGCTCTATTCTGTAATCTGATTTGCTGGCCGCCATAATACAGGAAGCGCCAGAAAAAAGGCGCTGATTTAATGATGTGATGCTCAAGATTTTACAACCTTAATTATCGCATGATCTGGAAATAAATTCGAGATCAACCATAGTAAACCTTGCCGATTGCATACTTTGTTCGATAAAAATCACTCAAACACGATGGGTTTAATGGGCAATTGCTGCTTGTTTTAAAGGGGCTTTTGCCAAGAGCGTTGATTCACCTCCATCAAAGATCCAGCGCCTTAAGCGTGCATACTTGGGAAAAGAAGGCGTTATGTCCTCAGAGATCGAATGACATGCCCCGCCTCCTATGTCGTCTTCATCTGTAGTGTATAACATAAGGATGGATTCAACACATGTGTCTGCATTAGCTGCTTGTATAGAAGCTGTGCTTTGCTGATAGTTCATGCAAGACAGAGGTTGGGAGTTCAAGCCCCATCATTATTTTTTTTTTTCTTTAAAATTTGTACACATATGTAAAGATATGAAAATATATGTGTAGACATCTATAATTTTATTCATATACACACACAAAGCTCCCCTATATAGTGTCCATCCTTGCAGTCACACCAAGCACTTCCAACATACGTGATACAATGCATATATTCTGGGGGATGAGAAATTATATAGCGGAGCCCTGTATGTGTATATATATATCATTATAGAGATTAACATATATATTTTAGGTCTCTCTACATATGTGTAGAATTTAGGGGGAAAAAAAATATACCCTGTGAGGGACTAGAACTCCAAACCCCTTCGTTGTAAAAGCAATATTCTATCACTGTTCTACCTCTGCACCACCAGCCCAAGTTACAAGCTGAGCAGGGCCTTCTCTGAAAGCTGATTTGCTCCCCCCCCCCACCGTTTTCACTCACATGTCACTGACAGGAAGCAGAGATCTTTACTTGAAGCTGACATTTGAAGTTGAGTAAAGATCTCTGCCTGTGTCAGTACAATTTGGATGAAAACCACTAGAAGTAACAGCTGCTGACTTTCAGTTGTGTGTAAACTAAGACATATGACAGGTGCTTGCTGGAGTTTGGAGCCTCAAGGCTGCAGACATAAGCAGGCAGGAGGCTACAGAGCTGTTATATCCAGACAACCTTCTGCATCCCCTGCTTTAAACAAAATGATGATGTCACAGTTCTTCAGTGAGGGGAGACACGCCTCCTGGGAGGAGAGACACGCCTGCTGACAGGAGAGACACGCCCCTGTATTTCAAACTCAATCTGAGAAAATTAGCAGAACAGCACGAGCAGCTCAAACGATAACACCCCTTTAAGGAATATGGTCAGGGGTGTAGTGAGTATATCGACCCCACAGGTGTTTCACATATCTTTTTAGCATTAGGCTCTGAAATTGGCCCAAAAATTTTTTTACAACAATCTGCAATTTTAGCTGAAAATGTTTAATTTTTACAAGGAATCCTGGAAAAAAAAAGCATCACAAATTTTGTTATGCATTTTCTTCTAAGTTTGGCAATATCCTACAAGTGGGTGTTAACTGCTGTTTGGGTGCATGACAGGGCGCACAAGGGAGGGAGCGCTATTTAGCTTATGGAATGCAGATTTTGGTGGGTGCAGTGTCGCATTTGCAAAGCCCCCAAAGGAGCAGAACAGGTGAAACCTTTCAGAAGTCGCCCCATTTTGGATTCAAACCCCTCATGGATCTCATCTAGTGGTGTATTGTACATTTTGGGCTCACAGATGTTCCATAGTTTTTTTCGGCATTGGGCCATGAAAATGGGGGAAATAACAGTTTTGCCATTGTTTTTTGGGCTTCAATTTTACAGTGTTCGCCGTGCGGGATAAATGACAGGATAACCTTACCATGTGGGTCGGTGCAATTACAATGATTTCAATTTTATATAGTTTTTTATGTTTTATTACTTTTACACAATAGAAATGTGTTTATAAAAAATTGCATTTTTATGTCGTCATAGTGTGACAGCCATAACTTTTTTTATTTTTCTGTATATGGAGCTGATTATGGGCTTGTTTTTTGTGGGATGAGTTGACATTTTTATTGATAACATTATGGGGTGCATATGATTCTTTTATCACTTTTTATTAAGGTTTTTGTGAGGCATTTTGAACAAAACACGACAATCCTAGTAGGGTTTTTATTTTTTACAGTGGTCACCATGTGGTGTAAATCCATTTTTTGGAAGACAGGGTGAACAAAATATTGCAATCCTAGTAGTGTTTTTTTTTTAATAGAGCTCTTTGTGCAGTATCTGTGACAAATTTTACTCCCTGGGTCAAGATGATTATGGCAAAATCAAATTTATATAGTTTTTATGTGGAAGCACTTTTTTACTTGGTACCACTTGGTACCACTTTGGTGTTTATATGAGTTTTGATCACTGTTTATTCCATTTTATGTGCTGTGGGTTAAAGAACATGACAAATCTATAGGGTAGGTCATTATTCACACTTTATTTATTTTTTTATTTTTTGGGTCTATTGTCATGTGCAAAGGGGAACAGGGCGATGTATGTGTTTTTTGTATTTTATTTTTCGTGTTTGTGTTTTTCCTTTTTTTAACTTTTTTTTTTACTTTGCCCCATAGGGGATTTGAATCAGCGATCTTCAGATAACTGTTACAAGGGAGATCAGTAGACAGCATTGCTGCTGTCTACTGATCTCCATGGCAACTGTCAATCAGCATGCCCATAATGTATGGTGACGTCACCAGATAGCCCGGATGTTTTAGTAAAGCATCTGGGCTGTCAGGTAGGAGACCAGGAGCAGCGCTACATTACTGCGCCGAATACAGGCAGGAGAAGCTCACTCCTCCTGTCTGTATCTTCGCTATCATAATCGGAGCTCACTCCGGCCGTGGGTGATGTGGCATGATGCCAGCAGTAAAATACTGCTGGTCCCATGCCATGATCTTGCGAGATCTGCTTGTGAGCTTGCAAGATCTCTATGACGTACCCATACATCAATTTGGGGGAACCGCTTCCCGACCATGATGTATGGGCAGTGTCAGACTGGGGTGCCTAGGGCCCCCCAGAAGAGTTGATTTTAGGGTCCCACTTTTCCTCGCTGTCTCCGCCATCTGTACGGTGCCCCCACCCAGTCTCGCTTCAATTTATGCAGACCGATGTGATCATCACTCTAATATGTAATCAAGATGGAGCGCTGGGGATTTTAAGTCGCCCTCACTTAATAGCAGCAGGACACTGATAGTAAACATAAAAGGTCTAAAGATATATGTCCCCCTCCCCGAATTATACATTTTATATAATTCAAAAGCTATAACACAAAGTATTGAGTATAGAATCACTAAATAATGGTCGTGCAGTTACCAAATAACTTTACAAAACCAGAATCCCAAGGCCAATATTACCAATTCTAGTAAGACCAAATACCACTTCATAACCACATATAACCACCACATAGTGACCGAATAATACCACCACATATGACCACCACATAGTGACTGAATAATACCACTACATCATGCTCACATATCACCACCACATAGTGACTGAATAATACCACTAAATCAGTGCTGAATATAAACCATTCAACTTTGCACACATATAAGTGATTACGGTTCAGTTATATTTATTGGACTCACAGGTGACGTTTCTCTGATGAGTCGGTCACATTCCCTTCTCTTCCACACCTCCATGCTGACTTTTCCCAACCAACACTCGTTCCTGCAGATTTTTGCACAGATTTCTTAGAAACTTAACTTTTGCTAGCAACTCTTTACTTTTCCCAACTTTGTACAAGTACAGGCCATAACTTAGAGGCCCAGTCTCCAAGGAGAAACAGAGGACTAACCCCCTGGAGATTGTGCTACAGCTCTGGCCTGTATCCCTCAGAATCATATTGTGTGTTCCGAACTCCTTCCCTGCACCCAGATCAGCCGCAGGCATGATGCATGATCTCTAGGTGGTGCAGGGGATGGAGTTGAGTACTATCATGCTTTTTGCAGTGTTTCTGTTTTTTCTACAGATTTCGCAGTTGGACTTTGATGGACTTATTGAACCAGTCTCTGAGCCATTTCTTTAATACAATGGTCGTGGAGGACAGTGTCAAGAGAGTTTATTTAAATAAAGTGTTTTTGTGCTGTGTCAGTGTGTTTTTTACCATTTACTTCTAGTGCTAGTAATAGAGGTGTTTGACAGTTGCCTCTGTATTACTAGCGCTGGGGCTTGGTGTCAGTCTTGGGGGTGACAAAAAAAACACAGCTAGCTGACACCAAGCCTCTAGTAATAGAGACATATGTCAGAAACCTCTATTACTAAAACTGGAAATATAGTGGTAAAAAATACACCGAAACAACACAAAAACACTTTATTTAAATAGACACTCCCCAACAACATCCCTCATGGAACATTTTCTTAAAGAATTGGATACAACACTTGTCCAACACAGTCCAGAGGGGAAACCTGTAAAATACAGAAACACTAATCAGCATGTGGCTGATGACTATCTATCATGAGTAGGGTAGCAAGGTAAATTGCCCCCAGATAGGTAGTTTGCCCCCAGGTAGCTAGGTAAATTGCCTCCCGATAGCAAGGTAAATTGACTCCAGGTAGCAAGCTAGTTTGGCAAAGACGATAAATGCAGCGAAAACCACCAATGGAAGTATAGTAAAACTTAAGTCCTTTTATTTAGGGTAAATGTAAAACTTACAAGCGTTCCCATGTGCAACATCCCCTCAAAGCATCGGAGTTAGCTTACGCGTTTCGGGTGTAAGCACACCCTTAGTCATAGCATAATAACATTCTGTACCCACCTCCCTTAAATACCATAACTACTAAAATCATTGGTGGATTACCTGATTGCTGTCTCTGACACCCGTGCACGCCCACGGTCTCTAAACCACTACAAACTGGAAAAGCCGTCCGTATCCGGACATGCGTATCAGCAATCCCGAAACCAGTTCAGGTAATGGCATGACGCATGTCCGGTCATGCGCAGATACATCAATAGCTCCGGAGCTGGAAAAGAAAAGTATTCGCTTCCTGTCTTGCGCATCAAGACAAAAAACAAAGAGACACAAGCACAACATGTGCCGACATAGACAGAGAATTACGGTAAGTTTATACCTGGCAAATGTTTTAGCTGCCGGTCCTGCGCATTGACACGAAAAATGTATACAAAATATGTACTGGCAAAAACGAAAAATTGCGATGTGTTTAGACCTAACACGATAGTAGGATATACTGGCACTAAAAGAAGCCAGATGATAAAAAGGGCCAATTCAAGTTAAGCCTGAATTAAATAGCCAGCAATGATGGTAATATTAACACTTCTTCACAGAGTAAACAAAGGGGACCTATGAATGACAGGGGTGTAATAAGGTAGTTTGCCCCCATATCGCTAGTTTGCCTGCAGATAGCTAGGTAGTTTGCCTTCAGGTAGCTAGGTAAATTGCCCCCAGATAAATAGGTAAATTCCCACCAGATAGCTAGGTAAATTTCCCCCAGATAGCTAAGTATTTTGCCCCCAGATAGCTACGCAAATTGCCCCAAGATAGCCAGTTTGTCCCCAGGTAGCTACGTAGTGTGCCCCCAGATAGCTAGCTAGTTTGTCCTCAGGTAGCTAGGTAAATTTCCCCCAGATAGCTAGGTAAAGTGCCCCCAGATAACTAATTTGTCCCGAGGCAGCTAGGTAACGTGCCCCCAGATAGCTAGGTCAGACCCCATTAGGTGAAAAAAAATGCACTAACCTTTTCACGTTCCCGGAGGAGCTGCTGCGGCATGACGGGCTTCACTGCTGGACTTCTCCAAGTGAAGCCCAGCACAGGCGGCGCAATGATATTACGTCATCGTGCCGTCTACGTGATGACGCGGGGCTGACTCCTAGTAGGTTTGAGGCCTATGGACCACGTTCAATAACAACGGGTGAAAAACCAAAACAATGTCAGTAAATATAAAAATAGGTTGCACTCCACTTCTTGACATCAAATTAATTCATCCGTGCGTTAATCATGAGTATTGTTATATTCTTTATTAAACATATATCAGTTCACAAATATTATTCATCCGGCTTCATATTGTATAGAACACTTGATAAAATCACACAGTAGTAGATTCCATTTACACAAAAAGGAACGTTTCGGTCCAATTAAAGGACCTTTCTCAATGGAATTTTTCTGATTTGCATTCCTTATTCAATTCCAGCTCTCATTATTTTTTATATATTTTTAAAAAAATTTATACCACCACCGAAACCTGAGGGTATCCTTCGGTAAGGAGGATGCAATGTATGTGCCTTCAAGGTAGTTTTATTCACTGTACCTTGAGATAACACACAAGATAAATAAACGCGATTAAAACAAATTCTCCTCTCAGTTCTATGCAAACATGTCTGAACAAGAGTCACGACTACCATGAGGCAAGACAGGGTGTGACTTCACAGAAAGGGAGGAGGAACATAAGAGCAAAGATATATGGGAAATACATATCATCTAACATAACCATTACAAACAACTACAAATAGTAGCCACAGGGTGACAACAAACATAACAGCATAATATATCAAACATTGCATATAATAAACATAACATGAATGCACATGTAATATGAATGGCCGACAACTGGAAGCCATAGCTGAGACAGCACACTCCTCGTCTGAAATCCTTTCACTATGTTTCCTTGACATTGTGGAATAATGTCCATTTAGTGATCCAACAATGATACAGGAGCCCGAAAGACAAAATAAAAACAAGCAAAACACAACAGCAACTAAATAGATGGATACGAAAAATCCAGTGGCAAACATGCCTTTTCCTTAGTGCAGGCGACTGTTATTGGGAAAATCCAGTACTTAGAAGACTACATCAATCAAAGTTCATTGAGAATTCCTTCTGGCTTGACTGCAGATTACTCTTCAACAGGCAAAAGGAAGACAACCTCAGATATAGGCCTGATGAAAGACTTGTTGTCGCCTTCCCTTTTGATGGTCACTTCAACTTTACGAACCTTAACATCATCACTGGGAAAAAGTCTTTCCGATGAGTCCCCCGGGCCATGCATTTCTTGCCACCTTCTGATCCTTCAAGAGAGCAAGATCTCCTACCTCCAAGTTGGGTTTGACACTCTGCCATTTTCTACGTCCTTGATGAAGGCTCAAATATTCTTTCTTCCATCTGCTCCAGAAGCAATTGGCCAAATGTTGAACATGTTTCCACTGTTTCTGATATAAAGTGCTAGATGTAAGCCCTTCAGGTGAACTTGGAACAGTTCCAAGCTTCTGTGTCAGGAGAGCTGCTGGTGTGAGGATAACAGGAGATTCTGGATCCATAGATACAGGGACAAGAGGTCTTCTTGAGTTGACGATAGCAGAGACCTCAGCTAAGAAGGTGGTTAAAGTGTCATGAACCTTGAGTAATTGGAGTCTAAGAGCATAGAGTCCAATATTTTACGGGTGATGCCAATCATCCTTTCCCAGGAACCGCCCATGTGTGAAGCATTAAAGGGGTTAAAGATCCACGTGCAACCATTGTCAGCCAAGAAGTCCTGAACTGGCTTAGAATTTATTTGCAATTCTCGGCTTGTACCTTTGAAGTTGGTTCCACAGTCAGATCTCATTTGCTTTACTGGTCCCCTGATGGCAAGGAAGCATCTTAAAGCATTGATAAAACTGGAAGTGTCCATGAATTTTATTACTTCAATGTGTATAGCACATATGCTCATGCATGTGAACAACACTGCCCATTGATTGCTCTCAGCATGACCAAGTCTGGTTCTGCATGCAGTGACAGTCCATGGCCGAAGACATCCAGACCAACATAGGTAAATGGTGGCTCAGTGCTTGTCCTATAGCCTGGTAAATCAGACATTTGTTGTTGTTGCAGTTTTCCTCTTGATTTGTGACATTGAACACAATCGTGAATTAGGTGAGCAATTTGTCTTTTTTCTCCTACTAATCAAAGTCCTGCGTCTATTAAAGCACCTGCAGTGAAATGTCTGCCTTGGTGTTTCATTCTTTCATGATAATGCCGTATCAGCAGGGTAGTAAGATGGTGATTGCCAGGAATAATGAGAGGGTTTTCTTACGACATATCTAGCGTGGCTTATTTAGGCAACCAACAACCCTCAGCATGCCATGATGATCAATTACTGGTTTTAAGTTGACAATAGGGCTGCTCTTTGGACTATCTCTTTTTTCACGTATACATTTCAGTTCCATGTGAAAGACACTCCGTTGTACATTACATATCACAGTCAACTCACTTAGGGTAAAATCTTCTGCAGACAGAGGTTTATGACACACATGCCATCCTTGACATTCAGTGTTAGTGTTCTTAGTACGAAAGCACTGTACAATGTGAACTAACCTTGCAATGATGCGAACAAGCTTCAACCATTTGGAAAACTTTCAAGGCGATGACAGCTCAAACTAGACATCTCTTTGGACTTGGTGACAAGAGTATTTACTTCAGGACGATCTCTGGATCGTTGTTAAGATCTTGGAGAATGAAGATGTCTTGAATAGAAGTTTCCTTACTCACCAGGAACTCTGGACCTGCCAACCAAGAAGAATTTGCAAAGACACTAACAGATGTTGACCAGGTGGCACAATCTGCAGGATTGAGATGAGATGGAACATAGTGCCGTAGCTCAGATTTGGAGGACTTCCTTATCCTTTAAATGCGGTTACTGATGTAGACATAGAAGCATTTTGTTTGGTTGTAGATGTAACCTAGAACAACCTTGCATACCTTGTGTCTTTTTGAGCAGATCTATGGCTTCTTCCGTCGTGGGCAAGGATTTAAGCTCGTTTTCTATGTAGAAGGCTCTTTCAGCGAAGTGTCGGGCATCCTTCCCAAACTCTGACTCACCATCAGACGTGGTCCTACATAGGCCATATGTAGAAACAGCAGGTGAAGGACTGTTACCAATACTGGCACAGGAAGAACACTTAAAACTGTCTCTATAGTGCCACTTACAGGTTGCCTCCTTGTCAGTCAATGTTCAAACATTTAAGAAGCATTACTGGAGTTATTAGTTAAACCAGATACATGAACCATATGTAGAAAGCACTGTTGCTGCTACTCATTAGTACAGATTAGGTTACTGGTGGATAGTGTGAGATGCTTGTGTAGTGCCTTTTGGATTATAGGGTTCCTTTATGGCAAAACTACTTGGGAAGAAAGGGCGACATGTATGAAGCTCGCCGGGTCAGGGCTCGCTGTTCCGCTAGTTTTCCGGCGAAATCTGCACCTGATTTATGTCGGGTCCGGGGCGCGTTCATACATCCTATGTAAAGTCCGCCGCGCCGCGCCAGTGTGTTAGGCGCAGTGTGGGACTTTGGCACAGTGCGGCGCGGTGCCTGAGATTTGCCGCCGGAGGTAGTGCGGTCATCCATGCGGGGAAAAGTCCACCGCGCCTCGCCAGTGTGTTAAGCGCAGAGCGGGGACCGAGACGCAGTGCGGCGCTGCGCTGAAGAATCGCCGTCCGAGGAGGTGCGCTCATACATGTGGGGAAAAGTTCCCTGCGCCTCGCCAGTGTGTGGGGCACAGTGCGGGGACATGGGCGCAGTGCGGGACTTAGGCGCCGTGCGGGACTGCGCCGAAAATCTGTTCCGATGCGAGACAGGCTGGAAAACAGCGAGAATCATTTCCACATGTCGGTGCGGAGTATGAATCAAAAATCGCCTTTATAAAGGCGTTCAACATTCTCAGAAAAAGAGCTGAAACCTCAAAAATAAAAAATACATAAAACAAAATCACTTTCCAATATCCTAATTCAAGAATTAGGATATAGGAAATTAGCGGGAAATACAGTAATTCAAATTCTGAAAGCTATTCTCATTGGTCGGCATAAACCGGCCAATCAGAATAGGAGCAACAGCGAACCATTAAAACCTATGGAGAACTATTGACCAATCAGAATCAAAGGCGGGACAGTTCAAAATACAGTAAAAATGCAGAAAAGAGCTGATTGGTTGAGCTAGCGGGGGCTTGGCTAGCTCAGCCAATCAGAATAGGAGCGACAAAGACCCATTAAAAGCTATGGAGAACTATTGACCAATCAGAATCAAAAGCGGGACAGTTCAAAATACAGTAAAAATGCAGAAAAGAGCTGATTGGTTGAGCTAGCGGGGGGCTTGGCTAGCTCAGCCATTCAGAATAGGAGCGACAAAGACCCATTAAAACCTATGGAGAACTATTGACCAATCAGAATCAAAGGCGGGACAGTTCAAAATACAGTAAAAATGCAGAATAGAGCTGATTGGTTGAGCTAGCGGGGGCTTGGCTATCCCAGCCAATCAGAGCGCGAGCTACTTCTCCCATTGTAGTCTATGGAGAGATCGGCACCATGCAATCTCGGCTCTCTGCGCCGTGCGGCATGGAGTATGAATAAAAAAAATCATTTTTATTAAATGTAAAACATTATCAGATAAAGCGCTGAAACTTCTATAAACATACATTAATAAAATCCCTAACAACGCGTTTGTCGCCGAGACCGGCGCTACATAAGGAATTGCAATAGAGAGAATTGCCGGGAAATACAGTAATTCAATTGTTTAAGCTCTTCTCATTGGTCGGCATAAACCAGCCAATCAGAATAGGAGCGACAGTGTCCCATTAAAACCTATGGAGAACTATTGACCAATCAGAATAGGAGCGACAAAGACCCATTATATCCTATGGAGAAGTTTTGACCAATCAAAATCCAAGACGGGACAGTTCAAAATACAGTAAAAATGCAGAAAAGAGCTGATTGGCTGTGCTAGTGGTGGCTTGTCTATCCCAGCCAATTAGAGCGCGAGCTACTTCTCCCATTGTAGTCTATGGAGAGAGCGGAGCACTGAAATCTCGGCTCTCAGCGCCGTGCGGCATGAAGTATTAATAAAAAAAATCATTTTGATTAAGTGTAAAAGATTATCAGATAAAGAGCTAAAACCTTCTCTAAAAATAAATCAGTTAAAACCCCGAACAACGCGTTTGTCGTCGAGACCGGGAATTGCAATAGAGAGAATCGACGGGAAATACAGTAATTCAAATTGTTTAAGCTTTTCTGATTGGTCGGCATAAACCAGCCAATCAGAATAGGAGCGACAGTGGCCCATTATATCCTATGGAGGAGAATTGACCAATCAGAATGGGAGCGACAAAGACCCATTATAACCTATGGTGAAAAATTGACCAATCATATTCCAAGGCGGGATAGTTCAAAATACAGTAAAAAGGCAGAAACGAGCTGATTGGTTGAGCTAGCGGGAGCTCGTCCAGCTTAGCCAATCAGAGCGTGATAAGACTACAGAAGCTATCCCGATGTGTATATAAAATGAATAATAATATGCAGGTAAAGAAAAAAAAAATTAAATCAATAAAATCATGTTTATTTCTTTCTTTTCGTTGCACCCATACTATTGATCCTTGGATAACGAAAATAAAGAAATAAACATGATTTTATTGAATTAATTTTTTTTTTCGTTACCCCCATATTATTATTAATTTTATATACACATCGGGACAACTTCTGTAGTCTTATAATTTGATTTCGGCCATGTACAGTTTTATTTCAGAGTGCATTAGAAAACCCATAGGAGCGTCGCTCGCTCTCCCATTGGTCCAAATAAAGGCGCTTCTTTTAACTGAGCCAATCACAGAGCTTCCTCGGAATTTCTTTTCCCCATAGAACTCTATGAGAAAGTAGCTCATGCTCTGATTGGCTAAGCTGGACGAGCCCCCGCTAGCTCAACCAATCAGCTCGTTTCTGCCTTTTTACTGTATTTTGAACTGTCCCGCTGTTGATTCTGATTGGTCTATAGTTCTCCATAGGTTTAAATGGTTCACTGTCGCTCCTATTCTGATTGGCTGGTTTATGCCGACCAATGAGAATAGCTTTCAGAATTTGAATTACTGTATTTCCCAGCAATTTCCAATATCCGATTTCTTGATATTGCGCCGTGCTAGATTTTTGGAAAGTGATTTTTTTTTTAATTATGTTTATTTTTTTACGTTAAGCTCTTTTCTGACACTGTTTTCCGCCTTTATAAAGGCGATTTTTTTCGGAATCATACTCCTGCTGCACGGAGCGGAGCGCCGAGAGTTCTGTCGCGATCTTCTATCTGCTTCCTCGCATGTTCCGATCCTGCTTCACTTCGCCGCCGCCGGAGCATTTAGACCAAAATAAACCTGGTCTGACTGTCGGAGCTGCCGAGCGCTGCACTGCGCCTCGCTTTTCCAACTCGCGATCGTACATGCTTTGGAATTTTCGAGCGCGCCGCGTCCCGCCCCGGAACGTCTACACCGCGCCCACACTGCGCCCATTGCCCGCTCCTTCATGCGGGGCGCAGCTAAAAGTGGCGAACGCTGCGCCTAACCCTGCATCCCTGCGTCCGACAGGGGGATTCGGGCCGGGAGGCGCAGTATACGCCAACAAACAGGCGTAAAGCCCGTTCATACATGTCGCCCAAAATGTTTTTTCCCAGGGAACAATATCCTAATAATTCTCAGCTTGACCCCAACAAGGAGAATTAAAACCTTCCAAGATATGAAAAAGAACTAATTGCATAGTATTGTTGATCCTGGTCACACTCGAAGCAAGGACTCTCCACTGAGCCAGCACTCTGAAAATTTGTCTTTGTTCAAAACCTTCAGACCAATGTCTCAACAATTGCAACATATATTATAGTTTGGCCATAGAACCACATTTACCATACAGTGTGGTGGTATCATGATTTATACAAGTACTACAAAAGGCTGAATGAATATGCAATCCAATTAATCGTATTTTGTACGAGTAATTGTAGATAGCCTATTTAGTCAAATAAAAAAAATCAGGCTTATGTTTAGAAAAAAGCAAGCAATTTACCTCATTTCTCCTCAGAGAAATATGACTTCCATTCAAGACACTTCCTTTTATGTTTTTTTCTACGCTTTTCAGTGTGAAGAAACACCAGAGAAATCAATAAGAGTACAAAAATTGTAATTTAAAAAGTAATTTTCCTCAGAGCATACATATTGCCAGCAAACAAACTGTAATCCTTCTTATACTGAGCTCTCAATCACATTCACTCAGAACAAAAGATGCTTTTGGGTCTGTTCAGAAAAACCTACGACAACCTAAGTTTGACCGAGTTTAGGTCTGAAATGGCCTGGAGTATATAATTCATGTGATAAATGACTAGAGTGATGATCAATATATCACAGAGCTAAAATGTCCAGTCGGAAAGCAAAGTAGACAAACTTAGGGAAGTTTACAGTCATCTACAATGTCACAAGAGCAACTGGCAGAAGCTCTTTAGGCATTGATCTAAAGCAGTGTCTCCAATCTTTTGCAGGTTGCAAGCCACTTCAGATGTGAAAGGCTGTGCTGAACCACACTGAAAAATAAAAGTGAATAATTCTGTTAGCCGTATGGCTTAGTGATATGGCATTTACCCTAGTGTTAGGGTCCATCTACACGACAAGCATTTACAATCAGTTTTTGACATGGATTTCGGATTTGAAATCAGATAAAAAAATCCAGCTGTAAAACCATCCTCACAGACCTCAATAGAAAATCTGAGCTGTAGTCTAATTTTTTTGATGATGGGTTTGCAAAACCACCATTTTCCCAAAAACTTAAAACATGCACACTTTTCCGCCGGATTTTCACTTGTTGAAAAATGTATTTTTTTGATGTAATGGGACAACCGAAATCCAAAAACCGCTGCAAAGAACCGGACCAAAAAACAGGCCTAAGAGCCATGAGTTAGGAAATACTGTTCTAAAGTAATAAATACTAGTTAAAAGCGAAAGTCCACTGAAAACCTAGGGTACGTAGGTGTATTTTTACCTGGTCTTGATGTTTGCTTTTTCTGATGTTTTTGTTGTGTCTTGAAGGGTCTTAATAGAAGTTAGTGTGGTGGATCAGTGAGTTGTTATATTTTTTAAGGCACCATTAAAACTTGACTCATTTTGAAAGTGTGCGGTACAAAGTAAAAATCCTCAATACATAATAAATAAATCTTGTCACTGGTTTCCCACAGACCTTACTGGCCCAAAATAGGATGCTTATAGCTTAATGGTTAGGGCTATGTCGTTTTGTTCGACTTCAGATTGCTGGTTGAGCATGCTCATTTCAAGCACTAGAAGTTATGGGTGGGTGAACTATTGGTCTATGAAACACCCAAAGAAAGATCATAATGTGAAATGGACCATAGAGTGGAGACTTGCTCTTCAGCAACCAAGGGAATACAGTTGGAGCAGAACATCCTGGAATAGATGACAGCATTGCATGATGATTAGTGTAGTCTGCTATTCACATAAGCTGCCACTGTAAAGTCCTAGTGGTAGTGGCAATCGGTGCAGGTCTGCAGAGTGATGGTGGTTGAGGCCGACTGGTGTGGTGTGAATTTTAGTGCGACCACAGCATCAGCAGTAAATTAAGGTTTTGCAGGCTTTTCTCACGGAACTTAGTAGCACAATTCTACAGATCATTCATAGATGGTACACATTCAGTCCTAATCTCAACATCCCTTATCTGGTTCCTTCTAAACACAGCCTTCCACCTTTATCTTTACTCAGGAGCAGACATTTTGCCAATTCCAAGTATAGTTGGGCCTCAGCTACTACTAGAGGTTTACCATTCACATGTGGAAGAGGAATGTGACTGGGAAACACTATAGCAACTAATCGGGGCTCCACTTTAATTTCATACGGCATAGTGCTCTGAAAAAATTAAAGGAGAACTCTGATTGGTTGCTATGGGCAACAAGGAAAGTCTTAGATCTAGACAGTTTTCATACATGTAGCCATAAATTTCAAATTAGTAACAAGAAAGGGCCAAGGAATGAGAAAATTCATAACAGAAGGGAATGGGCATTTATGTTGTAGGCAGAGAATAGATCTCAGGAGAGGAGCACAGAGTAAGGGTGTAACCTAAATTGGTTTCATTAGAGGGCTAGGGTCGAAAGACAGATTAAAGTAGATGAGAGGTAGGAGAACAGTTCAAGATAAGGATTGATGAGATTGGTTGATACTTAGTCAAAAATGATGAGCCAAGAGAAGATGCCTGCGGTTAGTGATAGGTTGAAATGATGAGCTATAACCTTGGTGTTGTAGTCAGATTATTGTGCCAGGGTTGTCTATGGATTTGTCAAGTTCTATTGTATATGAGAAGGGGTGACTAAGTTAAGGTCTGAGGTTATTGCAGTCTTAATAGAAAACAGTAGCTGTGTCCACATCATAAAGTCAGAATGGGGTTGAAGAGTGTAAAATAATAAATTTGGCGCATCTGCTGAGGCTACCCAAACTATGAGCTGATGTAGATTTCTCCCAAATATTAGCAAATAGTATATAGTAAATTCAGTAATCTTTGCACAAATTAGGCATGCACAAAAATGTTCAACTTTTGTTCACCATACAACCGGCATACATGACATTGTTTTTTTGTTGCAGCACTGGGATCTTGGGTTCTTATCCAATCAAGAATAATATTTGGATAGAGTTTGTTTGTTCTCCAATGTTTGTGCAGGGTTGAGGCAGGTATTCTGTCTGTACATGGCCTCAGGATATAATATTTTCAATATTTAATGGTCTTTCTCGGGACAATGTATGTTGAGTGTGATTTCAAGATGCAATGTCTCAGACACTGATCCAGCCAATTATCATGATCATTTTACTACTAAAACATCTGTATTAGGGAAGTGCATACAATTATTGGTGGGCTAGTAGAGCCCCTCTAAAGTACAGTGTGGTATTACAAGTCCTGTACTGTTCTTTACATCTGACAAGATGAGGGCACCAGGTGAGCGCCCCATTTTCTTCTTTTTGGTAAATTGTGTAGAAAATACATGACCCAAAGAAGCCCCTGCCCTCAACATAGAAAGTGATTTCTAGCTTCCAACAGCTCTTTTTGTTATATGAAAGGACTTGCTTTACCAATATTCGTTATCTGCTTAATTTTCTTTAATCCTTATTCTGTATTGTGTTGGGTAATATTTTGTGGTTTCAGAATCAATTGGCAGTTTTCAATAGAGTTATGATTTCAACATATGTTGGCTGTCCTGGAATCAATTAATATTGTATGGGGGACCACTCTACAATTTTGTGGAAGAAGTTAATATAGTAAAATTCTTGCTATAGAATAGCAAAATTACCTACCACATAAACAACGACCGCAAAACAACAGCAAACCCCATTTTTCCTATATTCTACGGCCTACTTGACAACCATTTAAATATTCCATTCAAGAGGTCTTAACCCTGCTCTTGGGATGTCCCTAAACTGTTTAGGAACACCCCCAAGATGTCTACTTTTAGATGGAATTTGCACAAACACCAACTCTTTTACAATCCAGTTTCTGGTAACGTCCCAGTAGAACGGAGAGAGTAGGTAAATATGATCTACTGTTGTTACTGAATCTCCTTCAGGTGTATTCAGTTCTCTCTACATGATATAAAACCATTGGCAACAAGTCATCTGAGTCTTTCCAAATGATCTGTGTATCTCTAGATACCTCGCTTCACACAATCTCCGCTCCTCACAGGACCTTCTTCTCTGATATACTCTTATCAGCTCTTCGCATAACCATCTCCAAGACTTCTCCTGTGCTTCCCCCACACTCTGGAACTCACTGCTACAACACATCAGACTCTCCCCCAACCTCACTGACCTCAAGTGTAACCTTAAAATCCATCTCTTCAGGATTGCCTATAACCAACATTAACCCGGTTACACTGCTCCACCCCACAAACATGTCTGCCCCTCACCTCCTGTCTCTTTCCACCTCCCATGTAGACTGTAAGCCCTCACGGGCAGGGCCCTCTCCCTTTGTACCAGTTGTTAGTTACTTATCATCACCTTGTACTTGTTTGACCAATGTTATTTATGTAACCACCTCGAATGTACAGCACTCTGGAACTAAGGGTGCTCTAAAATATATAATAATAATGTATGCTGCTGCACAGGACACAGTCTATAGCCTCTTCTCAGTCCTGTACCTAATACAAGCATCGCAATTTGGAATTATTCCTATAACTATACAGTAGTTTCTATTAGATGCATACTTGCCAATTTTCCCGGATCGTCTGTGAGAATACAGGAAAAAGGGGGTCCTCCTGTGCACCCGAAAATTAGCAAGTCAGCAAGTTTTTTTGTTTTTGGTTTTTTTTGAGGGGTAGGGGTGGGATGTGTCTATACCATCTACACACAGAAGATATATACAGCAAGGTTTCTGTTGCAGTGGATGGAGCAGAGTCGGCTCTGATACTGGTCATTTAATCCCCGTAATTCCGCAATTAATAGTGGCTGTGGCATCTATAGGGTGTGGTTTTTCCAGAAGGCTGTGGCATTTTCTCACATAGACCTCCCTTGTTTGTTTTTTTCTGCTTCAAAAATACATGTGTAAAGGTGCTACATTTTTATTTCTTTTTGTGATGTTTAAGTGTTTCAAAGTGCAATTATTAAAGCACTTGATCCCATAAAAAACAGATAAAAACACCACTTAAAATGTACTTAAACACATTGTTTTGCAAAATTAAAAAAGACAATTACAAATAACACATGAGAAAAGCATTGTTTTCAGTCAAAAAATTGCATGAAGAAAGTGTATGTGAAGGAATAAGTGATTAGAATTACAATTAATATTAAGAACAAGGTGCAGATTATGTTTTAAATTTTCATTTGATCTGTAGAAGAAGGTCATGGATTAACAGTAAGTATCCAGGGATTATATTCTTCGTAGAGTTGGAAGTAGCTAGAGAAAAAAGAGAATTGATCACAGTGTTGAGACGTAGGGTTGCAATGTTATCAAGGGAAATAAAATGAAGCTTCTATTTCAATTGTGACATTCAGACTGAGTCATCAGCTGCCTATGGTGATCATCCGTAAAATAGGGTTTAATAGAAGGAAACTATATCATGAACTGTTGTTAGCCTATCAAAATTGCATACAAATTTGTTAGAGGAATGAATTAAAACCTTTTGTCTGCAGATAATGGACTGCAATCTAACTTTGTAGATCTGTATATGTGTTGAATATTTGGCCTTTGCATTTGTCTTATCAGCTATATATACAGTACACTACTCACAAAAAGTTAGGAATATTCTGCTTTTGGTTGAAATTTCAGGGTGAATATTAAATATCTTGAAAATGTTTTCAAATGAACTAAATGAGACCATCTCTTAACATTAGAATGCACAAAATTCTCAACAGGCGTTTGATCCCTGAATCACCCAATAAATTTAGAGCATTAATTTGAACTGGGATTTAAACAGTCCTCCTGATCATGCTGTTCACATTTTGACATCATGAGACCAAGACAACACCTACAATTGATCAAGTATGCACCAACTTAGGAAACGTGTAGAAGAGACCTGGGATCAGATATTGGTCAAGGCATGCTTAAATCTGATTGAGAGCATTCACAGAAAGTGTTGAAAACCAAAGGTGGATTTACAAAATACTAACAAAATAATAAAAATAAAAATTTAGATTTTTGGGAGCCAAACAATAACAATGCAGTTAAATGACAAGAATCTAATAACTAAGTGCATGCAAAATAGTTGCATGTCAAATTGATGTATGAGATAGACAAGATGATTGTCTACAAAATGTTGGTAGTGTCACATTCAAAGCTGTAGGGGATGGTGAGATATCGAGCCTAAAAGGCAAAAGTTCTAAACATTGTTACCCTTTCACTCGTCATTGTATAAGGCTGTGTCTACAAAGCAGATGTTAAAATGCCGTCCAAAATCCGACGGCATTTTATCATCGCTTGACCGCAGTTTTTGGCACAGATTTGCGCTAAAAACCGCGGTCGGTTTTCAGATTTGCCGTTGGCCCCGTATATTAAATATATGGGAATCTGACAACAATCCTACGGAAGATCCGACCGACAGCATGGATTTTTCATTGCAGTCTACACAACACTGGATACAGTCGGATTTTCAGCAGATTCTAAATACTGATTCCGCCGTAAATCCGTTGCAAAACCTGTGCTGTGTAGACCTAGCCTTACAAGTCATTTCCCCAAATTCATCACAAAAATGATCAGTGCAATCTCACAATTATTAAACCCCTTTCAAGACAAGCATCTTTAGTGTTATGTACATACATACTTGCCAACTTCTGAACACATCTTCAGTAAGATTCACACACCACAATTTTTTTTTTCTTACAAACTACATCCCCATTTACAGGACACAGCTATAAACCAGAATTGCCACTTAAAACAAATCTGTTTTTTGTGTCAACATATTCTAAGCACCAAATATTTCTTTTTATTTTGTCAATGAAAATGTGTGAAGACTTTTCATGTGCGGGATAAATTGAGGTTTTCTTTGGTACCATGATAGGATACATAGGAGGTTTTGTTCACTTAGATAAAACAAAAAAAATGCAATGTGTCCATAATTTTTTTATGTTTTATTTGGCACAATTTACCATATAGACAATAAAGTGTTTTTATTGGAAAAAAAGGGGTTATCACTTTAAACATCTTTTTAACGGGCCCAGTTGACCATAAAAAACGGATCAGGGATCTCTGTCTCACCATGTGGGGGTGGTCTCGGCCTTGACGCACCACACGATAATTGGACACGATTGTCCCCGGTTTTGGGGTCTGTGGGGAAGGGTACCGTTGCAAAACCAATTGTGTTGTTGGGAACCTCTGAAGTGTCTGGACAGCCCAGTGGTGGGTAACCTCGATTTTTTAGTTGGGAACTATGAGGAGAAGTCAAACCCTGAATAGGCGGTCCCTGACTTGAAGGTATTCTGGGAAACAGAGGTGTTGCTAGACAGTTTTATATGGGGCACAAGCCCTGGATAAAACTGCCGGTACCCCAAACCTCGACGGGCCCCAGGCTGCTGCCGTGGGCCTGGAGCGCTGACTGTCTCCACAACTGTATGTGCATCCCTGAGTGCTACCTGCTCCGCGGAGTACTCCGGTGAGCTGCAATCAGGCTTGCGGCCCTCTGGGGTATCCGGCACAGGTGGCCTGCGTGGCGTGATGACGTCATGCCGCCTGCATTGGGAAGAAGACGGAGCCCTGTGAGAGCTTCAGGATGCTGGGGAAAGGTGACTACTGTTATTTTTTATTTTATATATGCACGATTACCTGCCTAGCTATATATTGGGGGCTCTATTACCTGCCTAGCTATATAATGGGGGGCCCTATTACCTGCCTAGCTATATACTGGAGGCCCTATTACCTGCCTAGCTATATACTGGAGGCCGTATTTCCTGCCTAGATATATACTGAGGGTCGTATTACCTGTCTAGTTATATACTAGGAGCCGTATTACCTACCTATCTATATACTGGGGGCCCTATTACCTACCTAGCTATACTGGGGGCCCTATTACCTGCCTAGCTATACAGGAGCCCTATTACCTGCCTACATATACTTGGGGTCCACAACCTACCTATATGTACTGGGGGCCCTATTACCTACTTATATGTACTAATGGCCCTGTTACCTACCTAAGTATACTGGTGGCCCTATTACCTACCTATATGTACCCCATTACCTACCTTTATGTACCGGGGGTCCTATTACCTACCTATATGTACCGGGGGCCCTATTACCTACTTATATGTACCGGGGGTCCTATTACCTACCTATATGTACTGGGGGCCCTATTACCTACCTATACGTACTGGTGGCCCTGCTACCTACCTAAGTATACTGGCAGCCCTATTACCTACCTATATGTACCAGGAGCCCTATTACCTACCTAAATGTACTGGTGGCCCTGTTACCTACGTATATGAACTGGGGGCCTATTACCTACCTGTATGTACTGGGAGCCCTATTATCTATCTATGCTGTTGGCCCTATTATCTATCTATATATACTGGGGTCCTATTACCTATCTATATACTGGGGGACCCTATTACCTATCTATATATTGGGGGCCCTATTATCTATATATCAACTGGGGGACCCTATCACCTATCTAAAGACTGGGGACCCTATTATCTATATATCCACCTACTGGAGAACGTATAACCTTTATACCTACCTATTGGGGGACATATAATCTATATACCTACCTACTGAGGAGACCTATATAGCTACCTACTGGAAGGGGTTCTATGAACCTACCTAATGGGGGCTTATAAAGGAATGATGGGTGACTCCCCATCCTCCACAGCAGACACCTGGCTTTTCTATCATACCCCCAGTAGGTAGTTAGGTATTTATGTGCTGGAAAGGTGAGGATGCTAAAATGTTTGTGGGGGCAAAATTCTCAGGATGAGTCAGGGTTGGGGGGAAGTCTCATGGGGGTTCTGGGCCGGATGGAGGAAAAGGAAGTAAAAAAAGTTTTTTGGTTTAAAATTACTAAATTGTAATTGTGTCGTTTAATTTCGCGAGCCTACAACAACTATTTCTACCACTATATGGTCCTTGTAGCCTCTTTGTATATGTCTTCAGAGCCTGTGTCTTCAGTCACATGTGGTGGCCGCGTTCGGTCATGGTCTGGCAGTATTATTTGAGACTTAAGTAGCCTTAAGTTATTTCATGTATAGGTGTGTTTTTTGGTGTTACACTGTGAAACATAGTTGATGAGGCTTTTGAATTTTGCGTTTTTTTTCATGCCGATTTTTATTACACAGTGACCGCTAAGGTGATGGACAGGATCTATGTGGAATATGCAGAAAATTAGTGACAGGTTTTTGCTTTGTAAAAATACATGCCGCAGTTCACAATGTGGCGTGAAAAATGCTGTGTGAACCCAGCCCTACCGAGCAAAACTTAACACAAAGGTCACACCATATAAAGGGGTTTTTGGGGTCGCTCAAATGGGGAGAGGATAGCCCAATGAGCCTTTTTTAGGGAATCTTTCCAGGCTCAGGAAGCCAGGCATTTGTCATCAGAAGAGCATTGGATGAGGTTAGGGGCTGTGATGTCCTAAGTATTAAAATGAGAGAAATCCTGTAACGAGTAAGAAGCTGTCCCATGCCGAACTACTCAATAATTTAGAAAGAATGCCTAGCTATTAAGTGGGCCTTTATTCCTTCTTTACATCGTTAGGAGAAATTTTGGGTTAGTATTGAATATAAAAACCCCTAGATGGCAAAAAGTAAAAGGGAAAAATGCTTGTGCCCCCTCTGGTTCTGGTCCTACAGATTTAAATTTTCTCATTAAAGCAAGGAAAGGAAAAATACAAGGTTAGCAGATGTTTTTGGAAGGATACACTGCATGTTCGCTGAAGATATCACATGTAGTCATTGGATTAACGAGTGTAATCAATTATAGGCGCAGAGCCTCATCTACAACTGAAATGAACCACAAAATTGGTCACTGTATGGTGGAAAAAAATTGTCTGCAGGCCTGCTTTACTACGATTGACATGTGGTGTCATATTTTTGTTTTTAAAGTAGTAAATTTTGTTGGGTCTTTGGTTTTGTGGGTTTTTTTTTTAAAACCCCCTTCCCCCAAATGGGATTTATCGGTAGCCCTAGCGGGAAGTAAATTTCCCCGAAAAATGGACTACGGCAATTCTGCACTGAAATAATCAAAAATCTAAAGACACGGTATACAGGGAAAAATGGTGCTGTCAAGATAGCGGGGACCCCCCTCGTGCCCGGGGGAAGGGGCCCCCTTAGGGCGATTTGCAATTGACTGTTAAAAATTTAAAACACTTATCGCAGCCCCAATAGCCGCACCAATCATCATAAACCCCATTTGGGGGGCGCTTGTGGTGGTACCACCAATCCCAGCGCTGCAAGTGGTTGGTCGGTCCATACTGTCCAATCGCAGCGCTTGTCCACCCTTTAAATTAACCAGCACTGCTCTGTGCAGCCATTCCGGTTCGGAATAGTGTTTAGAGCGGTGCCAGTTCCTGCCGGATCGTTATTTGTGCATTGGTGGTCCAGTGGTCCTGAGCCCCCCAGTTCTTCTGATCTTCTGCGATCCCCCCGCTCCCTCCAACTCTGAGTTGTGGCTTTAATGGTTTTTGGGGCTACCTTTTTCCGGATTTATCAGAGAAAAGGGCAGAGTTTCTTTTACATTTTTTTTTATCCACAGTTACGCCAATAGTTGCGCAACCACGCTGAGTAGTGGCGCATCACTAGTCAGCGTCTGTTTTTTTTTTCAGTACTTTATTTTTTTTTTCCAACAAAAAGTTAAATTGCCCCGCCCAAATCTAAGCACAACATACACCCTCATCAAAGTTTTTTACACACACACATGTTAATACACAAAAAAAAAAAATAAAAAAAAAAAAAAAAAAAAAAAAAAAAACATTTTTCTCCCCAAAAAACTCCCTTTTCCCCGAGGCCCCCTCACAGGGGGGGAAAGCTTTTCCTAAAAGCCCGCGGGTTCGGAACCAAGAATTTTTGGGTTTGCGAAACCCCCAAACCTTCCTGCATGGGAACCCCCAAAACCCCCGTTCAAAACCCTCCCCCCCCCGAGTAGTGACCTCACATGGACTCTTACCCCCGGGGTTTCCCGGCACAAATCCCTATTTTGTGGCCCTCCCCGGAGTCCCTTTGACGCTAAGGCCTCACTGAATTAGATTTTCTGAGGTGGGTAGTGCTGGTTGCACAGACCAATTCCTTGCCCGAGTTTTTGGCCCAAAACCCCAGGTCATCATTCTGCAGGTGGACCCTCATGGACGCTGCCTAGATTAAGGCATTTTTGGGCCTTTTCTTGGGGATGTGAAGAAGCCCGAAAGCAGGCATATTGGAGTAAAGATATTTTTTACAGTATTCCAGTTTACCGGCATGCAATGACCCGTACGCACTTTGAACAAATACAGAGATTTTTGCATTACGGCGATAATGGACTGTGCCCACCCCAAGATGACCCCGCCTCTGACCGCTTGTTCAAAATTTGCCTTAAAAAACCATTTTAGTGCCCAAAATTTTTGCTGTCTATACCCCCAGAAATTGTGTGGACGGGCCCTCTCACATTTCAAGGGCAGGGTTAGGCCGTGTTACACGGCTTATTAAGCCCTAATTGGGGAGCCGGATTTCCTCGCAATTTCCGGGTTTAAAAAGGGGCGGGGCGGGGGACTCTCGCCCCCCCCATAGACTTGATTATCCCCCGGCGCGTATTGCACCTGGATAAAGTGAGGTGTTTCTCCCCCCCCGACGGATTCGCCGAGCGGGTAGGAGGGCGGAAGCCCCTGTTCTCTATGAGAAATGTGGTTTACCGTAATTTTCTGCAAAAGATTGGAGCCCCACTGCGGCAAATCCGGGGCCAGTACGGCTTCCAATCCCCGGCGAAATAAGTTGGAACGGCCCCTTAAAAATTCCCCAAACCTGCCCAATAAAAGAGTGATTTTCAGGATAAAAAATACAACGTTTCGGAGTACCTCGGGTACACCCACTGCTTCAGACTTTACAAAAAAGAAGGACAGCCAAAATTTTTCCCCAAATGCCCCTTCCCCAAAATAATGGAAAAATAGTGTGGGTTTGGTTCACCCACTGTGGGATAAAGGTTACCACCTGTATTGGATAATTTTTTCACCCCAAATTTCCCTTTTTAAAGGCCCCAAATCAGAGTACGCAATGTGGGCACAGTTTTGCAAAAATAAAGGGACTCTCTAAACCCTTTGTTACGCAAGGGCAGAAAGCAGGTCTCAATCCAACAATGACCTGCTGCTGGTTAAATATAAGGACAAGAAGAACATCCTTGTATTTTATCACCCCGTCATGGCCCCCCACTCCCTATCCTGTATGAAATCCATACAGTGCCCACAAACCACTGATTATGGGTTAAACATTATTGGGAGGGGTAGGGCATGTCGGACCGATGCGAGCCCTTCAGTGCCACACATAAGACCAAGGTTGGGGACAAAAAAAAACTGACCTGCACATTTTTCAAATGGCGATGTCAATGCTTTTATGCTTTTACGTTGTACAGGAAGCGGGACATTTTTTATTTCTAAAAAGGAATAAAGGGACTTGTTTTTTGGGAACCAGGAAGAGGGCTCCAGCACCCCGCATTGTACCTGGGCAGAATTTCGCTAATAAAATCCCTTCTACTGGTAAAAAGGGTAGGACACAAAAAGGTGCAGAGAGTGTACTAGAAAAGGGGGATCGTGAAAAACACAACTTACCAGTGCTAAACCTGCCCTGATAAGCCCGGCCTCTGCATAAAAGAATAGGTCAAACTGTACCACTCGTCTATGGATTACTAACTTAAGCTTTCTTTTATCCTTTTTGAATCTGCACTGTTCCCTAATGCACCAAACCTTTCACAGATTTTATTGTGCTATAACATGGCGTATCCGGAAAAATGTCAGTTTGCATTTTTCGCCTTTGTAATGCACAATAATGTCTGGGAATTCATTTTATGAAACACTTGTCAGGTCAAAATTTTAATTAAACCCCTTAAAAATGTTCCTTGAGGGATGTGCTTTCTAAAATGGGGTCACTTTGGGGTGTTTCATAATTTTAGTTCACATCACAGCATGTGCAATTGTCAGTACTTGCTTTGTAATTCACAAAATAGGTGTGCCCAGCACAAGGCTGCTGTGTCTGCTCTATGGCGTGTAAAAGGGGCCAGTCAAATACTAGGGTGACATGAAAGGGTTTCCCTATAATGAGGAGGCATGGCAAAAAAATTGGATATCTAATTTTTCACTTTTGCTCAAGGCATGCCGATGTTTTAGTGAAAAGGTGTAGCATAAATATAGGATAATTGTGATTTTCACCTTATTCCTCTAAATGCATTAGCGATAAAAACATACCTGTGGGGTCAAAATGCATAATATACCCCTAAATGAATTAATTGAGGGTGTAGTTTCCAAAATGGGGTAACTTTTGGGGGGTTTTTCCCCTGTTTGGAAAATTGGGGGGCTTTTCAAAAGCAACATTGGGGCTTTCCAACCAATCCAGCTTATTTTGTACTCCCAAGGCCAAATAATGCTCCTTCCCATCTGAGACACGCCACGTGCCCCATACATAGTTTATAACCACATATGGGGTATTGCTGTACTCAAACAACATTGGGCAACAGGTTTTGGGGTGCTTTTTCTCCTTTTTTGTTTAAAAGAAAAATTTGAGAATTGTGCACTTATTGTGAAAAATTTTAATTTTTCATTTTCACAAGCTTATTCAAAAAGTTTCTGTGAAAAGCCTGTGAGGTCAAAATGCACACTATACCTCTAGATTAATGAATTGAGGGATGTAGTTTCTAAGCACTTTTAGGGGGGTTCTCTGTTCTGGAACTCGGGGGGAGGGCTCTGCTAATGCATCATGAAGGCCTCCAACTATTCCAGCACATTCTGCATTTTCAAAGCTAAATTACCTTCTGAGACCCACTACATCTCCCAAATTTTATTTATGATCACATATGGGGTATCGTCAAACTTTGATTGGTCAACAGATTGTGGGGTGCTATTTCTACTGCATTCCTTGTGACCATGAAAAATTAGGGGCTAATAATTCAACTGATTGGACAAAATTAAATTTTTCATTTTCATGGGGACACATCTGTGGGGTCAATAATATTCTCATTACACCCCTTGATGAATTCCTTGAGAAGTTTAGTTTCTATAATGGGATATTTTAGGGGTGTTCTTTTTGTAGTTTCTAGCACCTTTAGACATTAGCAATAGTGTGGAGCGATTGCGTTGGCTATCGAGATCGATCGATAGTCGAATAGTCGGGGCCCGATATCGATAAGGTTTTTACGGATAGTGAGCTACATCGATTATGCGCGGATGACCATAAAAGTCTATGGGAGAGCAACAAACCTTCATTATTACACCCAACAAGCTGGAGAAGCTGAAAATTAACAAATCCCAAAACATCAAATGATACGTGCTACTATCTAAGGCAAACACTTAGGTTATAAAAGTCACAGAGAAAAAAGTCACAACCAGTTTACTATCCCTGTCTAGTACCACAGCTGACCCTTAAGACCTGCATCACCCACAAATTAAAAGTGCCAGAAGCAGTAATGATTTGAACACATGTTTACTTGCACTGGACATTGAATATCCTGTCCTGGAAACGCAGCATGAGCCCCAAACCTGCATGACCCCCCACATTTAAAAAGTGCCGCAAAAAAGGATCTTTCAACCACCCTTTTAGTTGGAACTGACATTGTCTATACCTTTCCTTGGGCCACAGCAAGCCCCAAACCTGCATGACCCCACATTTAAAAAGTGCCGAAAAAGGAGTCTTTTCATACCACCATTTTAGTTTCCTGACATTGACTATACCTGTCCGTGGGCCACAGCAGACCCAGGGCCGAGTTACAGTGGGTGCCGGGGTGAAAGCCCAGGCAGGCGTCCGTCCACCCCATCTATTACCACCAGGTTTAAAATGTCCCTGATGACCGCAGCAACGAAAACTGCGTTCTGAAGCAGAGTGCGGAGCGGAAGTGTTATGAGAACACCAGCCTTCCTCTGTAAACACAGTCAATACCTGGGTATCGCTTGCCCCTGCCGTAGAGTGTGGACCAATTGAGCTTCACTTGAAATACTGGTGGTTAACGCTCCTGTTACACCCAGTGCCCTTTATCTTGGCATTCTTTTTCCTTCATATTACTCACAGTGCTGTGGAGGAAATGGTCTCTGTACTTTGTGCTCTGTCCGTGCTCCAACTCCATTCCTCTGAGTAACCTACATCTGGTCAACGTTTTCCTGTACCTCCCTTGTAACAATTCCAGAGAATTTTTTTTAACAGCTATTTTTGTACATGCAAGTTTTTTAGTACTTTAATTCTAGAAAACACATTTTAAAATAGGATGGACTCCCACCAGGTCTTTGATTTCTCTTTTTTTTTCCGCATTGTATTAAATGGTTGTCTCAATACCAGGGATTGATGGCTATGTATAAGATCTGCAAAAACAAGTCCATATTGCAATAATGTGTCCAGTAACAGGGTCCTACCTATTCCTGTTTTCAGACAGCACCATCACCCTTGAGCCACTCTTGAACAATTGTGAAGAACAAATGTCCCGGTTAGAAACAACATTTTTTAGAATAGGACCTGTAGTAACTGCAAGTTCACAGCAAATGCCCCCCAAAATTCAAAGCATGACCCTTGAGCCACCTTATGGTCAATTGTGTAAGAACAAATGATCTGTTAGAACTAACATTTTTTATAATAGAAACCTTAAAGCTGCATGTCACAGCAAATGCCCCCAAAAATTCAAAGCATGACCCTTGAGCCACTTTGGTCAATGTGAAAACAAATGTCGGTTAGAAACTACATATTTTTTTATAATAGGACCTGTAGTAATTGCTGCATTTCAAAGCGCATGAGCCAAAAAATTTATAAAAATGACTTCTCAGCCACTTAAAAAAATTGTGAGGGAGAAAATGTCACTTAGAAGCCACATTTCTGTTTACAAAGCAAAGGACATGATTTATTGCTGTATCTCACAGCAACATGACCTTCAAAACCATTGAACAATCGAGCGAAAACTATCTTAAGAATAAAGTAGTAAATGGAAATACGGTGTTGTATGGGAAACCTTGCTGTCTTTTACAGTCCTCCTCACAGCAAAACCAGCAAAATGAACTCTTTTGTGAAAGAAATAAAAATAGAGTAAAGAAATGATATCATTTTAAAAAAAGTTTCAAGAGGACCATTTCTTTTTGGAAAAGGAATGTGAAGTAGACTGGCAACTAATCGTGACCTTCGGCAATTGGGGCCACAACATCACATCAGTGAGATCCATGCCTGATTCATCTTTATGAAAAAGTTCAAACGATCCACATTATCTGTGGAAAGCCGGATGCGTTTGTTCGTAATGACTCCTCCAGCTGTGCTGAAGGTCCGCTGCAGATATGACGCTGGCTGCTGGCCAGAACCAACACCTCCTATGCGTGACGATCCAGCTCCGGGGCCCAGTCGTCCATTTGGATACCCAGAAGTCTAATAGGGTTCCGTAACACATGCAAAAACATCAGTGTTGAGACGCAGATAGTCGTGCAACCAGGATCTTAAGCTGATCTCTGTAGTTGTAGGATGTTGTCCCTGCATTGCATGCGTTTGGTGAGGTGGTAAACAAAGATTGCCAAGGTCACCCATAGGCTCGACACCTTGCCTGCTGCTCCAGCTACGCCTCACTTTGGCACTCTACGTGCTGTCACGTCCGCTGACGTTGTTCCACCGTGACATTTGGGAACGTGAATCAACGCAAGAGATGTCCTCCATTGATCAATCAGCAAGTCTCCATTTCCTGCACTTTACTCTCTATTTGGTGGTGAAGGAAAGTGATGATTTTGTGGTTTTGTACCGGGTATCCAGGAGGATGGCCACCCAGTAACTGTTGTTCATTGTTGATGGATGCCTTAATGCGAGGATCATGTTGGACGGAAGGAGCATCCAAGCACTCATGTGAGAAGATGGAGCCTTGATTTCCCAAGCCTCTGGGTCTGAGGGTGCACTACAAACTGATCTTCCTCATCTTCCTCCTTCACCTCAAATTCGCCAGCCAACCTCTTCCAAGCAGGGACGTCGGAACATCGGTGTCTAGGAATACCTCCCCTCCTTCTCCTCCTCCTCGCTGCCTCCGCCACAGCTTCAACACAGCCCTGACTTGCCTGAGATGATTCACCTGAAGCTGATACGACCCCTATGCACTAGCTCTGGACCCCGAACCACTGCCTAATGAAGAACCGATGAAATTGTGAAACTGTCGGCCTTGTGATTGAAACGGAGAGATAAGGCTTCCGTTCCCGCATCTGTGTCCCCGTTCTCCCCTCCGTCGCTCGGGCGGGACCTTTGTTTTCAAGAGTGTACCAACGATCGTGTCCAGAACTAAAATCACCACAATCCATCTGACAAGGGCATTGTCCGCACTGACACCATTTTGTTGGCATTCTTCAAAACGCAAGGATGTGCAGAGCTCTTTCACCTGCCTCACACTCGTCGTGGTCAAACACCCCGTGTGTCACGCTATCCAGCTGCTTCCAGGCCATGTGTCACATCGTACTGCGTAATGGCATTGCCGCTGCAGCCACAATTCGCTGGAGCATGTGGAGAGGGTGGAATTCCAGCGTGTTGCACGTCCGAACAATAGACCGGTTGACGGGGAGCCGAGCTGCCGCTGAGCAACGCATCCACGGGGACGAAGCAGGGTTCGAACAGGCGGAAGTGCGAACACAACCCCTCGAGCCTTTCAGCAGGCAGTCCCAGACCCCTGGTAGCTACTTAGAAAAATTTCTGACGACAATGTGTCATATGACATGTGCCAGGCAAGGGATTTGCGTCCCAGCCAAACGATCTTAAGGGCGGCCACAGATTTCGCCCGTTAATCGCACACCACCATGCCTGGCACAAGGTTTTCTTGTCCACCCCAGCCCAGCTGCTCTCTCACGTTGCTTAGTAGTCCTCCACAACTCCTGACCTTGTGTGACCGGTCTCCAAGCAGAGTAATTTCACAGACAACGCCTGGTGTCTCTGGGCAAGTGAATGCCACAGGAAGGACCTTGGGGAAGAGCCCTGCGCAACCATCCCTAGCGGTTTTTGAAGAGCGGATCGCCGAGCCTGTAGAGAGCCCCGTCAACCACCCAGAGACATCCACCCAGCTCCACCCGTGAGCTGTCACAGAGGATATATCGGCTTGCCGTACGCTTACTATCCATGTGTCGGTGGTGAGATGACTTTTCCGGCACACAGATGACAGACAACGCGCTTGAAATTTTAGATGACAACGTGGCTGGCCAGGCAGGGAAGACGCCTTTTTCTGGCAAAAAAAATTGCCTGCTCGCATCTGGGTAATTGGGGTGCAACAGAGGAGCCATAGTGGCGGAACCCATCTGTGTCCACCAGACGGAAAGGCACATATTCCCAAAGGCCAAAGCCCTGGCAATGCCGACATTCCAGCAGGCTTTTGTGCCTTGGGATGTTTTGGTAAAAGTGTTTCTTCTGCACCCAAACCTGGAGACAGAAGGCGGGCTGCTAGAACTGGCCGCTGAAACGCGTCAGGTCGTCAAACTGGCTGAAGAGAAGGGGTAGATGGTCTCTGGTGTGCTGGTGTACTCGTAGCGACGTGGAGCTGAAGCCGGAGGCTGATCCTGATCATGACTCGAAGACATGGGCAGCTGAGAACGCTTGTTGGGTGGCGGAGGAGAAGGAGCTGAGACAGAGGGTGTGACAGTGGTTTGGAGCCGTCCGTCGTTCTGGCCTTTTTGTGGCCAAGTGTTCCCTCCATTTCGAACTCATTCATTCGCGTGCATTTGACTAGACATGTTGGTGGGTTACGCACATAAGGTTCTTGCCTCACTTATATGCGTTTATGGCAAAGGCGGCATATGAACATCGCTGGTGAATCCAGAGCTTGCTCAAAGAAGCCCAGGCTTCAGAGGTCCTGGACCTTTTTGACGGCGATAAGGGCGAGATCGGGGATTTTGCCTGACCGGCTGGCGGAATCATATCAGCGGACTTCTGCGACCGGCCCTCTTCCTTTTTTGATGGCGGGACCCCGTATTGAACACCCCCATCTCTTCCTCCTCTCGTCCACTGATGAACGCTCGCAAGCAAATTCTGCTGAAAAGACCAGAATGGGACCGCAATGTCGTCATACACATCACATCAACACCGGTTGACTGGCGTACCTGACTTTCTGCATCCAAACTGCGGCTACATAGCAAGGGGCACTGTCAAGCGTTGCCGACCCGCCCGTGATTTTTGCAGTCCGATGACCGCTCCCTTCACCTCCTCTGATGCATCATTATCTGCGACAGAGCAGACTAAATCATCCTCTGATCTTTAACATGCCCTCTGACCGCCAACCGCATTTTTTGTCATCAAAGAGGTCTCAGACAATGGATTATCCACGAGTGTGGTATACACGAGTTTGACAATTTGGCTGCTTCATGTTGGACCGGATGCTGATTATGCTGAAGACGACATTTTGGCCGTGACCTTCGAAGACGAGGATGGTAAAACTTGCTAGATGCAGGTTTCATAAACCACTGGAAGACAGAATGGCGACGATGTTCGTTACTTAATTCACAGGGCCCTACGCCAGCGATGACAGGCCTGACGTCCTGCCAACTGACGACCGCTGCATTCTTGTTGTCGCCAGCACGGAAAGACACCTTCTCATTCGTAGACCTCTACCTTCCATGTGCTTAACACCCCTCTTTGCTCGCTTACACCTGCAATTTCGCTCCATGTTCAAAATGATAAAAATTTGAGAAAGGAATGGAATATTTTTTGGAAAGTATCTTATTAGAAAGAACGCAAATCAAAGCTATTCTCAAATCCCTCTAATCCAAAACAAAATTGCTGGATTCCAAATTTTAACTGCAAAGGTGTGGTCCTATCAACAAATCGGAACTGGGCAAAAGTCCAAAAAAACACTCATCTATTATGTTTTGCTATAATAAAGCGGTATTTTTTCACTTTTCAATCACCTGTAGGTGAATTAGAATTGTGCTCGTTTTAAGATTTACGTAGATCTGCGTCGAATGAACATGCTGTGGGGCTGCAAAGTCAAAAAACACGTAACTTGATGATTGATATAATAAACGTATTTTTTGCAGCTTTCATTCACCTTAGTGAATATAAATTGCTGTTTAAGATTTACGTAATCTGGTCAATGAACAGTGCTTTGGTGCGCAAAAGTCGCAATAAAACCCCGTATCTGTTATGGTTTGGATATAATAAACGGTATTTTTTTGTCAGCTTTCAATTCACCTGTGGTGAATATAGAAATGCTTTTTTTAAGATTTACGTAGATGCTGGCGTCAATGAACATGGCAGGGTGCGCAAAAGATTTTTCCAAAAACACGTAACTGTTATGTTTGATATTAATGAAACGGTATTTTATTGCACCTTTCCAATTCACCTGTGGTGAATATAAATTTTTTTTTTTGCTGTTTTAAAGATTTACTAGATGCTTGCCGTCAATGAAACAGGCTGGGTGCCAAAAGTCAAAAACACTATCTTTAGATGTTTTGATATAATAAACGGTAAATTTTTTGCAACTTTTCAATTCACCGTGTGAATTCTAAATTGCTGTTTTTAAGAATTACGTAGATCTGCGTCAATGAACAGTGCTGGGTGCGCAAAAGTTCAAAAACACTTAACTGTCTTGTTTTGATATAATAAAACGGGATTTTTTGCACCTTCAATTCACCTGTGGGTGATATAGAGAATTGCTGTTTTAAGATTGACGTAATGCTGCGCCAATGAACAGTGCTGGGTCGCAAAAGTCAAAAAACACGTAACTGTGATGTTTTCGACGATACACTTAATTTTATGGCAACAAACAACCTGTGCTGACACAAGATTGCTGGTTTGTATTTAAGTGCATAGGTATATATCAACTTCAAGGTGTAAGGTAAAATTGAACACCTATCTGAAATGTATACTGATAATAAAAGTATTTTTGTTGCAGCTAACAAAGAACCTGCAGTTACTAGAAATATGTTTATCCTTATAAGTTCAGGTGCCCAATTCCCGGAAAAAATTTCAATAAAACGTTAAAAATAAAGATTTCCACTACAATGCTACACTAATCTTGGTGAACTTTATCCCGGTTCTTTATGATAGAGTTGTCTGTGTTGCCCGCGGGGGCCCCCCCCGTCCCACCGCGTGAATTTTCAGGTAGATGCGTTTAAAAAATTTTCTACTAACTAAAAAAAAATGTTCAAATCTCTATCTAAATAAAAAGGAAGGATCAATAAAATTTAGAGGTTTTCTGTGCAGAAATAGACTAATTTCGCTAGCTTTTGGGCCCGGCAGAGCGCAGGTCCTATCCCAGAGACGTGAGAGACATGGGTGAAAAAAGGAAACGCTGTTCTATGTAAAACGAGGTCATGTGATTTTTCCAAGCCAATCGCAACCATACACATCCCAGTCATAAACGTCGCACACACATCTAACCCTGCTCTTTTCTGTAATCTCATTTGTGGCCGCCAAAACTACAGGAAGCGCCGAGAAAGGCGCGATCTTAACAGATGATGCACAGATTTTAACCTTAATTATCGCATGATCTGGAAATTTCGATCACCATAAAAACCTTGCCGATTTCAACTTTGTCGATAAAAATCGCTCAACACTAATTAGCAAACCTGATATGGTGCCTATAAAATGTCATAATAACATGATAGCTCCAAAATCCAATAGGTACTCCTTCAATTCTGAGGCCTGTGGGTGAGTCAAATATCATACTAGGGCAACATATGATATATTTCTAAAAACAGTAGATTTAGGGAAACTTACAGCAAGTTGTAGGTTTCTGTTAACATATATTAAATTCCATTAAATAATGAATTAAAATTGAAAGTTGGCAAAAAAAAAAAAAAATGAAATTTTAGCACCACATTTCTACACCTAAAGAGTTAACTGAATTTCTAACTGCTGTTTTAAATACTTTGAAGGGTGTAGTTTGATAAATGGGGTGATATATGGGGTGTTTAACATACAGGTCCCTCAATTCTACATGTGAACTGAAGCGGTCCATAAAAAAATCTGTTTATAATTTACTTTATACATATTTGTATGCCTCCTAACTTCCTATACAATGTTAAATATATTTAAAAAAGTATGCCAACATACAGAAGACGTATGGTAGATGCTATTTATAAACTATTTTGTGTGGTATAATGGTCTGTCTTAGATGGAGAAATTTCTGAAGTTTGAAAATGGCAAATTTTTCTAAATTTTCACAAATAGATATATATACAGTATTGTATGGACCAGAATGTCTTACTAACGTAAAGCACAATATGTCATGAGAAGACACACTCTGAATCACCTGAATAGGCAAAAGCATTAAAAAGTTATTATCACATAAAGTGACACATTTCAGATTTTAAAAATGGGGCTCTATCAGAAAGGTCAAAACTGCCTGCGGCAGTAAGGGGTTAATAATGCATACAGTATATCTGGGAGTTAGATTGGTGCATTATTTGGTTCTGTATGTTGTTATTAAGGTATTAAACTATCATACATAGATAAGCGCTTTTGGAAAAGCAAATTTGTCCGTGCTGATTTTCATTGTACTGTTGCGGTAATGGACAGGATCTATGTGGAATACGTGTAAAATTGACAGGAACATGTTTTACAAGCTGCATTGCACAATGCTTTATGAAAACTACTCAGCCCTATTGAGCAAAACAAAAACAAAGAGGGCAGGGCCCCAAATGTGAATGTGACTGCAACAAGTTGCACCAAAAAGGCACCACAATAGTAAATGCGGGCTATGGAGTTTTTCACAAGTGTTTAGAAACGTGCACAAATAGTGTGTTCATCTTTGTTAATGAAGTCCATCAAGAATTTTCCAGAAATTCTTTATGAATGCTAGCATGGACTTACAGGTATGGTGTAGTACAGAAGGCACTGTAGTAATTCTGGGGTTTATGTTGTCATATGCTTAAATGTAATAGTGAAATATAAAGAACACTACAATCCTCTGCACTACACCTTTATGGCGGTCAAATCTCCAAAGTTTAGATTTCCAAATCCACTGCATTAAAATCCATTACAGAACAGTGAGGTCATAGGTTTAACTTTGTATGTTTTCCTCATAGTAATAAATTAATAAGCATCCTGTGACCATAGTGTATGTCTGAGATAGGGAAATTCGATTGTGAGCCACACTGGGTAAAGGGACTATTAGGAATGTAGACGATTTCTGTGCAGCAATGTGAAATATGTTAGCATTTTATAAATGAGGAAGAAATGAACTAAGGTGCAATTATTTAAACATAAGTTTACAGCTTGCATCCAGCAGGAAAGTCCATCTTGTATTATTTTATATTTGTTTTAAAAGACCTTTGATATAAAGATAGATTGATTCTTGTTAATGGAAGATCAAATGAATCATAAGATCTGTCTACTTTCACTTCCATAAAGGAAATTGTAGTCTGTGGTTTAATGTGTTTTATGATGTTGCTGTACCTGCACGTAGTGTTGTTTTTTTTTTTTGTTTTTTTTTAAAGAGTTTAACTAAAAATCATGGGATATACTTTATATAAAATATTCTTTTACCAAATTAGTTTTTTAGCAGATATGAATCTGATTGGCCAGTGCTATACGATTCAGCTAATTAACATTTCTGATATTTCATTGGTATTCGTATGTCCCTGTACCCCAGGTTTTTGTCAATGAAAAGAGTATCCTGAGGGTCAGACCCAGGGGACACTGCATTAAGCCCACACCAATAGCTCTGTCTTTGTTTCTACCCCATCGAGTTGGGGTTTCCTCTCTTCTGAAGGGTAAACATTTGCTATTCAATACTTTGAATCCCATAGGTAATTGCAGTTTGAGTCCACCTAAAGTTTTGCAGTTACATAAGCAATAAGAAATAAACAGGAAATAAAGATAATGTTCAGACTGCCTACAGCCGCCTGCATAGACTGTTTCAAATCTTACTGCATAATATTTTATGGTTGAATTTAATACTATGAATATTATGCAGGAAGTCCCTTTGTCTCTATAGTGGTGACTGCAGCAGCCATTGTTTGTGGATGTGGAGCTCTCAAGATGTGAAAAACTAAACTCTAACAAAAAAAACAAAAAAAAATTAAGCAATTGATACTGATTTTTGGTTATATTCAGACTAAAAAATTTAAATTATGTTCAAGTGTCGACATTCCTTTTAAAGGTGTATTCTAAACACAGGCATTTTGATGTGCCATGTCTGACAGGTGGTATTCCCACATCGATGTGGAAAAAGAGGTTGTACAAATCCACATGGTGAGGTGGTTCGCACATCCAAGCAAAGAAGGAAAGTAGAAAACCATACACACCCCTCCATACATCCTAGCAGAAGCCGGTGGTCTCTCCAGGAGAATCAAGGGACACCTGTCCTTTACATATGTATGTCCCTGTCTCAGATTTATTGCATGTCCTGTATATTTGCCATACATATCTGAGTAGAAATTACTTTAAGATTTTTTCTTAGATATCATAGCATAATGCCTGTGCACCTTTATTTAGATTTAGACTGTGGGGTCGTGGTGCTGCAAATTATTGAAAGGGAACCTGTTCGGTGGTTTATGCTATCCTATGTCAGAGCAGGGTGTGGTAGAGGGAGAGAAGCTGATTTATGTGATATAAAAGTTTATATAATTTGATACTAAATTTATGAAGAAAGAGCAGAAAAAAAACAATGAAAGTAGAACTGAAAGTCCTGCTTACCCCACCCTCATACTGTACAGTGACTGACAGTTTGCTCTGTACACTCACTGATGCATGGAAAACTGTCAATCACTGTATGTGGGTGGGGTAAACAGGACTCCTGTCTCTTCAGGAGTCCGGTTAGAATTTACTCAGTTTTAAACTCAGAAATCGTGCTTCAAATCATATAAACCTAAATATCACATAGATCATCTTCTCTCCTATCATATTCTGCTCTCAGATAGGACAGAATAAACAACCGGACAGGTTCCCGTTAAGTGCTCTAGGATTTCAAAGCTCTCTACACATTATAGAAACTCCATTGTGGTAGGTCCAAGGTGTACATTTATCTGTAAATAAATATGGACCTTTCCTTTGAGTTGTAACAATGCTGAAATGTTATATTCTGTTACACATTATCTAACAATTAAATTAGGAGAAAATTCTAACTATTTTGGCAAAATCCTTAGACATTAAGGGCCACATGTTTAAGACATTCTTTGTTGCCCATAGCAACCAATCAGAGTTCCCCTTTCATTTCATCTAGTGCTTTGAAAGAATGAAACGGGCGCTCTGATTGGTTACTATGGGCAACACAGAAAGTCTGAGACCAAGACAGTTTTCATACATGTCTCCCTAAATGTGTGTTCATTTCTAGGATAAGTATATTTGTCTTATGAGTTGGTCATTTTACTTTATTTTTAATCCCTCTCCGACATTGGATGTACCTGTACATCCTAGTGGGAAGGGATTTCCCACAAATGGAAGTACAGGTATGTCCTGGACATTGTGTTGGCTCTCAAGTATATTACATTTTGCCTCATGCTGTATCGCCCATGGCTGGAGCTTACTCCGACCGCGGGTGATTAAACCCTTAGCTGCCGCAATCAATCGCAGCAGCTGATGGAAAGACAGAGGGATGGGGCTCCCTCTGTCTCCATCGGCATCACTGTGATGTAATCACAGCTGCTGATGACTTCCCTAGCAGCCTGAAAACCTAACAAAGGCTTCCGGGCTGCCTGTGATGTCACCATGTCCGACTGTGCCCTGTGGGCATAGTGATTGACAGTAACCATGGAGACGGTACTGCTGTATACTGCTCTCCACTATAACAGTGATCTAAAGATCATGGATACAAGTCCCCTATGGAGACAAGTTAAAAATAAATTAAAACACAAAAAATAAAATAAAAACACACACGCTGCCCTTTTCCCCTTTACAAACGCCAATTGGCCCAAGAAAGATAAAAAATAAAAGTATGTATATTTGGTATTGCCTCATGTGTAACAACCTACCCAATAATCTTTCACATTATTTAACATGATGTACTCCGTAAAAAAATAAATAAATAAACAGTCACAGAATTGCAATTTTTGTTCATCCCGCAGCACATAAAATGAAATAAAAAGTGAGTAAAAAGACATAAATGCCACAGTGGTACCAATGAAAGCATCAGTTCATCCTGCAAAAAAAAAAGCCCTTACACAGCTCTGTAAATAGAAAAATAAAGTTATGACGATGCATAAATATTGCTTTACACAATAAAAATACTTGGTTTTTAAAGCGTATCAACAAAAAAAACCTATATAAATTGTGTATCGTCATAATTGTATCGCAACACATAGTAAAAACTAACTTGTCACATATACTGCACAGAGAGCTCTGTTAAAAATAAAAAAAAACACTACCAGGATTGCAGTATTTTCTTCACCCTGCCTTCCAAAAAAACAGATTGAAAAGCAATTAAAAAGTCTTATCCCCCAAAAAATGATACCTATAAAAACGTTAATTCAACCTGCAAAAAAACAAGCCCAAACACAGCTCCATACACAGAAAAAAAAAAAAAAAAGTTATGGCCCTCAGACTATGGCGATGCAAAAACTGGTTTTCCTTTTAGAATAAAAATCGATATTGAGTTGCATTTCCCTGGTCACATCTACTGTGTTCCAGTGAATAAGGGATAGAAATTGAAAGCCTGCCAAAAGAAAAAGTGAAATTTTTAAATTTCACTTCCACTTTGCTTTCATTTCTGTAAAACACCTATTGGGTTAACCCTAAGCCCTAAACTTCCTAAATTCTTTTTTGAATACTTTAAGGGGTGCAGTTTCTTAGTTGAAGTAACTTATAGGGTTAGCTAACATACAGGCCTCTCAAAGCCACATCAGAACTGGACTGATCCCTAAAAAAATCTATGTTGCATATTTTCTTGAAAATGTGGAAAATGACCACTAAATTTGTAATCCATCATAAAAAAAATAAAGACATTTAAAAAATGATGCCAACCTACAGCAGACATATGGTAAATGCTAGTTATAAACTTTTTTTGTGCGGAATAACTGTCTTACATGCAGACATTTTTGAACTTTGAAAATGGCAAATTTTTCCATATTTTCACGACATTTTTTATATATTTCACAAATAAACAAGGATTGTATTGACCAAAACTTCTCTTTCTAACATAAAGCACAGTGTTTCACGCGAAAACAGTCTTTGAATCACATGAATAGATAAAAGTATCAAAAAGTTATTCCCACATAGAGACACGTCAGATTTGAAATATGGTGCTCTGTCAGGAAGGTTAAAAAAGGGTACGGCGGTAAGGAGTTAAAGGCTATTTCAAATCCTGACTACTTTCCAGTCCAATGTACAGCTTAACTTTCAAGTGTGCAAATCTAATTTTCTCCCCACCACTAGCTTGTTACAACTCACCGGTAACATACTGTACTGATAAATAACGTGTCTGTATTAGCCTATAATTGCTTTCTCAACGGCTAGCTTGCTAAATTTGGTTAATTATGAGAACTGCATTTGTAGGATAACATAAGTTATTTTAAATGGGACTGAATGATCCGTAGGTTTCTGTGGGGCTCCACTAGACAATAACAATACAGTAGTCAAAGGTACTACATCTTTCAGTATGGCTCTATCTAGCTGAGATCTTTTGCCCTGTAGTGGAAGTATCGGCTGAGGCATATAGAGCCAGTCTACTCCAGTAAATTCTAGGGACTACCAAGCTTCTCTAGCTGGTGTGATTGTCTGGGGACATGACTGTTGTAGCTCTGCCCTGTTCCTCCCACTTACAACTCTTTCACATTTCAAGTCATGTATCTGAGGAAAAAAAAATTTATCCTGTGGATAGCAAGTATAAACGACCCAATCCTCACCTTTGCGGATTGGTAAGGAACTTTGGTAGTAAGGCTTATGTACAACATACCTGCAAACATCTTCCAGAAGAGACTGTGGAAACTGTTCTTTGTACCGGCCAAACTGTTCTAAATTTGTTTTGTTTTCTTTCTTGAGTTATCCACTACAGAGAAAAGAGATGACCATTTATGGTCTTTTTTAAAGGGGTGTTCCCACCATAGACTTTGATGGCACCTTGATAGAATATGCCATCAAAGTCTAATAGGTGCTGGTCCTAGAGGTGGGACCTACACCTATCTTGGGAACGGGCCATCGAAAGTGTCAGCTCAGAACTGAGACACGGCCGCTCTTGCACACAGAGTTCAATGTACAGCCAAGCACCATGTTCAGTCATGTACAAGCACGACCAACTCTCCATTCTGAGCCAAAACCTTTGGGGCCTTGTTCCCAAGATAGGTGGGAATCCCAGAAGTGGGACCCACACCTCTCAGATCTTAGTCTAACCAAAGTCTATGGTGGAAACAACCTTCTAAGATAATTCTGGTTTTGTAAAGTCTGTTTATTTCTTATTGTAGGAAGCCAAATGTCTTCATATGAATGAGTTGCCTAACCTGCAATAGGAAACATTGCCACTGCCAAGTACAAGAATGGCACAGTTTCTGTAAAAGGAGAAGATACTTAAAAAAAAATGTATACAACTTCTTTAAATATTTCCAAAATTTTAAGTACCGTAGATTTCTCCACAGGATGCAACCATATTAAGAAATCATGCAAGTTATTTTCCACAAAAAATAATAAAACATAATAAACAATATTTTAAAGCAAAGCTGTCAATTCAGACCAATACCAATGTTTTCTTCTATTTTATCATTGCTGTCCTTCAGACATGGTGTCCAGCTCCATATCTTGCTATAGCTTACAAGATATTGAAACAAATAGTTTTAACACAGAGTGAAATTCTTTAGGTGTAGAATATAAAAAAGGTACTTGTAAAGGTCAACGTACAATACAAGGGTTGGCCCTACTGGAAAAGGACACATTTATTTGCCACTGTTGAGTTTGATTTATTTTATTGTATGCTTATAGAAATGTATTACTTTATAGTAGCCATTGTACTGCTTCCTCTAAATATTCCTCAAAATTGATTTGGAGGTTAGAGTGAAAAGGAGCTTATCCTGGCCCATTGGATTGAGCCAAAATCCATCTGCTTGGTCTTATGTATCTAGAACATAAAATATTGTGGTTTCCAAAATGACAAAACCTAATGATCCTGGACTATTGAGTCTACATACCCATGACTCTGAAGCTTAAAATATCTTGTTGGAGGTGAAGTACACATTTTTATACAGATAATGTTTACAATAGGAACCAAAAAGATCAGCCAAACGTGATTACAAGGCTGTTTATACAACTTTACATGTTTACGTAGTCATATACTATAATAGTTGTTATAAAGACCCAGAAAGATACAAAAATAATTGGGATAAGAAGAGCGAGACTGGGAATGAAATCCAAACGTTTTAGTCACAGTAGATGCCTGAAAGAAGATAAGATAAGCTTCTTGGTAAAGAATTATGGGGCTTTGCTTTGCAATGTAGATCCAAAAAGTAAACCGTCCAGGTAGATAAAATATATCCTCTTAATCATCTAATTTCTTCTACGCAGATGCAAAAATGAACACATAGAATGTCATCTTCCATAACACAATGGTCATTTTGTATTGAAAACTTTATTTATAATAAAAATAGCATTCACAGACTTGCTTGTCTAGCTACATACATTGTATTCTGTCCCAGGTAAGGAAGCCTGTACTGGCAAAGTCCACAATCAGCTTCAATCAAATCAACTTCATGTATCAACTCCCAAATGTTAAATAAAACAACGGCATGGACAGTGTTGAATCAATCTATGCATAGTATTCAAACAAAGATTGGCCCAAAAACGTCTTTTTATCAAGACATAGAAGAACGGCATGGATCGGGTACAAGATATGATGATTGAAGAGTGTATACAAGTGCTTTATCATGAAGGTCCACAATTCTGTAGTCTAGTCCTAGTCTCAAAAATGGAAAGAAATGTATATAAAAAAACAAAAACTAAAGCTTTCAAATCACTGGGATGGATTTTGATTTCGGAAAAGAAAATACACCTTTAAATAACTGATTCAGTTTACATTAAAATATATTCCCAATTAATAATTTTATCTCTATTCTAAGAAATATAAACACATCACATTCCTTGCATGATTTTTTTTTATCATCATAAAGTATCTTTTTATACATGGAAAAAAAGGCATTTTGTTATTTTAACAAGCTTGAATAATTACAATTTCAACTCTGTACACACAATGATTGGCCATTTTTTGTACAGTACCATAGCAACAACAGTGATAGACTCGCAATGCTCATTCATGTAAGTATGAAAATATGTGTTTTTTTTTTTACACCAATGCACTGTAAAAGCAGCAGATTCAGAGCGATGGCAGACATTTCGGCTCAGCTAGGCAGTAACGCAATATTATCTTGGACCAAGGATACACAGCAGACGTGCCCACAGCTGCTGTAGAAAACTTACAATGAAAAAAAATAGATACTTGTTTTTGGGCCATGCATTGGGACCTGTACACCTCAACATTTCCTCTGGAACACCATAGTTCCCCATTGTTTGGAAAAAGAAAAACGTAAAAGCAAATGAAACATAGTTGCGTGTTTAAGAATAATGGTCAACAAAATATCTTAGCACAATAGATTATTGGCCACTAGAAGATCTAATGGTCATGTAAAAGTATGCTATGATCTTGCTTAAACACACTGTGTTCTCAATAACTATGGCAGGTGTGTTTTGGAAATTACAACCCCAGCTCTACAGGTCCACCTAACGAATGAAAAACAGTTATATGAATATCCTTGTGCGAAGTGTGCTTGTACATGTCCTTCATTGCAATAGTAGTCTCAGGTATCTTCTTATAGTTACCACTCTGCTCTTTAATCAGGTCTTCTACATGTTAACAGCTCCCACCACCAGCCAATGTAACCATAATTCATAGTTCAATTAATTATAATTCAATTAAATCAACTGTAATTGCAGATAACTAATTAACAGTCAGAAAAAGTAAGTATTAATGAAGCCTATCCAAAAAAAAAAAACACACAAGAAAAAACTTGCAGTTTGCTTTCCAGTGCCATGAACATGTTCCACAGAAGAAATGTCTGGAAATAAAAGTCCATACATGAATATTGTCAATAAAATAGCTTCTTGGAGAACATGTTATATCCCTTAGGGGTTTACATTTGGCAAATAAATTAAAAAAAATACATCAAAAATACTTTCTTTAATATACATCAGGCACAACACTCTGTAGTAAGGTTTCATCTGCATAAAACATTTCATGGAACTCTAAGATTGTTACGTGTTGGGTGTTTCAGTAAGACACTATTAGGATTTGTTTGTTCTCAACTTCCTTAGATAAAGGAATGTGACATCAGACGGATCAGATACTGAGATCTGTGCTACATTCCTTATAGGGTCTCCTCCGCTGTGCAGAGGGATGCTTAGAACTTCTCATTGTGTCATGTTTCAGACTGTTATCATCCCGATCTCTGTTGCCAGATTTTTTATCTCGGCTTCTTCTGTCTGGCGATCTCTCCTTTCTCCTTTCAGGTGAGTGGTCTCTTCGTCTATCAGGAGATCTCTCCCTTCTTCTGTCAGATGATTTTGCTCTTCTCCTGTCAGGAGAATTTTCTCTTTTTCGATCAGGTGATCTTCTTGGATCCATAAACCGATCTAGTGACTTTCTTCTTCGGGTAGGTGACCCATCCCTCTTTCGCACAGGTGACCTTTCCCTAGTTCTTCGAGGAGAATCATCTCTCCTTCGTTCATACCGCTCTCTCTCTTTCCTTTCCAATGTATTTTCACTGCTCCTAATCCCTTCAGATCTCTTCTCAGGAGACAATATTTTCTGTCCATTAACCACCATTTTTTCCCCTTGCCTCAGATGCCGTGCCTCAGGGGATCCGTCTCTGCGGCTACTCTGTATAGAATAATTTTTAGAGGACCCATTCCAAGTATGATGGTCATTGTGTTGTCTGTTATAGTCCCTGTTACCTTTAGGGTCTTTGACATAAGTCCGTTTTTCCTCATGCTGTAATGATTTGTGAGTATTTGGTGGATAACTGAACTCCAATGGCATGGGATGTCTTTCAGATGGCAGTGTGTTCATTTTCGAAAGATTTTGTGAGCTGGCTGTTGGGCTGTTCCTGTCACTGTTGGGTTCTGGGGAGGGAAAAAAAAATTAGTCTTTTCTTAAATATGCAGGTGAAAAATCTCTCCTAGGTTAGTGTCTGCAACACACATTTGTTAATGTGGTCAGTAAAAGTATTAACTGAAGGACTTCTTCAGCACATACATTAGTTAGGTCAAGTTTGGTTTTAATTTACCTTTGCATTTAAACTTGAATGTTTTTCCTTTTTAAAAACCTTACAATATAGTTAAATATCCTAAACAATAACGGCACTTGCCCTGAAATATATAAAGTGTTGAAGAACAACCTCATTAAAGAAGATGATCTTGGTATGATCTTAATGCCAATAGCAAATGGACAGCTTTTGGTAACTTCCCACTATAATATTTCATTATCTTCTGAGTTTGTGTTTTTAGCCAGTTTGCGGTAACCAGCCATATCACTCTTGTTCATGTGTAGAATTTTTCATAGAGGATCTTAAGACACAGGCCTTGACGAATGTCCAACCAAGAACAACACAGGCTAATATTCCTTAACCCAGTCTTCAAGAACCCCCAAAAGGTCATGTTTTTTTGGACTTCCATGATCGTGCATAGCGGATTTGGTTTGGTCAGTGCATCAGGAACCACTTTTAAGGAAATATCCTCAAGGCATGACTTGTAGGGGAAACTTAACTACCACAGTTGAGAGTCACTGGTGTAAACCCACCTATATTCTATATAAACATTTATCTCCCCCCCTACTCCCATCTAAGCCACCACATCCCAGTTGATATTGGAATATGGAAATTATCAAAAAGAACCATGGAAATACTGCTTGACCAAGACAGAACAGCAATGTTTTCATAGAAAACCAAGGGTCTTCTGCAATGGCATACTATTCAGTGACAACTGAACTAGAAGATTCATTAAAAACACATACAAACCTGACACCACAAAACCAGCATTGGTAATATGTTGCTGATTGACGAGCATAAGAGGTTTTTTTTTCTGAAGCTTGCAAGCATAATTTTGCAATGCGGTTGCAATGGAATAACAAGGCTTGCATGTTTAACATCCAGTTGTGTACTTACAGATACAGTTCAGGAAAATGCAAGGTGTTCATGAGTTGCTGTACACTTAGAGAGTTTAGCAAAGCACAAGCAATGGGTAATAATTAGGCCACAGCACAGAAACACCTAGTAGTGATTTAGCTACAAACCGTAGTTTGATTTTGGCCCATAAGGTAGAAGCAAGCCTCCCCGAGCTTTTCATTTCTCATACATGCAGCGATATTAGGAGGTATCATCGCTGAAGAAGGTATAGCCCCCGCACCAAGAGAAGAAGTGAAAAACAGAGAGAAAGAAAGAGAAAAAGCAGAAGATTTAGAAACCCTACATACTGAAAGAGGAAAGGAGAAAAAAATTATTCAATCTTCATATTTCAGGATGGTTTATTTTGAATTCCGACCAGGTTGGCTAGATGACATCCAAATAAGGCTGTGAATTCTGCAGTTTCTATAGTGACATTAGGCATCTAGGATGTGAATTTTTGCTTTTTAACAGACAAGACTATAATAACTATTTCTTTTTCCAGAAACGGGAAACAGAGACAAGATGCCAGAAAAAAAAACATTAACATTCAACAAAAAAAATAGATCTATATTATATATACACAAGTCCACAGCAGACCACAACAGTAAAATTAAAATACAAAAACTCATTACAAAATGATACAGCCTCACTGTGAAGCATGTTCCATTAAGAGGTAATATGCTGGAACTTCACATTTGTAATCAATAGGGGTCAAGGAACAAGTGACCCCGTGACATTTTACACCTGTACTTTTTAGCAGCACAACTTTCAAAGTCTCTGACTTTTCTTTTAAAACAGGGAAAATAAATTTAAAAAAAAAACACAGATTTGTTTTCATTTAATTGGCTTCCAATCTGTTTTGTCAGTGCAACAGCCATGTCGTATAGAGGCAAAACACCTCACAACAGGACAAGTCATACAATGGGTAATTTACAATACAGTGCATCTTAATGGGAAACCGATAAGTAATCAACAATAAAAATATATACAGAAAATAGATGCCAACAGCTTTGCAATGCTATACAATTTCATTCTGAGGCTAATTTTTTCTTTTCCCCTTGTATACTTATAACTGGTTAAAGATGATATGTTGTGTCTGTTTGATGCTGTGGACCTTGTTCAATTGCCATTAAGATTTCTGCTCCGTTTCTGATTTTTTTATAGTTTTATTTAAAAAAAAACACATTGCAGCACAGTTGCTAAGAAACATTTCATCATATCTGAAATTTCTAAAAATCTTAATATTTGGCAGTCATTAAAGGGGAAGCATCACTTTCTGATTCTGAGTTTCTGTCACACCTAAAGCTAGTACCACAAAGTCCATAGACACTAATGTTGGTAGATCCCAACAATCTGATGTGCAAGGGCGGGAAGCTCCTGACCACCAAGGAAAATGAGGCTCAGGCATGCTGGACTTTAACAGGTTTCTCCCCGTTAAAATAAACATGCACGCAGTGATAAGCATGCATGTTTATGAGGACGTGAGAGAAGACAAATGCTTATTAGACTACTATCTTTCATGGTCAAGAACTTGGAAGTGAGAGGAGATACAACCACAAGGGGCAACATGTTTGATTTTTGGCACCCAGGTGCCCTTTTTTTCGTGCATTTGTAGCGTAGAATGCACCTGAATCTATTAACCTGTTCTACTGCGGGTCATAGATTTTGCATTTTCTAACTACTAAGCGACACTTCTGGCTTAGGTATATCCTTTTTAATGTGGTCTACCTTTTCCAGCAGTAATGCGCCTGGATTTGCCGTACAAAAACTATAACTGTGTAGCTTCGTACGGTTGTAGTGCAACACGCCTCCAGCACGCCCCTGATCTCAGGTGCTCTGTAATGCGCCTGATATCGGAGTGCGTCCATTTAAAAATATAGCAAACAGGGCTGTGCCAGTTTTCAGGTTGAAAGGATGCCAGACTTCTGGCCCAGCCCCATTCGTACATGTCGCCCAAGGTTCTGAATTTTAACATGTTGAGAAGCTTATGATTAACATGAGCTTTTTTCTTATTGAGGAGCAGAATGCTGGGCTTTAAGGGATTCAACAATGCGCCTCATACGGTCTCTCTCTGCTGTCCCAAAAGGTAAGCTGCTTAATTGTGTTCATTTTATTGGTTTGATTGTAAACGTCAGAAATTAATAATATATTTATACATTCTACTTATGTTTTATATAAAACTTGCAATACAGATATACTTATAAAGCTGAAGGTAAAGTATACAGAGGACAAACTGTGAGCTGGCTAGTAAACTGCCAATACTCTGCTTTGGTAAGACATCCACCTTTAGTCCAAGCAAAGATGTGAAGGTTATGCATTGACTATTTTTTCCAAAAACTAAAATGATCTTGTTGTCCTACTGCTAGAAAGTGGCCACTTACTATTTTTCCCTTCCTAAAGAATTAAATGGTGCCCAAATATGTGAAACTACAACTCCCATCATGCATTTATATAATCTATAACAGTGGACATGATGGGAGTTGTAGTTTCCCAACAGCTGGAGGGCCGCAGTTTGACACCCCTGCTCTAGAGTGAGGAATGCTCTTTACAGTGGCTCTATGCTTTAACCAGTACAGAAGAACTCCCAAGTGATGAACCATCTCTATAACCTTGTAATGCTGGAACAGGATTTATGGGAAGGACTGTACAAAACCAATTTTAGTCACCTATATGCATTAAACAACCTCCAACTGAAGAGGATTACCTTGCTGATACCCCGATTCTTATGTTGAGCCGAAAAAAGCATCATACATATGTCGTAAAGATTAACATGACAGTGATACCATGGTTTTCTGTGTCATCTGTTCTTGTGTGGTAGCAAAAGCCATTGAAAAGCATCAAAACAGTAGTGATAACTTTCTTTGATATGATACCATGGTACCTTATAAGTCAAGCTTATTTTTGCAACATCTGTATTTCTGCGGAGGGCTAAGTGGATACCAGACCGCTCCAGTTATACCTATGTTTGCGGATAAACCCTTTATCCCTGATACCCTTTGGTCCCATAAGAACATACAGCTAAGGAGGTTTTCCTGTGCCCATACACATTAAATTAATGGCAGAAAAATCCATACCCCAAGTTCACTACATATCTCCACCTTACAGGGTTTTCTCACCATAATAATTAGCTTTTAACATGTAGGGAAAGGTAAATGAAGACCATTACCAAATACAATCGTGTGTTGAATTTGCTTTGTTCAGGAGATAAAGATTTTATCTACTGCTAGAGTACACAGGTTTCTCAAGGTTACCAACCACCTCTCTCTGATGTCTCTCATTGCTTCAAGCTGCCATCCGTCAGTCAGTCAGAACATGGTAAGTCACTCCCTGCAGAGTCTTATCTCTAGCACAGGAGCTCATTTACCAAAGTTAATGAGAAGTTTTAAGCCTTAGAGCTATGTAGCCTTGTACACTGCTGTTTACAAAACTCCAGCACTCCTGTCACTTGAATAGAATCAGCTAGGAATAGCAGAGCTGATATGCTTATCACTGCTATAGAAACTCCCATAGCCTGATCAGAAAGAGTGAGTCTTAAGCTGGATGTGGCTCTCTGAAACAGCATGGTGAGAAAACCCCTTTAAGAACCAACCCTCTACATATCAGCTTTTTACTTAAAGTAGTTGTCCAGGATTGGGAAAAAGGAGTCACTTTTACTCCTAGAAGTGGTCCCAGTCTTCTATATGGACTGAAAATCAGACCCATCCTCTTTAGTGGTATCGAGATGCAACACCATACACAGCCTATGAACAACAGTGGGGTAGTTTCTGTAGAAAAAAAAAAAGCGGACCCCATTTTTTCAATTTACTCTGGACAATCACTTTGATCTTCAGATTTTTACATGAAATAACTGCATTACTATTTACTAGTCTACAATGAATATATTTTGTGTTCTGTGCCAATTGCTGTTCTACAAAGTGGAAACTTCCCCTTAAAATGTAATAGAAAAAAAAATCAGTCTATAGATCATCACATTTCTCTGATATTAAAATTTCCACAAGCATTGAACCCTGTATTGGCATGCATGCTGTGCAGCTTATTTCACTCACAGTGAAGAGGTTATATGTATGGGATCTATGCAGAGAAGAATCTACTAGATCCCAGTTTTGTTCAATAAAATCTATTCATTAGCAATTGTAATGAGCAGACTATAATGTTTTGTAACAAGTGATATGGACTTATTGTGGCAAAAATTACAATTTTGAATGAAATGAGTTCAGCTTAGCTTTCATAGAAACCTCAAAGACCTTTGGTTGGGAAAAGCCTTATATATAAATATATATGGCCCTATCAGCAATTCTCTTAAATAGGAATATTTTACAATATAAGTTATTTAATACAGTCTTCACTAGAACATCCTCTGACGTAAAATAGAATTACGTTCTGAATATCCAGTTCCCTGATAACGTATAGTTTTTTCTTTAAATAAAATTTCCTTTTTTTTCATTTAAGCTTTGACAAATAAAATCTTTATCTTATCTGGTTGAAACACTGCTTGAGAAAGCAGAAAATTGACAATTCACAAACGTTATGCAACAGCGCAGGCAAATTAGGAAGGAGTCAACGTGTGAAATTCCCAGTAAGAATTACAATTCTTTGTTGTTTTTGTGTGTTATTGTTTGTTTTTGGATTGGCGGGTTCCTTATTTGTTACAAAAGGATGAAAACAGTTTGGCACAGTTCAACAGAGTTGAGTTTTAACAAATAGACAAGATTTGTTTTAAGTTTCTCCTTCACCAAAGATGCTACGTTGATTTTTTAAAATTTTCCTCCTACTGAGCCCCAAGTCCACAGAAGCAAGAAGAGGTTGAGGAGAGCGGAAAAAAATCAGTACAAGCGAAGCAATTAACCATATTTTGCAAAAGTTGGTAAGACACTGGTGATTAAAAGAAAAAAAGAAAAAAAGGTATTTCCTGCTCCAGATTCTTGACAGAGAGAGATCATTCATGGAGTGATGGTAGGGAGCAAAGGAATGTTTTCATAGTTTGACCCACCATATTCTGGTACTGAGCCGTCTCCCCGCTTCAGAAACAGACGAACTCTGCGGCCACCATTCTTAATCAGTTCTATAGCTCGAGAATGCTTCATGTTCTTTGTGCTCTCCCCATTGATTTCCAGAATTTCATCACCAACCTAGAAGTCAGGAGAATTTTTGGTATTATTTCTGCTATTTGACAAAAAGTATCAACAATAATTTATAGATGTAATTGTCTCTGAACCACAAACCACTCAATCCTGTGTGATAAACCAATGCTAAAGACAAAAAGACTAAACTTTTCCTGAAGCCCAGTTCAGGTCTAACTAATCAACAGCAGAAAAAACTCAAAAAGCAATTCTGTTTTTAGATCTAGAACATAGTAGACATTACTAACATCTGTCATGCCATCTTACTGTTAAAGCAGATCACTTATTCAACTCTTTTGCAGAATTACCCATTAGAAAACATATTTTACAGACAGTGATTTCAAAGACACTACACAAAGCAGTTCCCCTGATGTTGAGGAGTCTAAATGGGGAAAGTAGTATTACACTGTCGCAACATAAATAACAACCATGTTATTGGTGTTCATCTTAGTCTAGGCCTACATGGCATTGGACAAAAAACCCACTGAAAACCAAATCCTAAAAAACGCTCATAAAACTGAGTTTTTTGTCCACTGCCTGTCAAAAGTTGCTGAAAAACATCAGCTTTTGGCTCGTTTTGCATTTTCTGACACGTTTCTTCTTAGAAATGCACAGCATTAGGTTTTGTAACATGTTTAAAAAAATTGGCAGCAAAAGTGGAGATAACAGAACATTTTTATTATATAAGTCTATGGGATCTTTTTTCAGTAATTTTTTTCAGTGTTTTTATAAAACAAGAAAATGCTGGAAAAAGTGGACGGACGTTTTTTGTGTGCAGTGGAGACATAGTCTTAAGCCCTCTAGATCAAAAGCCACTAATATAGTGGAGAGCCTTATATCCTAAGTAAGGGACGACTCTCTAAGAGGTGTATGAGCAGGGTCTGTCCAGTTAGGACAACTTCTTATAGCTATACACCGGCTAAGAATATAAAAATCTGATTAATAATGTAATAAGAAGGAATACCATCTTTAACAACTACAACCAATTAATAAATAAATAAATAAGATCATCCAGCACCATATCCCTGGGAACCAAAGTGTGTCAATCTTGGCATGACACCACTTTGGGAGGTCTGGCATGCAACTACCATCTATTTTAGGAAGCCATTTAACATAATTGTTTAAAGGTTACATTTCTGACATAACATGGATGTAAATATATACATACCCTCATCTTCCCACACCTTTCCGCTGGTCCATCCTCTGCAAGACGCAGAACATAGAGATCCATGTTATACTCCCGGCCTCCTCGTAGACTGAATCCAAATCCTTTAGCTCCTCTATCAAGTTCTACTGTGTAAAATTCTTGTTCAGACTGTAAAGACGAAAAAAGAAAAAAAAATAATAATCATATGTTGTAAGTTATACATATGTAACTGTGTGCTATAGATCTTGGAGAAAACAAATGGAGCAGGAATCCTACTCACATAAAAAATGCAGCTACTTTTGTTTTTTTCACAATTCCTGACATCGCATGGCCATATGTGCTACACTGTAGAAGATGCATTAAAAGCAACTCATTTTATATCCTACAGTAAAATATCATGTTATCACTGCATTATCACCAATAGGCAGAGATTAAATGACAGATTTAATGTATTGCCTTAGGTAAAGCCAAAGAAAAATGTGTAGAAAGCAGGCACAAAACAAACAGATGGGACAAAGTTATATGAGATGGGGTGACAATGTCACTGCCCATCTAAAGCTCCAGACTACAATTTCACCACTGTAATGTGTTCCTTTCTTGCTGGGAAGAGAGGGTAGAGGCCAGTAATTACTCACTGCCTCCAGGAAAAAAATAATATAATACACAACGACTTAACATACAGTCAAATTGAAGAAAATAAAAATGAACAGAAATCCAGGCACTAGTAGGAGTCTTTTTAAATACAAAAAAGTTAAAATACTTTTAAAACAAAAGTTCCTTTAAAGGAGCTGCCCAGAGTAAAATATTTTAATTTGTTATCTAAAGAACACTTTATCTCTCCCAAAGTCAGGTACTAATGTACTGTATTATCATTATATTTTCTGTGGCCTTCCTGCAGTGCTACATCAGCTGTTTGACGATAGGAAGATCAGTAGTTCTCTTGGTCTCGACACATAGGAAACAGCTCTTTGTGTAGCCCAGAAGATTAGGTGAGATTTTTTCAGGTCAACTTGACAAGCCAAACTCCTTTTGGTCCTGCCTCCCAAGGCTTCTCATAGGCCCTTGTGCCAACATCTGCATTAAAACTATGCCTATTTTGCATATGTGGATGAGGGTACAAAAGATAAAACCTTCCTTCCTAACTGAAATGCAAACATATCACTGTGTCCCACAGAATTCTAGTGGGGGCTGCTGCATAATGCTAGACCATGAGTCTCTGCATTCTACAAAGTGTCACCAAGAGATTATTCCTTTCCATTTAAAAGGAAGGATTGTTTTCACCAAACAAAGTTAAACTGATTCTGTTAATTAGTTTTACATTAGCCAGATGACTTTCCATGTTACTCACTGGGGAAAAAAATTGTATAAGAAGTGATTGAAAGATTGTTAAAAGGTGTGGATGAATGGAGGTATAACAGCAAGATATTAGGTACATTCATCCATAACTTTCCGGGAAAAGAGCTTTCATAACTGCTGTCTTTTTGTAACTGAAATCTAAAAAAAAAAGGCTTCATCTCTAGGAAAGAACTGTGGTCATCTGTCCTGGATTTTAACCTGGTGGTTGTAAAAGGTGGACACGTTCCATAGTTTTCTATTAAGAACTATATAGCGGTATATACCTCATTTCAGTATAAATTATTACAGGAGGTTACTAATGTATGTCTAGAAAGCTGGACTCAATTTCAGAATACACCACAATGTAAACATTTTAACTGATCAGGAAATTTATGAAGTGATATCAGGTCCCCAAATTACAAAGTGTCATCTATATACCAAAACCATGTTACAAAATGTTGTTTATAAGGCTGGCATACTACACGAACTCCTCCTCAAACCCGGCTATAAATAGATTGGCTATATGGGGGCCACAGTGGAACCAATTGCGGTCCCTCGGCATTGGCTATAAAATATATTCTGAGACCGAAAATAATTTTCCTACAATACTATTTTTCAAGAGGGATAGAATAATTTCCCATTCTTACAACTTTAAATGCCATTCCATTTTAGGATCCAAAATGTCCTGGTCAATTTTTTTTAGAATATATTTTTATAGCAGTTACAGTTCTGGGCTGTTGATCTAGAGCTCCAGATTCCTTGTTTGATTTCACAAAACCATAGTGTTAAATTACATTCAGAATCAATTAAAAACCAGGCCCCGCTAATCACAGTCTCTCTTGGAGTGGTGTGGTTTTCCTCTATGGTGACTGTTTATAATCTAAACCTTTACCTGCTTTAGGCTATGGTGGTTTAAGACATTTTTCAGATTGATTTCCATTCCAGCTTCAGTTATCCCTTTAAGTTATATTATCAGATACATTATTAAATACCTGCAGCGTTGAAGTGACCTCAATATTTTCTTGGGAGGCTTAAATGGCTGCTTGATGCCGCAATATTATCCCTTTATATCCCACTATCGTTTCATATCATCAGTAAGAATATTTTCCAGCCACGATACAAGTATAATATCTGTCGTATCCTGTTTTGTTCGATGCTCGTTTAAGTGAGTTACGGCCCTTTATCTACTAGCTTGAAAGTCTGCTTGGATTAAGAGAGCATTGCATCAACACAGAATCTGTCTCCCAAACCTGATAAATGTGCTATGAAAAATTCCATAACCATACAGTTTTCAGGAAAATAAACTCCATGCCCAATAAACTGTAAGTTACTGAAACACGTTTCCAATTATTTTGTTCGTTGCTAAAGGGTAAGGTTTATCAGGACACTGCAAAACATACTGTAGTAGGAGCGTAGAGAGGAATTTAAAAGGACTCCTGCAGCTCATCTTATACTTTTGCAGGGGGCTTAAAATGATTTCTAGTCCTCCCTATAAATCTACAAAATACCTCCAACATCTTTGCATTTGTTATGCAAAATGAATCGGACAGCTGGGGGCGCATTTGCATTGCTGTCTATAAAAAAGTTCCAGCACAGCGGATGTGTGGTACTGCATGTATTAAATGTTAATGTTTGTATAACATTTCTGTACTTCGTTACTGGTAGCACAAAAACAGGATAACAGACGTGGTTCACTAGATATGTAGTGACTTACACTTGCTTTTCTACAACAGGTCTCATTATCTAATTTCTGGAGTAAAATGTAGGTCTAATATCAAAAGAAACACAAGAAAAAGGTTGCATTACATTAAGGAGGTGTGCTTAAAAACAGTGCCACTCTTGTCCATGGGCTATGTCTTGTATCACAGTCAGTGTCCGACTGTGATGCCTGGGGCCCATTAGTGAAGCCAATTCTTGTTGCCCATGCTACAGCTGCTGTACATGACTGCACATACTGCATATGAATTTTGCACTCAACCTCTTAATTCCTGCCCCTTTCTGAAAAAAAAATAAAAGCCCCATGCTCAGGGGCCCACCTTTTCCAGGGACCCACTTACTCCCCTGTGCGCCAGTCTTAACCTTCCTGAAGTTCTGACCAACAGGTCAATGGATCTGGTTGTCATACCAAATATAGCCATGGACATTCTTCTTAGACAAGGACCCTATTGCTGCAAAGGCTCATTGCTAAATACTGAAGTACTGTCTAATAAGCCATAATTCATGTCTTATTTTTAAGCACTTACTAATATTTATCATTAATGATGCAGTGTTCCCTTTAAGGGGACACAAAGTGGTGTTCCTAACAGAAGACATTTACGACATTATCAAATCCAATGGATGACCGAAAAGACTTTCTTGGACATTCTGTCAATCATCTCTATGGAGATTTCTACACTCAGCCCCTCCTCCAAGATCCAGTGCTTCTCCATTATTGTGTCCCATTACACAAAATCCAACTTAAAACAAGCGCTCAAACTGAAAGCCATAGCTTCCTAATCAAATGCAACATTACATTTCTTTTTAAGAAACATGAAAAAAAAATTAAAATGCATTACCTGTGTAGTTGGTGGCGTTTTAAAATCAAACTGTACCTCCTGCTTTGGTTTGGCGTTGTTCCTATATTTAAAGAAAAAAACAATGTAACCAAGCAGTGAATAAACATGACCAATTCTGCTGAGACATTCCTTTATAATAAAGTCTTACTTTGTTTCCTGGGCTATTGTCTGAGGCGTGTGCGTGGTGGTAATTGTGGCGATCTTTTCCGCGTTGGTCAATAATGAAGCGTTAGAGGATTCTGCAAAAATTAAAGATTTTCTAGTATCAACAAACCAGGCAGGGATTTTGTAAAGATTCATTTAATAATGTTCAGTAACTGCAGTAATTATGCTATTTACTTTGTATAATGCACCTATTAGTTATCTGGAAAAGGGGAAATCTTAATTAACAAATGAATCTTTTGGTTTAATGAATGAAGCCATGCAAAGAATAAAAAACATGTCTTATATGTGCTTTCTGCAGTTTAATCTGACGTTGTTACACAATTATTAGTCATCGTAAAGTGTACATGTAAACTACGCTGGCAGCAATGTTGTTCTGTTATTTAGTGTTCAGCGAACCTGTCAAGTGGTTTATGCTACCCTGAGAACACGAGATAATAGAATGAAAGAAACTAAGCTTTGTAATTTACAGGTTTATATCATTTGGAGAACAATTTGAGAGCAAAAAGCAAAGTAAAACCTCACAAGACTCCTAAAAAGAAACAGTGAAAGTACTTCTTATCCGTATAAAACTATTGCCAATTTGCTCAGTATGCATACTGATACAGAGTTCCACTGATAAAGGTTTCACTTTTGGACTATGGTGGATTTGTTGGACTACGGCGGACAACGTTGGATTCATTTCTTTAATAAAATGGTCAACGATGGAGAGTTTATTTAAATAAAGTGTCTTTTTTTTGAGTTTTGTGGGTTTTCTTTAACTTTTTTTCTAGTGTTAGTAATGGAGGCATCTTACAAAGGCCTCTCCATTACTATCACTGGGGACTGGTGTCAGCCAGCAGTATTTCTTGTCACTCAAGGCTGACACGAACCCTCTCTTATTATCACCCCAGTACCCGATGCACCAGGGATACTGGGTAGAGCCGGCTAACCATCAGAAGCAGATCCTTTAATGTTTAGGTATCCTTCTGGGGTGGCTACAAGCTGGTATTTTTAGAGTGGGAAGGACCCACATACATGGAACTTCCCATCCTGTTAGTATCAGCCTGCAGCTGCTGATTTTACCTTGTCTGGTTATGAAAAGGGGGGAGGGGTGGTCCCATGTTGTCTTTTTTTCTTATGCAAATAACAAAAAGAAAACAATTGTGGGACTCCTTCTCCCCTTATTTTATAACCAGCCAAGATCAAACCTAGTGGTAGCTGCAGACTACCAGTAGGTTGGAAAAGTCCATGGATATTGGCTCCTATGTACCCTAAAAATACCAGCCCATAGCCGCCCAGAAGCAGACCTTCACATTAGATGGTCCACTTCTGGCGGCTACCTGACAAGAAACACCGCTGGCTGACACCAAGTGATAGGTGGAAAGGCATCTGACTCCTCCATTACCAACACTGTGATAAAACATTTAGAAAAAAACATAAAACTGAAAAAAAACCCTCTTTATTTAAATAAGCACTCCCTGATAATATTCTCGTTGAACATTAAAAATGGACCCAGTACTGATTTAAAGTATTCCAAGGAATCCAATGTAGTCCAAAGAAGGGAAACTGTAGAAAAATAGATACACTACAAAAAAAAAAAAAAAAAAACACAATGTTAGTACTAAACTCCACTCCTCACAACTCCTGAGGGTCATGGTTGGGAGGGTGCAGGGGATGGACTTAAGGACACAAAATATGATCTTGGGGACACAGGCCACAGCCGCAGTACAATCCAGGGAAAGGTTGGTCCTCTGTCTCCCTTCACAAGATTGTATCTGCAAGCTATGGCCTGCACCTCCTCTCCTGCTCCTGCCATTGTGTTTTGCAACCTACTGGTGACTAAAAATATAGGTCCCCTCCCCAAAATACTCCCCATTAACCTTCACCTCCATATATCATTCCATTACCTCTCACCTCCACCCATAACCCCCTTCTTCTATCATTCCAGGACCCCTTACTTCCACCTATGAGCCCCCTCACCTCCACCTATCAGGCCATAGCCCTCTCAACTCCAACTATCATTTCATAGCCCCTAACCTCCACCCATAAACCCATAGCCCCCTCTTTGTCTAGGGCACCAAGATACCTTGTACTGGCCCTGCCTGAAGCACAGAACTTACTGTGAAAGAAATGTTCGCTCACTTGTAATTTTGCCAAGGAATTACATCTAGTCAAAGGGTTTCTGCTAGCGAATTGCCATCAGCTCCTTACTTACAAAAGGTGTTGTTGTACTGGTATCTATCTACTGTAGATGACTACTGTGGGGCCACACGAGAAGCACAAGTTAGCCCCTTCAACATCGGCAGAGGCCATGTGAGCCTATGTCTCCTCACAAATATTGTAATATCACCTTCTGTGTAGGGGAGAAACACAAGCCAAAAGTTTTGTCTCAGTATAAAAAAGGGCAAGTGTTTTTCATATGATGGACAGCACCAATAAGGGGGAGCATTTTGATATTTGATCTTGGACCCCATGTTCTCTAGGTACTTTGTATCATGTTCAGAAGGATTCATCAATGGCTGACATGAAAAATACACTTATAATTGGTAACAGACTGTCATAGACTATATATTGCATATTTTCTCTTAAAAAAAAAGAATCCACCGAAGACTATTATATCAAGCATCTGATATTTTCTGCAGACTTTTTACCACACGCGTCAACAATTTAGTAGCAGAAACATACAAAAATGCAAAGTGCATTAGACATATTTTGTAATTTGCATGATAAGCCGAAAAAAGGCCTGAAGGTATTTTATCTATTAAACAAGATGAGGGTCATTACATAGAAGCATCAACTGTATCATATTTAAAGCATTATGGGAATAAGCGCTTCATTAAAAAAAATAGGATCTGCTCCTCACAAAAACATCTTTTGACTGTAATTCAGTCGCTTAGCATCCTTTAAACACACACATATATATAAATATATATGTGTGTGTGTGTGTGTATGAAAAACCAATGCAAATAGCAATGATCCTGTTATGTAACTTGTGTCTTCAGCTCAGTGTCGGACTTCGTTGTCTTGTGCCCAACAGTTGATTTTAGGGGTTCACTGTGCCTCCCTGCTTCTGACACCTTTACAGTGGCCTGCCCGGTCTTGCTTCAACTTATACAGACTAATGTGATGACATCATCACACTAACCTGTAATAAAGATGGGGCACTGAGGCTTCTGGGTTTCCCTCACCTAATTGCAGCAGGACACCTGGTGGTAAACATAAAAGGGCTAAAGATATATTTTCCTCCCTCCACCTGAATGATACCTTTTATATAAATATCACCACCACATAGTGACTGAACAATGCCACCACACCATGATCACATATCACCACCACATAGTGACTGAATAATACTACCACACGATTATCATATATCACCACCATATAGTGACTGAATAATACCTCAACATTGTGACCACATATCACTATCACATAGTGAAAAATACCCCCACACCATGAACACATATCACCCCACATAGTGAATGAATTCCACCACCACCATCACCTCCACATAATGATTGACTAATACACAATACCATTAGTGAATATGAACCATTACACTTCAACCAATATTACTACCATACAGTGACCACATAGTGGTAGATACCAGCTATAGGCATGTGTTCTGCCCATATATAAGTGATAACAGTAAATTTACATGCAGGGACACACCAGATACGTCTTTCCTGATGAGTTTTTCCCTTCTTTATCAAGTTATTCTCTCTCCCTTGTATTCTCCATTTGGTCCAGACTGCCATGCCTTGTCCCTGCAGAATTTAAGACACAGACTCCTCACTTTTTCCTACATTTCCCACCTCTGTAAAAACATAGTGCCCCCAATAATAATAATGAACCCCTTGAGCCCCACATTTTAAAACTGTTCCTGTTTGTGTACTAAATTTTCATCTATGTTGTCCCCATATAGTAGGTAAGTAAACCCACACTATAATAGGTAGGCAAACCCACAAAACTAGGTAGGCGGATAGGTATACCGCATTGTAAGTAGGTATATAGACCCTGTAGGTAGGTAGATATATAGAGCACCTGTAAGAAGGTAGACCTCCTGTAGGTAAATATTCTCCCTGAATGTTTATACAGCCCCTTGTAGGAATATAGAGGCTGCTGTAGATATACACCCCATTGTAGGTATACTGCCCTCTGTGGGTATATACATGCCCAATGTAGCTGTATACTGCCCCTTGTAGCCCTGTACACATGCCTCCTGTAAATATGGTCCCTGTTCACAATTCCCCTGTACATCTGTCCCCTGTATATATGACCCCTGTATGCATGCCCAATGCACACACACCCTTTCTATATATGGCCCCTATACAGATGCTCCCTGTATATATGGCCACTGTATGCATGCCCCCTGTACACATGCCCCTTGTATATATGGCCCCTGTATATATGGCCACTGTATGCATGCCATGCCCCCCTGTATACATGCTCCTTGTATATAGCCTCCTGTACACCTGCCCTCTGTATACAGCCCCCTGTTTTGCCCCCTTTAAATATGACTCCTGTGCACCTGCCCCCTGTATATATGCCCCCTGTTCATTACGTATTAAAAAAAAAAAAAAAAAGTTACCGGTGTGGGGAAAGCAAACACCCAGCGTCTCTGAGGCCTACGGTCCAGCAGTGTAGACAACGTCATCTTTATAGCACGATACCTGTGCAGCTTACTACCATGTACAACTATAGACAAAATGGCGGATCCCGGCGCACGTGGAATCAAGGACGCCAGATGTTTTGGCGAAGGAAAACTGTTTATTGTCTAAAAAAGCAAAGGGTTTATCCTTCGCTTGATTAAAACAACCTTAAAAGCCTTGGCTTGGCTTACTACCATGTGCTATGGGACTCAGGGCCCACTGTCATGGAGCTCGGGCCCAGCTGGAGACTACTGGCATTCCAGTGGGCCGTGAATGCCACAGCAGTGGACCATGGTGCATGGAAGTAAGCAGCGCAGGTGGCATGATATAACGAGCACCCCACCTGCGCTGCTGAGTGTGCAAGTGTCGGACCCGGGGCCTACCGGAGGATGCTCCGGTTCTCCAGTGGGCCAGTCCTATATTCAGCAACATTTTTTTAAAGGGGTGGTCTCATCAGATATAACTCATTTTAGTGGCAGCATATATTTCATGAAACACCCTTTTCAAGGGAATTATATTATAAAGAAGCTTATAGCAGAAAGGCAAATATGGTTTTAGAAACAATTTTTCTGCTTTTTGAAATGCTCTATTTGGGCTTGAGAATCTTGGGGAATCTCCATCAATTAGCTGAAGCAGATCAATGCAATGAGCATTGCTCCGTAAGGAAGACCCAGCATATTTATGCACTACAGGGATAGCACACTCGTTTCAACAGCACTATGTCATTCTTCGTTTCACCTGTGGTGGCACTGTTGGGAAGTATAACACTTATTGCCAGGCTGATTAAAGCTGATCGCTGAGAGCCTTTGTGGCAGAACAACCAGTAATCAGCCTGTATTGAGTCTTCTAAATAAAAAATAATGTACTATTGTCCATCCTCTTTAAGCAAAAGATTCCATCAGATTTTTTGTTTTATAAAAGCAGCACCATGATTATGCAATGGTTGTATCTAGTATTACTGCTCAATCTTATTGAGCAGCAGTGCCAGCCAAAGCGTTTGGAATGAATTACGCTGTTTAATAACCACTTTAACTATGCACTTTTGATCACCGAATCATGGATTTATAGAAAACTACCACCAAAACAAATCTTATTCGATTCCATGAAGACAAACATTATAGTGGCTACCAATCAATTTCTGTATCTATCTCAATAGCCTTCTTTATAGCAACTCCTCCATATAATCCTTCTCCATGGCATAACATACTGACATTTGAACAGCCACGCACTTTTAGCTAATGTATGGTTCCAACTCTTTTTCAACTACAGAATTCTGTTGAGACATAGCAGCTTTTCTAGACTTTAAAAGCGTAACAGAACAGGAAAATTAAAAGAAAAATAGAAAAAAAAATTAGAAAAGCTCTTGAAATGGATTAGCAAAGCGATTCACAGCAAAGTGTGTTGCTAGGAACTGGTGAAGGTTACTTAATAATTGCGCGACACAAATAATATAATTTGGCCTAGATTTCATCCCAGCTGCAGTAAATGAACGGTAATGCAATCCTTTCACCATCATCTACTTCAGAATTGACACTTGTGTCAAATATTAAAAGTAATATCACAGCTAATTAACTATTAACCCTGATTATGGATGCTCTAATAAACATTTCGATGAGAACTGCCTGAATGTCAAATGTAAGTGGTCTCTTCTCTATCCCCAGCTCCAAAAAACACTCCTTGGTGTATAGAGGACGACTTTCAAAGATATTTTCTTGTCAACATTTGTTTGAGAAGCCAAATGTTTAAGCACCCACTTCCATCTAGCATTTCAAGTTGGGTTAAGAGTTCATTTCATCATACAGAAATACACAATTTTTGGGTAGTGCATTGTGGTTACGGATTAGGACCATCTAGACGAAAGTTTTTCACTGCAATCACATTCCTATATTCTCCATAAAAGACAAAAGAGTTTGTATAGTCTGAAAATCATTCCCAGACCATATTGCTTTCCACAGGTACCTCTCTTATTGGGAAGAAAGGCCAGAAATTTCTGGTCTGTTTTATGGCCACAAGTCCATGCCTGACCTCACAGCAACATATATCTCTCTGATGCTGTGAGCTCAGGTCATGAGACCCATAGTTGAGAAAGGATAAAAACCTTATGGAAAATGTGCAAGAGAACCAGCATTTATTGAAGGTCCTTTGTCTTAGGCTATGTTCACACGGCGTAATTGCCGTAATTACAGTATGCCCTGCAATTAGGCTGGGTGTTTGGGAGTTACGTTGATCGACGCATACTCCCGCAACGCGGGGGGGCCAAAAGCCCACCGGCCCCATAAACTGTCATTGCTCGTGGCGCGTATTCGGCGCAAGTAATTGACATGTCACTTATCTCCCCACGCGTACAATACGATCGTATAGTGCGAGCGGACAGAGGAGGCATAATCCATAGTTCTCTATGAGAACTATGGATTATCGTAATTTCAGTGCGCATCTCGCTCGTATTAGAGCGCAAATACGACGCAAAATGTGCCCGTGTGAACATAGCCTTAAAGACAATTTTGTCTAAAGTGGAAAAAGAAAACAAAAATAATTCACCTAACGTTAGCCCAAAAAATAAGATTTCTGTCCACTTATGGCCACAAGTCCTTGCCTGAAAAAGGGTTTACTGACCGACCTCACAGCATCATATATTACTCTGATGCTGTGAGTTTGGGTCATTAGACCCACAGTTGGGCTAGGATGTATGGCTATAATAAGTCACAAAAATACACTTAAATTAAATGGTCCATTATATAACATACAAGTATTCTATCAGCACCCACAGTATACAGTTATATCACATGTAAAGCAGTATTAAATGAAGACTACTACATCAACACTGACTTTACTGACTATAAACTGTACGAGCCCTGAGAACTCAGGAACCCTATCTAGCAGGACCACCCATAGAAATGGTCCCCTCCTGCCGTTCTGGCCCCAAACCATAACTAACACTAACCAGTCTGTTTGTTATCTTAGTTTTTTTTTTTTTTTTTAAACTAACATGATAACATGGTATATGGATGAATAGTTAGCAATTAAGAGCATTCAAGAAGACAAAATATGAATAAAAGCATATGTTACCATCCCCAGGAATGATGCGGAGGGTAACTGTGTTTCCCGCTTCCTTGATTAGGTTCACAATGTCTGAATGGGATTTGTTGGTGATGGAACATCCATTTACTGCCAAGATCCGGTCTCCTACTTTCAGCTTGCCACATCGGTCAGCAGGGCTCCCCTCAATAATCCGACCTATTTTGTGAGGCATAGCCACACATGCATTTCCGGCTTTTTTATGTCACAATTTTTTTATTAAAGTGACAAGACATCGAAGGGTACAGAAAAGAAGGATTGAGAAAGGAAACAGAAGGTTGAGGGTTAATAATGCATTAAGCGAACGTTAATAGATGAGCAGTGCTGCTCAAGTGAACAAAAACATTGGCAAGTCAACCAGTCAGTGGCATATTCAGGACAACATGGCAAAACTGCTGACTCACGCAATTTCACTAAATGCTACTAAGGGCACATTAATGTTTTGAGTGTGTAAAAGCGGTCTATTGTCAGTATTCTTCAGTATGGCCACTGTAAACTACTAAAAGCCAAGCCATACTTGCTATAGGATTGCAGTTTCTACCATGGATATAAATAAATCTGTTAAAGTTGAATGTACTTTTAAGGTAGGTATTATATAGTTATCTAGCACTTTATATGTCACTGATGTCCATCAGCTTCTATAAACTGAAACAAGAACCTAATGGAGGCTATTTAAGAGAACCAGCCTTTATGGTCTTAAACACAGCTTTGTCTAAAGTAAAACAAAAATAAAAAGACAAAAATAATACACCTAAAGTTGGCCATAAAAATAAGATAAAAGCTGACAAATTACACCATTTGTCACGTCACACAATTGTATTTTGATGTTCCTGATTTGCCAGTTTAATGTAGTGTATTAATGTATTTTGTATGAATAATTCAGTTTATAATTGATCAGCTCCATTGTCCTTCAAAGTGGGACAAATGATCACTAAAGCAGCTAAACTAGTGTAAGATGATATTTTTTACATCTATGGCTAATTTATCTCATTACATAGTCTAACACAGAGGCAGAATAACCTTTTAGGTACTAGGGCACTACTTGAGAGCTCCTAGCCATTGGCAGCCTCAGTTAATCAGTTAGTTATAGGATGCCTTAAAGGGGTATTCTAACATTAAATGGGACATTTTTTACTCAAAACTTGGTGTAAACTGGTACTTCTTCAATGTGCAGTTTTTTATCACTCAGTTGCTCCCCTAGTGGATGGGTGTGTGAGCTGCTGCTCATTAGTTATCTGCACCTGTTATATCTTTCCCAAGTAGCACAGGGGCTTGTGTTGCCTCCTTCTGGGTTTAGTCTATTGTCCAGCCATTGAACTGTAAGGGCATGTCCCCACGGCAAGAGTTTTCGGCCGGTTTTTCAGCCGGTTTGCGTTTTTTCAGACCGCCTGAAAAACGGGCCGTAAATGAGCACAATTGTGCTCTATGCAAAACCTGTGCAGCAGTCCCCACTGCACAGGTTTTGCCGTCAGACGGTTTTGTCGCCGGCGGTCCGGCGGCAAAACATTGTAGAAGCACAATCTTCCGTCCGGTTTCCCGACGGAAGATGTGCTTCTCAATGGGAGGAGGGAGGGCTCTTCTCCGCTCATCGCGGAGAAAAGCCGTCCCCCCCGCGGCCGTGGGGACGGGCGCAAAACAGGACAAATTTGCCGGCCGGTATTTGTCCTGTGCAGTGGGAACACGCCCTAAGTATGGCCTTGTGTTTGTGTTTTTGAGTAAATAATGTCCCATTTCTCTGAGATTTTTCTGTAAATGGTTAGTGCAGGGACTCACAAGAGATCGAGGAACTTTGACTAGTTTCCGAGCTTTGCATGCAACTCTATTTTCTGTTAAAGTGACAGCTACCAAGATGGAAAGCAGACACACCTTATTGTAGTTAATAGGGTCTGTTGGGCGCCGTTGGTGTCCATTACTAAACGGATCTGGCGCCGAATGAAACCTCCAACGCACATGTGAAGCAGGCCTTAATCAGCTGATATTTGTGCCGCACTCGCCATAACCTATAAATAGAGGAACTCCTAACCCAGTGTATTACCCTGGGTTAGCAAGCATAGGGAAAGATAATCCTAAGCGAATGGAATAGCTACCAGTGAGTATATCGAAAAATCTTTTTAATCAAGTTTAAAAATAAAAGTTAGATTTTAGAATAGGGGATTTGTAAAGGTGTGCAGTGAATTACTAATGTAAATCACACTGCACATTGTAAACTGCATGTTTGGGTCCATTTTGGGTTCGAAACACTGATCCAAACATGCATCTAAAAAAAACAATATGTGAACATAATCTAACTGTTTTAAGGTGCTAATGACTGGCAAAGGGCAAATAAAAACAAAAAAAGTCTGCTGCCAGTGTACATAATAAGAAAGCAGTGCAGAGTCCTTTTGAAATGTTCCCCATTATATTCTGAATAATGAGATGCTCAAACAACCAAGCATAGAAAAAATAAGCCTAAAAATATGAAATTATCCTCATACACCAAAAGCCGTAGACCTAAGCAGACTATTTTTTTGCCCCGTTTAAAACATTCTCTCTCTGTGTGTTTTTATATATATATATATATATATATATATATATATATATATATATATATATATATATATATATATATATACAAACACACATACATACATATATATACATTATACATCCATACTCACACACAAACATACGTGTATGTGGCCCTTAAAAGACAGAGGATTCTGTCCTCCACTCTAAAAGATTATTATTAGGGTTTGCTTATTCTCTCTCTGTATTAGTCCCAGTAAACTCCACAATACTACAGGATATATGACTCATTTGTACTTGCCAATGTTCTGTACACGTTAGATGTGAATGATGATCATTGAATGAATGTAAAAAAGCATTTCCCTCCCCACTACCACCACTTAAGACACTTAGATTGGCAACGTTAAGCAGGCTGAAATTGTTTCTTTTATCACAGAGAGGAGTACATCAAGCAAAAGCCAACATAAACCTCACACAGGGACACCGAGCAGGTCGAAAGGGAAAGGCAAAGAGCAAATTTTGCACAAACAAAGCCCATACACCGAAGGCAAGAGAAAAGCCAGGTCTACTTTTTAGTGTTAATTCTCATTTAAGGTAGATGGTAGCCACAAACATCAAATGAACATTTAGCCAATAATGATACATTGGACAAGCAGCAACCCATAAACCTGAGGGATGCCATTTCTCAAGTAAGAGCATATCCTAGACATTTCTAGAGAGAGTTTAACCTTTAGACTATATTAAAATGGCTTTATTTCATGACAGAAGGTAAGGAGTTATTATGGCATTATGGTGCCTTGGGTATAGAGGTACACAAGGTGTTATACCAGGGACCGGCAAGTCAGAATTCTCCAAAACCATACTATATAAAGGTGCCAGTACTGTTCATAGTCTGTGTTTTATAGAAAAAAAAAAACATAAAACACTATTAATTGTTTTGGCAGGATACTGCGGGGAATTTGTCTTTCTTACAGCTGCCCTTCACTGGCTGTTTGTAGCAGGAGAAATTAAGATTTATAGGGAATTTCAGGTTGGTTAGTGTCATTATAAAATCCATGTTCCAATTAAAGAACTACAGACCACTATTTAGTTGTGAATTGGGTGAATTGCCCAGTCTAACATTAGAGCAGAGATGCATGTGATCAATGCTGCATAAAGGTGATGTGTTAATCTAATTAAAGTCTATTATAAATGTTGGGAGTTTATAAGGGGCTTATACTAATGGAGGGCAAGGGCGTAGCTATAGGGGTGCAGAGGTAGCGGTCGCTACCGGGCCCTGGAGCCTTAGGGGGCCCAAAGGCCTGTATTCTGCATGAGGAGATATCAATATTATAAGTGGCACATTGTAGGTGGGGGCCCTTTTATGGATTTTACACTGGGGCCCCAGAGCTTTAAGTTACGCCTCTGATGGAGGGCCCAACCACTCTAGGTCCCCTCTAGGCACTATTGTATGCATGCTGACTAAGTCCAGTCAATTGTAGGGAATGTGCTTTGCCTGCAGCCCCCTTCACTAGCTACTTGTAGCAGGTACAGCTGCAATTTCCAAATATATTAGCATACCAGAGTACCTACAAATCAGGTGCAGAGTTTAACTCAGAACCTCAAATTGTAGAAGTATAACTGTATTATATTATGATAGAATAGGTGTACCGTGAAAGCTTTACTGAATGTTGTGTTAGTAAATGTATAATATTTATATTCATAATCCATACACCTTATTAAAAAGTCACTTTGATTTTGTGTTTCAAGTCAAAGCCAACAAAATGTTACACTAAGAACTTACATATATTTCATTTAGGGCTGAAGCTAGCGTGTTGATTAAGGCTCCCATCCGCTTCTTATGCAGAATAGAAGCGATTTTACTGCTCCCTAAACACTAGGACTGAGCTATAAACTTAGAGAATCGCACTGAAGATTTCCTAATAATTACAGATTTTACTGTCATCTGGGGCTTCAGATGACACTTTTTTAATGTAATAAAACCAGAGGCAAAGTAAATTCTGAAAGCATAATCAGTCAATTTAGATCTAAATGTAAAAAAAAAACCACTCAGAATCTAAACCTCTAAAATTCAAGAGTGTATGCACGATAGAGGCACAATACTTCACTGCTTTGGGGCCTCTGAATAGTGGTTCCCAGCCATTGTTTTTATTCCCTTTGCTAATAGATGGCATCTGAACAGAAGAACTGCATGGTTAGTAAACAATGGGTGGGATATAGACCCAATAGTCATGTAAAGGTTAAAATGGTGACAAAACATAAGAACATACTGGTACTTACCGAACGTAGTTCCAGCTTCGGGCCTGCTGACAGATGACACAATAACAAAGCCAAAGCCCTCATTTTCACCACGCCGAATTTCTACATCATATGGCTGAATCACTGTGCTGACTAATCCACTGCCACCGCCACCTCCACCACTGCCGATTCCACTGGTGGAGCCACTGCCAGAGCTGACTGTATTTAGCGAGTTTTGGCTGCCTTGCGGTGTGCGTTTCTCCTCTGTTAAAGAGGCATGTTGGTTACTGCTATGGTGGGAAGATGCTGGTGAAGCAGGGACATCATTTTCTGTTTTGGGGACTAGAGAGGTTAATAAAAAAGGATTGGTTTAAATGGTCCATCAGGGAGAAGACAGCAAAGTAAGAGCTTAATCCAAAACAATAATTACAATCTGTGACTGTCTGACTTTTCCAAACTACAACTCCCATCTGAGAATTATCTATCATGCATCACTTTAGTACACCCATGCAAAATATAAAAGCCAGACCAATCTCTTGATAAGTAGTAGCCCACATTTAATGTACAAGTCTCAACTGAGTTCTACTAATCAACTTAATTGCTTCAATGAGGACCCACCACACACTAATGGAGCTACCTTTGAGTAATTAGGATAGCTGTATCAATATAGAACACTGATAAGAAATTAACATTTTAACTCACCTGGATAAACTACTTTCCGTCTAATGGTTAAATTGACGTGACCTTGTTTGGCTGCCTGCTGCATTAGCTGAACTACAAGTTGATGTGACTTTCCAACCACAGCCGTTCCATCCACACATATAAGTTCATCTCCCGATCTTAACCGACCATCTGCATCAGCTGATCCTAGAGGCACAATATGACCTATGAATATCTAAAAAAAAAAAAAAATGGAAAGACATTAGGAAATACATTAATTGGACTAGTATATTTTTTAGTTTGGGAAGACTTTGACAGGGTACTGCTATGGACAAATGTACCATTATTTATGGAGCATTGAACTATAGACTATATAGACCATGATCAAAAGATCAATCTTACTGTTTATTTCATGTTATGGAGATAAAGAACAAGACAACTTTCTTCTAGGGGCCATACTTTGTCAACATTTTAAAATGCTATCTCTTCATAGCTGTGCCAATCTTTCCAGTAGACAGGCTATCAGAAGGTACTACTTCTAATTGTAAACATCTGGTGAGGGATCTTTAGTACAATGTTGGGAAAGATTACGAGAACTGGTGCTCTACCAGATGGAGGAAAATTGTCTCTCTGGTGCCACCTCCTATAAATTAATGTTTGAGCCATGAAGTATTACTCAGCCAAGTTAAAGACACCTATCTATAGATAGAACTGTTCTAGGTTATTGGTACTCATCAGTACAGTGTAGAGTTCTAGTTGTGAAAGATGACCATTTACTGGCTGTCAAGAGGAACAGATTGATCTTTTAGGCTAGGTTCACACGGCTTAACTGCGGGACGTAATTACGCCCCGCAATTACGCCGTGTGGACGGGGGCGGGACCGGGGGAGTGAGCGGGGGGACGGCACTTCGCCGGCCCATTGACTTGCATTACCAGCGGCGTGTATACGCCACTGGTAATTCACATAATTTAGTATTGCTCGACACACCAGATATCATTACATAGGTGCTCGGTATAAAGAAAATTTCAACAATATTAAGGAAGGCGCCTTCCTTACTATTCTCTCTATGTCGTGGATAGACTAATACACTTTTCCAAAACTTTGCCTGCGCTATGAATTAAGAATGTATAAGAAGCGACTTGTCTGACGAAGGTCTTAAGTGAACCGAAAACGTTTACAAACAATGGAATCAGTCGCTGTACTACATGAAACTTCATTTTGAATATTGAAGAATATGTTAATAATAAAAATTTTTGTAAAATAATTAAGAGTTTTGTGTGCAGGTATATACTTAATACTGGTAATTCACATGTCAATTATCTCCCCGCCCGGCGGATTCGCCGAGCAGGGAGAGGAGACGTAATCCATAGTTCTCTATGAGAACTGTGGAATACCATAATGAATGGGCAGTTTTCAGCCCGTAATTTGCGCACTTCGGCGCGTAATTATGGACCGAAATACGGCCCATTTTAAGCCGAGTGAACATGGCCTTAGAGTTCCAGCTGGTGGGAAGTTTTTCTAGTACCTTGACAGACCCATTTAATATCAATTGGATCTTTTTGTTCCAAATAAATCTGTCTCAGTGTTTGTAAGTTGAAATGAACACAGCAGTGGTTGATTACTTTGGCTATTGTATCAGTATTAATTTACTCTTGTGTTTATAAAGATTCGCAAAGATGTACAAAAGAGTCAAAACTGCCATGAAGTTCAGTAATGGTGCCAGGTGATTTCTCCAGAGTCACTCTCGTCTATGTCACCATACAAATCTTAAGGGACGTTAACATCCACAGCTGGAAGTTTAAATTATTAACCATCTTGATAAGCAATTTTTATAAAGCTTTACTATTACATTCCTGTTCATATCATGTTTTCATCTGTTTCTACAGTACTTACCGGTTCCCCTGGCTCATTTCCTCCAAGAATTCGGAAACCAAAGCCAGTCTCTTTCCTCCATAAAAAGATATCATGCTCTTGAAAATCAGGAACTAGAGAAGAAAAGAAACATACTGTTACTCTTTATTACTTACAAAATGTCCTAAATTATTTACTACATTCTACTCTTAATACAGAAGCTTAATGACCTAAGTGTTGGGACGTCAATAGGGAGCTGATCTCAGTCCAAAAGGATCATTTTGATCCAATGTTCATGAGCAATGATGTAAATAGGCAAGAGAAAGCCCCATAAGAAAGATCAAAAGATGGAGTCTGTCTTGCTCACACCACTATAACACCATTTTGGGATGTAATCTATAATCTTTTGTCGGTGTGAACAGTAGCCAGTCTCCTCTCAGTTTTTTTTTTTTTCCTTTAATTTTTTGATTTCCCACAGCTTTAAGGTTTGTGATTTATTTCTGGTGGTAGAACCAGAAGGGTACATAGAAAAAAAAATGGAACTCAACAGCAAAGATCAAAATGGGTCTTCTACTTATGGTGCTAGGTAATGCCAACCACAACCTAAAAATTTTGACAAAAATAAAACACACAATATTTTATCAATAAAAAAAAAATTTTGATGAAAGATTCCCTTTAAGAATTTCTATATCCCTTTTCTTAGATCCTTGCAATAAGTCCCCCTCCTTTGTTTCATAATGCTGTAAAAAAATACAACAGAAGCTACCTTAATTGGGTTCTCTCTTTATAGGGACTCTAGCGTAGCCAAAGTATAGGTGATAATTTCTTCAGATTTGACTAATCCTTAAATTCATAACCTTACTAGAGATTTGTGTCAAACGATTAGCAACTTTTTGAAAATAAAATTTAATGGGCCCAAAACTGAAATGTCATTGGCCTACAAATAATTATTATAACAGCTCCTTTCAGAGCAGTCCTGGCAAGTCGTTTGCCAGATGACTCGGGTGCTGCCAAGTTTGAAATTTGATCTAATTTATCATTATGAATTAATCACAGTGTTTCCACATTTGAATCAGCTTTGCATCTCATAAGTTTTTATGTTGGCGGCCTCTCATCCCTTCTATTGTCTGACATTCCCCAAACAATTATGCCAGCTGATATCATAAATCATCTGGTGGAATGTAAAGTTAAAAAAAATACACAGCCGGTAAATCTCTACTAAGTGACTAAATACAATAAATTACACTTTTTATGAAATTTATGAAAGAATTTCAACTGGCCATAAACTGTATGTTTTAGACCTATCCCTAACCTCCTGTAGCAAAATAGAATCAAAAGATTCCTCTGCTACCATAGACATGTACATCTTTCAACTATAAATTCTTATTAAGAAGTTGTTCCCTGATACTATTTTGTTGTGCTACAAACTAAGCACCGCCACCGTACTTAAAGAAAAAGCGAGAAAATAAGCCAGGTGTAGAATTTCTATTTGTAATCCAGCCCATAGGGATTGTGAAAAGATCTATATTTTATTCAACACCTTATACTTCTAACATAAAGTAGGTCTTACTCAGTAGGTGATGAGACCACCCAAGATTCCAACTTGTAGAACACACAATTAATGACACAATTATATTTGTAATATTATGCAGTGTCTATTCTTTCTGGCATTACAGCTGAACCCCCAAAATAGCAGACAAAACATTGCATTTAGGCTTTTATGGAGAGAAGACAGAGACAAAGACACCATAGAGAAGCTGTATCACTTACAGTCTGTAATGATTGTTGACGAAGAGAACCTTATTTTACTGCTGCTATTACTTGGGCAAGAAGAAAAGCCCTGAGAGGCCTACAGCTTCAGTGAAAACACAATTTTCCACATATTTGGCCAACGGGACCTAAAACAACATGGGCCCTAGTGATCACAGTCTTTCTGAACAAGCCTGATCCACTAAGTTTGTAATTTTGTCTATTAAACTAATTGTGCCTGGCATCTAAATAATGTATTAGGCATTATTTGCATAGAGGTATTACAAACTGTTTTTTTAAGGATGTACAAGACTGCAGCCATAACCTACTATGAAATCCTTATCTAGAACATTGCTTTATGATTAGAATAGAGTGTAAAATGGGAAAGTCATACACATAGTCCATGTCAGACTGAAGTGCCTGGGGCCCTCCAGTGGAGTTAATTCTTGTGGCCCACCCTACAAGTACTGTACATGACTGCATATAAATTTTCCACTCTGTCTCCTGCCTCTTCTTTTCCCTGCCTTTCTCCCTAAAAAGCAGCAGTGGGGTTCACCGAGGATTTCCCCTACCACCCGTGGAGCCAGTGTGAGCCTGCACATGGTACCTAAAGAGCTGTAATATAGATCTTCAGGCCCACTATACAGGGCAGCACACACATAGGCATGAGCCCTTAGTATAAGTCAGCTATATTTATTATTTAAGTCCTATATGGTAACAAATACTGTAAAAACAACCTGGTAAATTGTTTGCAAACCACTACATCAAAAATACCAAATATGGTGCAACAAACCAAAAATATGTTTCTACCAGTCTGGTGGCTAAGCGGTTAACATTGTTACAGTCCTGGGTTCAAATCCCACCATGAACAACTTCTATAAGAAGTCTGTATGCTTGCCCTGGGCTTGTGTGGGTTTCCTCCAAGCACTGCGGTTTCCCCCACACTATAAAACATACTGATAGGTTAATCGGGAATTTAGATTGTGAAACTCAGTGGGGACAGGGACCAAAGTGAATGATGACAATCTCTGTACAGTGCTTTATAAATGAGAAAAATAAATTGGAGAAATAAATACCACAAAGCTTATCATCACTTATGAGGTCATTATTTCACGGAATAGGAAAGCTGAATAAGGCAATCTGCATCAATTAAATGTCACTTTGGTGCCCAGTGGAGTATTACCGGAAAACGGTTTCTGATCCTTAGTGGATCTTCACTCCTATTGATTAAAGTGGTGGTCTCTACAAGTCAATACCATTAAATGAGTCAAGTAGATAAGGTAATATAAGGACTTTTCTTGGAAAGAAAAAAAAAGATCAATATAATTAGAGGAAGACACTGCTTGTGGTTTAGCTAGATGCTTGTATGTGGAAAACTGACTGATCAGGTTATAGGCAAGAGTTTTGTAGTGGATTCTGCTCATGCTGTGCATTAAAATATGCACCACTGATGAACCACTTTGGAGAATGGTGGGTTGGTGTGTTTATTTATTTATTTATTTTTATTTTTTTGGGGGGAGGGGGTTTAAAAAAAGGAAAAAACAGATTACTGGCTTAAATGGTCAGTCTACTTTTTTGGATTGTTATCAATTAGTTTAGAAAAGATAACAAAGATGTATTTGAATTTTTTTTTGTAACTCTAGATTTGGTGGAGGACTAATTACAGTATCTTCAATCATTTAATAGTTACTATAGAACAAGGAAACCTAGGCCAACCATTTATCAAACACCCCCAAGAACATACCAAATGTGTCTTAAGAGCAAAACTGCTTTAGGAAGGATGTACCTAATTGGTTTTACAGCTTCTCTTAGGGTGCTGTCACACAGTGCATTTTTTGTGCATTTTTTTAATGCGTTTTTTGTGCAGGAAGGCACAGCAATTAATGCTGTACATTGCTGCACAAAAATTGCGGCAAAAATTGCGGTAAAATCGCACTGTGTGAAAGCACCCTTAGAGAACCTGTAAAACCAATTAGGTACGTGCTTTCACAAGGTGCAGATTTGGTGCAGTTTTAACTGCACACTAGTTAAACTGCCTTTATTACCAGCAAGCTTCTTTCAGTTGTCTAAATTGCTCAGAAAGGTGTTTCAAGTAAGTAATCAATTACTGTGTTTGAAGTCTTGTGGATACAAACACACTAATTGATGACTCACTTTCCAAACAGTTTATATAAGTGATAGAAGCTTGCTGGTAATAAAGGCAGATTAATTGGAGTGCAGTTAAAACTGCACCAAAACTGTGCTGTGTGAAAGCAGCCTAAAGAATAAGTAATTTTTTTTTAGTTAACATTTTCTAATTAATAATGCAATAAGTGCCATTTTTCTTGGTCTTTCAGCTCTTTAGCTTCAGTGGCAATCTACCTTAATGAAGATTAAGGGCAACATGTTTGAATGGGGCTGCGCCAGTTTTCTGGTGTACTTTGAGCCAAAAAGAATGTATGAACGGGTGCATTCCAAACTCTAGTGCAATAAGTCCCTTTATAATGCGCCAAAGACACTTTTTAATGCGACAAAGATTTAGGGGCGTTCTGGGGGTGTTGCTCCACATTCATAGAATTAGACACATTTATGATTCTTTGACGCCAAATCTAGGCACATAACAGTTAGAACAGCCAGAGCAGGGTAAAGGTGGTGCCTGAGCCAGACTTGTCATATTGGCACTAGACTGCTCCTGTATGTATGAGCTGCAGAAGAACAGCTTCATACATTCTGCCGCATTCTACACTACCTTACAGATATTTAGAACTGGCCTGTCAGCTCCAATGTTCATACATGTCGTCCTGTTTTTTTGGGGGTTTTTTTAGTGGGCTGAAAGGGAATCTGTTACTATTTTTTACTTTTACTTGAAGTCCTCCTAGTGCACTTGACCACTAGGGGAATCATTTCTGATTTGAGTTTTGACCTCTGGGACCCTTAAAGGAGTTGTCTCCTTACAGAGTTTTACAGAATGCGTGAATGAAATACTCTGTCACCTCCTGGTTCAGACTGACTCATTTGCATACAGCTCCATGCTCTGTGCTTTCAGTTGCTAATTAGATCAGATTAGCTAAGAAGCTTTCCAAACTGCTCTCAGAAGGCTTTATCTGATCCCCAAAACAAAAGCCCTAATTACAGTTCTGTTTATTTTACATAAATCAAGCTTTTTACTGCTCAGCAGCAGGGACACTGCCAAGACCTGTGTGATGACATCACTCACTGTTATCTCATTGAACAAACAGCAGGGGGAGAATTGTTTACAGGTCAGTTACTGAGGGAACTGAAATAGCCAGGGAGGTCATAAATTCACTTGTATCTCCTTAGGGAAAACAGAGGAACAAAGCAATATATTTGGAAAATGTCTTTATTTTGTGTTCCCTACAATTTGAAAGCTATTCTTTGTAGCGAGACAACCCCTTTAACGATCCTGAAAATTAAGAGGACTTAGCGCTGGTACAGCCATATATCCCTTCACTTTGTTTCCCTATACAGCAGCCCCAAACTGAATTGTGTCCTCATTCAAATGGGTGGTCAGGAGCATCACTGTAGACGGAACACTTAGAAGGGCATACAGTGTAATACATGCACTGCAGCCACTTCACTTTAGAAATGGTGGGAGCACTAGCACTCAGATCCCTACCAATCATAAGGTGATGGCATATCATAATAATATGCAATCACTCTATTAAAAAAAGAATACCCTTTAAAGGTCTCGATCACGTTCTCCCTTTACCTGCTTTACTCCAAGCTATACAAATGAAGTTCTTTAGTCTCTCTCGATAAGTTCAGTGCTTGAGACCTTCCACCATTTTGGAGCCCATATTTTGACTTCTTTGTTCTCAGTGTCGTTTTATAGTTGAGCTCTGCATAAGTGAACCCAATATTCTAGATGTGATCTTACTAGAGCTATTTAGTGAGATTACAATTCCCCTTTTTCCACTGGTTATAACTATAGTTATGAAGACAAGCATTCAACTTGATCTCTCTATTACCTGACTGCAGCGTTGGCTTATTTTGAAGCTGTCACAACCCTAAATCCTTCTCTTCTGGAGTCCTGGATAACACAGAATTGCTGATACGATGCTCAGATAGAGGATTCCATCGCCCCAAGTGCATTATTTTATAAAGCAATGAATTGCAATTTCCCTGGTTTTTCTAGAAAAGCTAAATCATTTTCATATGGTTTTATCTATGGTAATATACACAACAACCCACATAAATAAGCTGGTATAATTTATAAACGTATAAATCAGTGGCGATATTCATTTCCAGCACTTCAATGTATATAATTCAGCAGCAGCAGATGGCTTCAGTTAGCTACTTATATGCTAGATTTTACCACTGATGTAGTCTAGTTACTGACAATATAATCTATGCTCTGCTGCAGGACATACTACTGTGCACCTGCCAAATCCAGGAAGCCAATCAATTTATAGGAGTACACATACTGCACTCGGTTACACACTGAATAAACCCGACAATGTTCGTGGTCCATTTACTTCCCATCTATAAAAACATATTAAGCCGTTAACAGTTAAGCCAAGGTTACATACATGCTGATCTGTGCAGTCATATTGCCAAGAAATCTGCATCAATCAGTCTTATGTTCTGGGATTCCTCTGCTTATTGCTTACTGAGGGGGAAAAAAGCTGCTTCCAGGGAAATTTACATTCATAGGGCATGCTACCTAGGCCGGCCATGATATGAGACCTTGGTATAAAATAATAATGTAAGAATGACTTTATGTAAATCTGTAATACTACTGATTGGGCATTGCGCTGGTGTGCTGTTGTCTCATGATGGCCAGTTCTGCATCCAATTTATCATTTCCACTTTATACACTGTGCTCAGCGGCGCAACTGGCAGCTCTTAGACCCCAAAGCAAAATCTCTCACCTCCCCCTTTCATCTATCATGTATAATTCGGATTTCCTCATATGTGACAGTGAAATCTTTGACCAGTTATAACAGACTGAAATCCCGACACCCAATATGGTCACACATTGCCTGTGCAGGTAGATTAGAGACACCATCCTTTTTTACATTTTAATGTTTATTTTAATTTGTCAGCAAATTATTTAGCAATGTGGGTGAGCGCCTGGCTCCTGTCCCCAAGATAATGGGGAAACCCTTCTTCCCGCTAATGTATGGTCACTCTCTTTTTATATGAAATAATGAAAATGCAATCTCAAAGGTTCCCACAATTCCCATGACAGTAAATGGAGAGAGTGGCAGATATGGGTGGCACCATTTATTCTCCATGTGCATGCGGCAAACAGCCTACAAACGGATAAGTGCGGGTCACAGAAGTCCAATATTCTGTGTATATGTTATACATTTCTGAGTTGATAATTATTGAACATTAGTTATCTATATATCAATAAAAGGAACTTTCCCAACTAAACAACCTCAGCCATTTACCCCATTGAACTTTTTGTTGATTGAGTGGCTACATCTGCATGTAGCTTGTACTAGCTGAAATTAGACTTAAATCACTTCTCACTCTGGAGGACAAATACATGTATTACACAGATAGTACGTTAATTTCAATGGGTATTGTGTAACGCATCTATTCCCCTTTGGTGGTTCTGCAGGAGAAATGAACACTAGATTCCCTTTCCAATTACTGCTGATCACTTGAGGTCACAACATTAGAACAAACTGAAATTGGGTTTTGGTGGGGTAACCTGTCTAATGGAAATGGATTTTACAAAGTGGGATACCCCTTTAATGCAAGCTCTGTTTTCTAACATATAGTTGAAGAATGTACACCACTAGCCTATGTGTAAGAGACCTATGTTCTCCAAGGCTCAAAACGCGTAAGGTCTAATGCTTGCTGCCTTGGAATATTTGCTTTTATAGCATAAAGTTTGTTTTTGTGGGATTTCTCAAATAAATCTGGATTTTATTTTTTTCATTGTTGTTGTTGATCTAATACTTCTCTTTGATTCATATCCCAAAGCTAATGTGGATTTTCCAAGCACCGAACTGAACAGAAGGATACGCTGCTAGATATCTAATGGTGAGTGATCACATTTTTGTTCTTTTTCACACCACTGGGAAACACAGACGTTATCAAGAACTAGTGCATGATTAGAGTAAATACTTACGTCTGCTTTCATACATGCTCCTGGACTGGGCCCAGATTTTAAATGGATCAGGCTTCTTCTGTCCTGCTAGGTCACCTTGGTCCACAGATGGTGCCTCGCTGGTTGGATAGTCAGGAACAACAGGGGCACTACGAAGGGGTGAGGCAGTGTGCCCACTGTGATGACTGGATACACTGTGCTGGGAACTGTTTTGGCTGTCTTTCCTTTCAAGTTGTGGTTGCTGTTTAGAGAGAACAAAAAAGAAAAAAAAAAACTTAGTTGATGTGTTTTTTTTATTGTTATCGTCACCAGCAAAATTCAACCTTGTATCAATCTGGATCTTTATTCATTTAGTTTAAACATAACAAAAAAATAACAAAAAACTTCCCTTGAAGAACCAAAATAAACTCTCTTTCCAAGTAGGAGAATGAAAGATCTGATAAGTTTTTATAGCCTTTTATGAAGAGAATCAAAACTTGGAATAAATTGAGAAAAATACATTTCTAGAAAATCAACTAATTTTAAGCAGGGTTCCTTATGTATTAGGAACAGTGGGGAACCTTACTCTGGAGGGCCAAATGCATCTACGAAATTCAATAAGATGGAACTGAGCACTCACTGAAATCTCTCAAGTCTACAGCTGATTGCTGGTGCTTCTACGGGGGGCAGACATCCTGTAACCAGCTCGTCATTGGGGGACTGAGCTATCAAAAATGAGTATTGTGCAGAGCAGTTAACCTTTTTCTATATATTTATTGTGTCCTTGGTTTAGTTTCCTTTAAGATTGGTCTACTTTTCTGCAATTATGAAAAAAATTCAAACAAAAAAAAAAATGTACACCACTTTTCACTCTCAGCATCTGATAACATAGTATACGCTTTAACCGCTACTTGTCAATTATGAAAACATGTATTAGACTAAGTAATAAAGGATAAGACAATATACAGAGGTTTACACAACGGAAAAATGAGCAATCGCTATCACTTGTGCCGAAGGAGGTTTCAGCACATCTTGCTGGAAACTGATGAGTTAAATGATCAGAAGAAATTAAAGAACAGGCAGTAAGGTTCACCCCAGAGATGAAGAGGTACCAATTTCCTGCTCGAGTGCTCTCCGCTTCCCTGAAGGAGAATTGGAGACGTGTGTTTCAGTAATAATCTGTAAAGAATCATCTTGTTAACAATGTAGATTGGGAAATAGTAATTTCCCCCTCTTTTTCAAATGTTAAGCTCTTAATGTAAAAAAAACAGAGGGTATAATTTATTGTCCTTGTTGCCCATATCAACCATTCCGAGCTCAGCTTACATTTCTTTTACTGCTCTGGAAAAATGAAAACGGAGATCCGATTGGTTGCTATGGGCAATAAGGACAGACAATTAGACAATTTTCATACATAAGGCCCAATGTATATACTACAATCTCTGGCAAAAAATATGGAATCAGCACAATAAAGCTATGTCTACACAGCAATATTAAAATGGCGTCCAAAATCCAATGGCATTTTATCATCGCTGGACCGCGGTTTTTGCTGCAGATTTGCGCTAAAATCCACGGTCGGTTTTCAGATCGACCGTCATTTATGGGAATCCGATGTCAATCCTGCAGAAAATACAACAGGTTTGAAAATCCATTGGATTTTAAAACAGACCAGAACAAATCTGTGCAGTGTAGACTACAGCCCGGATTTTCATTACGGTCTACACGGCACTGGGTACATTCAGATTTTTCGGCAGAGTCTACGGAATCCGTCATAAATCCGATGGAAAACCCGTGCTGTGTAGACATAGCCTAAGAGATTGTTAACTCAGACCGTTTACCTTTTAGTAAATATATACATTTTTAATAGTTTAACATTGTGACTCCATGAAACATACCTCACACAAATGAAAGAACATTATTAAAATTACTGAGGCTATGTTTTTCCATAGCGAGAAGATGAAAAATAATGGAATCAAAAAGTGTGGAGGAAAATAATGTGGAGTCAACCAAAAAATGCCAGGTGGTACCTCCTTGGGCATTTATAATGACTGAATTCTTTGCGGCATGGACTTCACTAATAAAACACACTGTTCTAAATATGATTGACATGTGGATTTTGCCGAATCATGGGATTTAGTGATTTAAAAAAAACAAAAAAACTTTACCATAAATTTTAAAACAATTGAGATTTAACTGTTTGCTGGCCATGTTACTGAGCTGATATGCCTTTTCTTAACAAAGGTTTTTCTCCCTCTGATAATTAGCTTTAAATGTAAATAAAGACCATTACCAAATATATTGCTGTTCTGATTTTGCTTTGCTTAAATTCTAAAGGAGAACTTTTCTCTTGCTTGTGTACACAAGCTTTCCAGGTTACAACCACCTCTCTCTCATCTCTCATTGCTCCAGCTGCTGTGGCCAACCATGGTGATGTCACTATTGCGTGCTTATTTTTGTTAATGACAAAATTGAAGTCTTTAGAGTTCTGTAACCTTGTTCACTGTTGTTAAAACCTCTCCATCACCATGTCCCTCTAACAGGCTCAGCTAAGATTAGCAGAGCTGAAATGTCAGTCACTGCTATGGAACTGCCCACAACCTGAACAGGAAGTGGGAGCCTGAAACTGGCTGTGAAGAGCAGTCTCTGTGAAGCAGCCAGACAGGAAAACCCTTTAAAGGGACCCTGTCAGCTACTTTATGCTGCCCAAATGACAGGCAGCATGAAATAGCTGCAGGTTACCTGGTCTCAACCATGTGGGTTTTACCCCTTAATACTGCGGCGTTCCTAGGTAAAAAACCCAGTGAAGTTGTGCCAGGTACGGGGAGAAGCGCTGTGCCCGGGAGATGAGTCTGATGTGAGGCTTCTCCCTGCCCCCTCAGCTTAACTGACAGCTCTCTTCAATATTTGTCTATAGGGAGTATATGTATGATTTATTTGCTATTAAAGGGGTTTTACCACGAAGGCATTTTATGTCCGGTGTTTCCTGCTTCAGCTTCTAGTGTGTTCAAAAGGGTTATGTAAGATTTGCTTGAACTGTATATCATGTGACTCAGCAGGCATGACATCACCATGCCTTCCCCAGAGTGTGTTCCCTCCAGCCACCGGTCTCTCTATGTACAGATTTGTGAGTAGCTACCTTGCAGCTGAGTGGTTAGCACTTCTGCTGTTGAGCATTGGGATTCTAGGTTCAAATCCCTGCAGCAACCAAACGTGTATTTTTTTTTCTCTCCATGCACAATCTTAATTGAGGTTTCTCTTGCTTTTTATTTCTTTGCAGCAGTACAGAGAACAGGAGTAGAATGACAGCACTTGGGGTTGAACACTCGCTCAGCAGTGAGTGTGTGTGTTTACTAAGCAGGGAAGAGACTGACAATAGCTGCTTGAAAATAGAGTTGATGTCTGAGCATGTGCGGCCAGGACTGAGGAGCTATCATGACTGGCCGTATCCCCTACAGATGAGCTGTACAATACGGATCATTAACGGAGCAGCTAAAACAAAAATGGTGCAGAATTTTTAATAATGATGAATGGTGAAAATGTTTATTATTTAATTTGCAAGCTTCCCACATCAATTGTACTTGGTGGTAAAACCCCTTTAAGTAATAAACCTTGGTGAAGATCCTTTAAGTGTGCCAATTCCATAGATTTTGCCAGGGTTGTTAAGCATATCACTGAACACGAACTGGAAAATAGGTATAAATCAGAAATCAATGAAAGCAAAGTGACACTATTGGGTTTAGCACATCATAGTGTAACTGTAAGGGTATGTTCAAATGGCGTGTTGGATCCGATTTTGGATCCGTTAAATGCATCCAAAAGCACTGCGCGAGTCATATCCAAAACGCATCCAACACGCAGCTGTGTGTTTGGCTGCATTTTAGCTGCAGCAGGAATTCACCCTGTAGCTTTAAATAAGGCGTCTGCTGCGTCTTTCGGATCAATAATTGACATGTCAATTCTTTGAATGGATCCGAAAGACGCATCAGAAAACCACATGTAAACACGCATCGGCGATCACTCGTCTGAACACCAATACGTGTTTTACATTGAAAGCAAGGTAAATCCCACTGCACATTGTTAGATGCGTGTTTGAGTCCGTTTAGGGTCCAAAACACGGATCCAAACACGCATGAAAACACAGAGTCAACACGCTGTGTGAACATACCCTAAAGGTAACAGAAAATAATGTAAAAAGTTTAATGTACTAGCAGAACGGGAAAGCATCTACCTTCTACTAGAGTGGGCTCGCTGGTACAATAATATCAAGTACTTGAAAGGTGTTTAAAACACAAGTGCTTACAAACATACAGGACCTTGTATCCTGGAAGACTGTCCACCAGCAAACAAGCTTTGGGGACCCATTCTTATCTTTTTCTTAGTCAGATGATAAGAACGGGAGCCAAACATATCCCTCTCTCCCTCTCCTCCCCCCACCCCCTCAAGAAAAAAGGATATAAAAAGCTAATACTGGCCTACATCATTTCTAGTAATGATGGGATGGTCACCATATCCTAAAGATTTTAATTCGGTCTTCTAAATTCTGGTCCTATTTTAATTAAGAATTGTGATGTAATTAGGAAATGGTTTTCCACTTTTTATAATCCTGTTTCTTTGAAAGGTTGCCCTAAATAGGCTGCTCAGAGGTTATTTCAATGTTGAGCAACAGTGATCTGCTGTCATTTATAGGGGAACCAAGCAGCAATTGTTCAACTCTTTCTATGCCACCACACTGGAAATGATGCATTACACCACAGGTGTCAAACTGCCGGCCCTCCAGCTGTTGGCAAACTACAACTCCCATCATGCATTTGTATAATCTATAACAGTGTGCATGATGGGAGTTGTAGTTTCCCAACAGCTGGAGGGCCGGCAGTTTGACACCCCTGCATTACACCATTGAAACCAAAGGACTGCCTATGTTCTGAGTAGATATATCCTCCAGAGACAGAGATGCTTTTTTCACCTCTCTCAACTCTGGCTAAGTGATGCAAGTCCTCAATGAAAGTCCTCCGTTGATGAACATGAGAAGTTATTTTGGATTTTAATGGACTATAGCTTGCACCAGATCTGGCCCTCATCATCAAGAGCTTTAAGGTCCAGATGCAAAACAACTATCTTTCTGCTATCCATGGAGAGGCGGCAGCACCAGCACAGGGAATGGGCTCCATCTTGGATTTGAATCCCTAGTGAGCACCTCCACACAGCTCTGTTTAGCAACTCACCGGTGACTGCACAGCAAACACAACCCTCGCCACCCCGCAAAATAGGAAGCCTGTTGCTAAGGAGGTGAAAGGGGATGGCTATAATAGAACCTTAAAGGAGAACTTGGTCTTTTACTGAGCATGGGATGCACCTTGGTTCTTTGAGGGCATCCATAATACTGATGTGGACTGTGAGGACAATGAGTTTGACCCCCCTGCTTTAAGTTAATCTAGTGTCAGTAGGAACTGTTGGGTTTGTGCTGATTGAGGGCAAGAGAGATAAAGGTAAATGACTGGCCCAATGCTTCCTGTTACCTGGTTAACATCTCAAACTGAGTGCACCTTGTAGGTCATTCATCTATAAAAACATTGTGTGTCATTTAATCTTCCTGATCATTGGTATGTTGCCCACTCTTGGTAGTGCCCATCAAAGAAGGTTACTGCTGCCATTTTTCATAGCTCATTGGCTTGTAAATACCTCATAAATTCCATCTACACATAAATCAAAGCCCCACAAAAAGAGGTATTGTTTTTGTCTTAAGCTTTCCCTACCCGTCTTTTGTTGAACTTGATGCACATATGTCTTTTTTTCAACGTACTTACTAAAAAATAGATTCCAATTTTTTGAACTACCATACGGCAAGGACAAGTCACATCAGAGTCTCATGCAATCTGTCATGCCAGCAACATGTTAACTAACAGTAACAGCAGGGAATGAGACAGAATTGTGAGTGGTGAAGAAGAAAAGATGCAGAGAAAATAACTAGGAGGGGGTGGGGCACAGAGCCCAAAGCTTTGCGATTGGGAATAGATTTCCATAAATTATTGAGTGTTGTCATGACAAGGTGTACTTATGTTGCATAACAACTTTTCTAAGTTCTTGACCCCACACATTCTGTCACTCAATTAGAAAATAATGTATTTTACAATTGTTATGCTGCTATAACCTAGAATAGTTTTAAAGCAGCTTTTAAGCTTCCTGATGAATATTACGTGCTGGGCTTGTATCACTGCATTTTCTTCCAAGTTCCATTTTAAGGATTTCTGTTGTGCTTTTATATTAAGTTGTGTATGTTTATTGCCTTTGGAGAAGACGTGACCCTTGGTGCTAACTACAGTTGCAATGAAGGCAGAACGTCCCCTAAACTTCTGGAGAAAAGCACAAAAACCAAAACTAACGCCACTCCCTTTTCCAAGGGTTACGACGGACCAATAAATTATACAGAGATAAAGATGAAAAAGCCCTTTAAGGAAGTGGTTTTATGCTCTAAATCAATTCAGTTGCCATGTCTAATGAACCTTTTATGATTATCCATAGATTTTTCAGTTACATTTCATTGCTTGGCATTCACCTTATATTTTTTGCCAGTGATCTAACATTCTTTACTGTTATAACTTGTTATATACAGATGTAGCAGGACTGAATGTGTCATTTTAATGTTTCATTTGTGACAGCTTATTGAGATAAGAAAACCACAGATAACACATTGGAACATTATGATTAACTATGCCAGGACAAATTCTGCTCTGCTTTATCTATCACACAGACTTAATGTGTATCGTCAACTATGAACATTAATTTATGTCTCATGTTCGCTGCCAATTCCTTTTATAACATATTTGCAGGGGTTGGAGCTCACTCAGTTTATATAATAGAGAACTACAATTAATCTGCTTCTACTCACCCAGAATTTTACAAAACAAAAAAATGTCTGCTTGCAGATGCCATTAAGTGGTGCTTAAGAGCGGTGAATAAGTGTGTATATATACACATACATACTGATGTAGCAGAGTACAGCTTGACCGTGATATCACGGCTTTTCGTGTTATCTGCTCTAATCTGTAAACAAAGGCCATTGAAAAGCATAGAAAAAGGTGAGAACACTCTGTGCCGTGATATCACAGTGCAATATCTGTTCTGTTCAGTTTTGATACATCTGTACATATGCCTTGAGATCATCAACAAGTTCCTCCTGTGTAGTTTTAGGCTGATCTCTCAACTTCCCCATGATCATGGATACCCCACAAGGTGAGATTTTGCATGGTGCCCCAGATCGATGTCAATTGACAGTCATTTTGTATTTCTTTCATTTTCTTGCTATTGCACCACCAGTTGTCTCTTTTACACCCAGCGTCTTACTTATGGTTTTGTAGCCCATTCCAACTTTGTACAAGTCTATGATCTTGTCCCTGACATCCTTAGAAAGCTCTTTGGTCTTGCTCATGTTGTAGAGGTTAGCGTATGACTGATTAATTGAGTCTGTAGACAGGAGTCTTTTTATAAAGGTGACTATTTAAGACAGCTGTCTTTAATGCAGGTAATGCTTTGATTAGGAGCGTCTAACTGGTCTGTAGGAGCCACAACTCTTAATGGTTGGTAGGGGATCAAATACTTATTATATAATTTATACAATGTGATTTTCTGAACTTTATTTTGAATATTCTATCTCTCAATGTTAAAGTTAATTCCAGACTGTTCATGTCCTTGCCAGTGGGCAAACTTACACAATCAGCAAGGGTTCAAATAATTATTTCCTTCAAATAAAATAAATAAATTAAAAAAAAATTATATATATATATATATATATATATATATATATATATATATATATATATATATAATTTATATATTAAAGCACATCTCCAATTGAGTACAATGGTACGTTTCTCCTCAGTGAGCTTGGTTTCTAGACATGATGTAATAAGACTGAATAATAGAGTTCAGGGCCGGGACGATGGGTAGGCGGAGGTAGGCAGCCGCCTAGGGAGCCACTTCATACCGGGCAGAAAGGGGGCACAGGGAGGGATGGAGTGGGCTGAATTTTCAATTTGGGGGGTGCTTTGTGCCTTATTTGCCTAGGGCAGCAGAATACTTTGTCCCAGCCCTAATAGAGTTTAATTGTGAGGTAGGTTTGTTCTTAATATAGGCACTTGTCCGCATCGGTATTAGTCCTGACACAGCAGAGTGCTCCCCTTGCTTCCTGTGTTCCATGACTAGACCCCTTTCTATGACCTGTAAAATGTTCAATTCTCCGGCAGCACTGCCTCAGAAGAAATAGAGCATTACACATTTTATTCAGATTACTGTCCAAGCGATCTCCTGGTTGCAGCGAAGACCTAAAAGGGGCCTAGCTTGGTTAGTGAACTGAGCTAAATAGCCCCCTTGAAGCTCCTGGCCAACAAAGAAAGCGAAGAAGCGGAAATGCTCTGTCAATATCAACAAAATTCCTGCCTCATAATTATACTGTATTAGTAATAGTTATAAAATCATTTTTCACCTGTGGCCAATCACTTTACTTTTACAGAACTCTGAATCCCCCACTTATTGTCAGCTATAAAATTAAAGAGGAAATTTAACCTGCACAAAGTTTCATTACCAAATAATTGAACAAAACTTTGGACTTAAGAATAAAATGCTCATAGACGGGATACAGTTTAAGCAAGTCTTGACCTGCATCCCTTAATAGTGATTTAAAGGGGTTTTACCATGCTGGCACTTCATGCCTGCTTTGTCCAGCTTCAGCGTGTTAAAAATTAGGTGTATATGATTTGTTTGAACTGCATAGCATGTGACCCAGCAGAATGACATCACAATGCCTTTCCCAGTGTGCTCACTCTATTCAAACAAAGGTCTGTTTATGTAAAGAGCTGTGAGTAGCTACAATGTAGGTGAGTGGTTAGCACTTCTGCCTTTCAGCATATTTTTCTTTTTCAGTGCACATATCTGAGGTTTCTTTTTTCCTTTTTATGTATTTGCACTGTTTGACTAATTACTAAGGAGTAGAGAGAACAGGAGTTGAATTACAGCTCTCACTCAGCAGTGAGTATGTGTGGTTACCAGGCAGGGAAGAGACGGACAGTAGCTGCCTGAGAGGAGAGGGGATGTCTGAGTATGTTGGGCCAGGACTGAGGAGTTCTTGTTACTGATCATATCCCCTGGAGAGGAGCTGTACACTATAGATCACTGATGTAGTAACTAAAGCAAAAATGGTACAGAATTTTTAATACTGATGAATGGTGAAATTGTTTATTATTTACGCTTCCCAAGTCAATATTACTTTGTGGTAAAAAACTCTTTAAAAATACACCTTGGGTATTGTGTATTGCTTTATTTCTCCGAAGGTGGTGCTGCCAGCGAAATAAACACTTTATAGTCGATTGGCAGGGGCCCAGGCAGAAAGATATGCTGGGACCACTAGTAACTGGAGGACCCTTTTAAAGGGGTTGTCTAACTACAGGGATTGTTTTTTTATGTTAAAGATCTTGCAAAAACAAGTCACTTTGCAATAAATGTCCATTAACAGTGTCCTAACTATTCTGAGATATCACCTCTTGTATGGGTTGCATCAGCTGCTCAGGTCATTACAGCTACACACCTGTTTGATCTCTCCTGATAGGCTGCCAGCACTGGCTGCTATAGCTACAGACCTGGCTTCTACTGCAGCCTAGTGGAAGCCAGTAAACGCTCCTGAATTCAAAGTAAAACCAAGAAAACAGGACTGAGGTAAGATGAATCAATGTAGTGAGAAAACCCCTTAAACAATAAATAAAATATCCAAAGCACAAAGCTGATCAATCCTTTCAGTTTTTAATCTGTCATTTTTTAGGTTTATGGTCTGCTTTTGAAATTCAAATCTAAAATCTGTCCTCCAGTGTCACCTCTCAGACACAAGGGATCGTCTAAATTAAAAATAATTAGATTTTTAAAAGCCACACATATTTCCAAAAATATTAGGTAAACCCAAAACACTATAATAGTTCAATTATCAGATCATCTGACACCTACCAGATCCAGTAGATATCAGATTACAGGGACTTAGGGACATATGTATGAAACTGTTTAGGTCTAAAACTCACTCTTTTGCCCATAGTAACCTATGGGCAAAAAAGTGAGTTTTAAACCTAAACAGGTTCCAGTAATCAGTGTAGCGGCGAGTGGCTCCTGTTATACTCCAGCAGCCCCATTGAAGCGCTGTACAGGTATGTACAGTGTGAGGTGTCTAGTACCAAGCGGAGGGGAGGGGGAAGCCATTTTATCCAAACTCATTCCACTGTGCCCTCTTCTCAGCAGTTTAGCATGTGAATATTTATTTAAATATAGCTGATACTCAGTCATTGTCCTGGGACAAGAACTCTGCCCTAAATTGGATGCATTTTTTATTCCCATTACCATCCTGGGATGGGGTATCTTCTAGTTTTATTGTATCCATAGAATGTAATATAATAATCCTACTAATATTAATTATTATGATCGCATTTGAGAATATCTGAAGACCTCTGTGCACATTTTCTGCTCAGTATTCAGTGTACATATGTCACTGACATTAAGCACCATAAGATGAAACAATGCGATTCCTCTATCTCTGTACCACGTGACCTCATGGTTGAGTCCACACTATAGAGGATGCATAGGAGCACAGTTTTAGCTTATAAAATATCAGTTGATATTTTAATTAGAATTATGATTCAATATTCTGGGATCTGTCGTAGTACGTGTGCCTGGAAGAATTTAGAGGAGTGCAAGCTTCCGCTATGATTCTGGAGGCTTTGTTACACAATGAGACGGAGGAGATTGCCAAACACTCTCTGGTTATTTCCACAAATAATGACCTTACCCGTTGCCAAGCAACACCACAAATGCTTATCACATAAGCTTTAACATAAAGTCCAATGGGAATAGAGAATAAAGGCATGACTATCAGCTTAAATCCATATTCAAGCGAAAAACTAAAGGAGTTTCCAGAACACATTTTTGCAAGATATTTGCAGAAGGTCTGATAATAAGCTGTAGTTTTCATGATAATAATTCTAAAGGTTATATAAAATAAGAAATTTATATATATTTTTTTTAAGAAACAGCACCACCCTTGTTCAGAGGCAGGGTTTGGTATTACAGCGCAATGCAATTTTAAACAACCCTGTCAAGTGGTTTGTGCTGCGCTATCCGAGAGCAGGATGTGATAGATGGGGAAAAACTGAGCCCTTTGATATATGAGGTTATAGGATTTGGAGCAGGATCTCCGAGTTAAACGCAGAAAAATACTGAAACAGAAAGTACTGCTCCAACCACCTCCCCATCCTCACACAGCGATTGACAGTTTGCTCTGTAGATCCTTTGTAGGTGAGGAGGAGGTGGGAGGGGGCTGGAGTTAAGCAGGACTTTCGTCTCTTAAAAACTTTAAATAGCTCAATAGTAATAAGAGCATGAAAGGAACTAAAAAAACAAACAAAAAAAACAACTTACTTTTTATATAATTTGGAGAAGGATTTCTGAGTTAAAAGCAGAGAACATATTGATTGGATTTCTGAAAGGGAATCTGTCGCCATTTTTTTTTTTTTTTTACTTATTAAATCAAGACCCTGATCCATATTCTTTTCCTCTCAGTCGTTTTTATTTCCTGATTGTAGATTTCTCTATTCGGCCGTCTATATATATGATTGTGGGGAAGACATTGTTGTTTGCACAGCTTTAACAGCAGTCAGAGAGATACTTTACAGCAGCTTCATGGACATAGGAGCCTTAAGACAGATTCTGTCCCATTGACGTCTATAGGAGTTTTCACTGTGAAGGGAGGTGAGAGGGGGAGCTGTGACATCTCCTCTTGTGACTGGTGGAGTCTGTGTTATCTGTACACAATGGTGTCTCCTTTCAGCTTGACCCTGCTTTTACTGATAATGAGCGCACTGCTGAAAAGCTCTCTAAACAGAACAGGAAGGGTCAGACGATTATTAGGCCTAGTGGCCAAAGTGAAAACTGCAGGACTTAAGAATTACTAAAAAAATATTGAAAGTGATCTGGAAAATTAAAAAAAAATAACCAAAAATTCCTAAAAAAATGTGTTTAACATAAAAATTTGAGTTAAACAATAAGTCATTTTTTGATGACACATTCCCTTTAAAGGGGTGTTGAGGAAGATGACAGGGGGAAAAAACTTACCTTTTAAACCCTCTTGGTTCGTGCAGTAGCCGGCCCCGGTGTTCCCAGAGCAAGTAACCAATAATTTTTCACAGGACCCAGCAGCGGTCTCTAACAGGATATAACACACATTAACGCAGAAAGCTGTGAAAAGCAGCAGGGTCACAAAGAATGAATGGTTACATCCTCTGGGATCACCAGGACCAGGAACAATGCTGGATTGAGCGGGATTAAAAGGTATGTTGTGGGGTATTTCCTATCATCCCCTAATGACTATGAGCTTTTTAACATTTTGGAACACCCCTTTGTTGAGTTGTATCAATATGATCTCTGCTTTAAAACAGAAATCCTCTCCAAATCACATAAACTTATGGATTACAGAGCTCGGCTTCTCACCTGTAACAGAGCTCAGCTCCTATATCATATAACCCTATATATCACAGAGCTCAGCTCCTCTCCTCTATCATATAACCCTATATATAACAGAGCTGGACTTTTCTTCCTCTATCATATAACCCTAAATGTCACAGAGCTCAGCTTCTATCCTCTATCATATAACCCTATATATTACAGAGCTCAGCTTCTCTCCTCTATCATATAACTCTATACACTCACCGGCCACTGTATTATGTACACCTGTCCAACTGCTCGTTAACACTTAATTTCTAATCAGCCAATCACGTGGCGGCAACTCAGTGCATTTAGGCATGTAGACATGGTCAAGACAATCTCCTGCAGTTCAAACCGAGCATAAAAGTATGGGGAAGAAAGGTGATTTGATTTGCCTTTGAAACGTGGCATGGTTGTTGGTGCCAGAAGGGCTGGTCTGAGTTTCAGAAACTGCTGATCTCCTGGGATTTCACGCACAACCATCTCTAGGGTTTACAGAGAATGGTCCGAAAAAGAAAAAACATCCAGTGAGCGGCAGTCCTGTGGGCGGAAATGCCTTGTTGATGCCCGAGGTCAAAGGAGAATGGGCAGACTGGTTCGAGCTGATAGAAAGGCAACAGTGACTCAAATAGCCACCCGTTACAACCAAGGTAGGCAGAAGAACATCTCTGAACGCACAGTACGGCGAACTTTGAGGCAGATGGGCTACAGCAGCAGAAGACCACACCCGGGGGCCACTCCTTCAGCTAAGAACAGGAAACTGAGGCTCCAATTTGCCCAAGCTCATCGAAATTGGACAGTAGAAGATTGGAAAAAAACGTTGCCTGGTCTGATGAGTCTCGATTTCTGCTGCGACATTCGGATGGTAGGGGCAGAAATTGGCGTCAACAACAAGAAAGCATGGATCCCCAAACCCGCCTTGTATCAACCGGGTTTAGGCTGGTGGTGGTGGTTTTCATGGTGTGGGGAATATTTTCTTGGCACCTTTGGGCCCCTTGGTACCCAAATTTAGCATCGTTGCAACACCTTGTTGAATCTATGCCACGAAGAATTGGGGGCAGTTCTGAAGGCAAAAGGGGGTCCAAACCCGTTACTACATGGTGTACCTAATAAAATGGCCGGTGGGTGTATATCACAGAGCTCAGCTTCTCTCTTTTATCATATAACCCTATATATCACAGAGCTCAGCTCCTCTCCTTTATCATATAACCCTATATATAACAGAGCTCAGTTTCTCTCCTCTATTGTATAATCCTATATGTAACAGAGTTCAGCTTCTCTCCTCTATCATATAACCTTATATTTTAGCAGAGCTCAGCTCCTCTCCTCTATCATATAACCTAATATTCACAGAGCTCAGCTTCTCTCTTCTATCATATAGCCCCATATACACAGAGCCCCAGCTTCCCCTCCACTATCATATAACCCTACATATCACATAGCTCAGCTTCTCTCCTGTATCATATAGCCCTATATATCACAGAGCTCAGCTTCTCTCCACTATCATATAACCCTATATATCACAGAGCTCAGCTTCTCTCCACTATCATATAACCCTATATATCATATAGCTCAGCTCCTCTCCTCTGTCATATAACCCTACATATCACAGAGCTCAGCTTCTCTCCCTCTATCATATAACCTTATAAATCACAGAGCTCAGCTTCTCTCCCTCTATCATATAACCCTATATATCACAAGCTCAGCTCGTCTCCTCCTGTTTCTGGAAAAAGAGACCCTTTTTTATTCTGATTGCATACAAGCCCTTGAGAATAATTAATAATATTTTGAAAAAAAGTATAGACAAAAAGGGTTTCTTTGCTTTTAACCAAACTTTCCCATGACTAGCCACACTTGTATTCTAGGTCCCAGTAAAAGGTCTAAGTACAAAAACTGCTACATAGAGTGCTACATAGTGACCAAGCAAATTACTCTGATCTATAGCTTCCCTATTAAGAAGCGGCATCCAATTTTAAATGAAGCCCAAAGCTTATTGAGAAATTAGTGACACCACCTCGTACATTTTTATGTTTTAAGTGCATATTTTAAAAAAACGTGTCTACTCTGCATGTATGTAGCTCTAAATAGCACTAGATCCCAAGAAGGATGAGAGGTGTTACTGATATATTGCACTATTAATTGTACTGCTCCCTATCATTAGTTGACCACAATGTTTTACTACCTACCATGATGTCTCCATTCCAATTAGTTATTACGGTTATGAAAGTTTATGTATATGTGACTCTCTTACTAATGTAACTCATGTAACATGTAATCCTATGAGCATTATTCTCTACTATTTGTTTACATAGCACCAACATATTGTGCAATCAAAACAAATTTAGAAAAAAAGAGAGCATTTATGTTATGAAGCAATAAGATTATAGACATGATTCAAGTAGAATACTAAATAAAAAAAAATAAAAAAGTAAATAAAACAATAAAATGAACTATAATAAAAATAGGCAAAAATAATAGATGTATCCTTTCTCCACCTATGTGTATTTTCACCTGTAGGTGTCACTATAAAGCTACTGACACTGAATAGCTTTTGTTCTATTGCTGCAGTCAGTAAAGTTTCAGTGAAAATAGGTGCGAAGGGTTGAAAGACCACAAATGATAGCTAGTTATGCTGCACGCAAATCTGCAAATCTAAGCCTACTTCTCCATGTACTGTAAAAGAAGATCTACATTATCAACTAGTTTGATCATAAGACATGCAGTGAAGAAATAAAATATTTGATCTATACTTTTAAGAGTAGGTTAATTTTAACATTGAGCGATAGAATATCTAAAATAAATCCAGAAAATCACATTGTATAAATTATATAAATTTATTTGCATTTTGCAGTGATAAATAAGTATTTTATCCCTCTGGCAAACAAGACTTAATACTTGGTGGCAAAACTCTTGTTGGCAAGCACAGCAGTCAGACGTTTTTTGTAGTGGATGATTAGGTTTGCGCACATTTTGGTCCACTCCTCTTTGCAGATCATCTCTTAATCATTAGAGATGATTTGGCAACTCGGAACTTCAACTCCCTCCATAAGTTTTCTATGGGATTAAGGTCTAGAGACTGGCTAGGCCACTCCATGACCTTAATGCGCTTCTTTTTGAGCCACTCCTTTGTTGCCTTGGCTGTATGTTTTGGGTCACTATCTTGCTGGAAGACTCAGCCACGACCCATTTTTAATGTCCTGGCGGAGGGAAGGAGGTTGTCACTCAGGATTTTACTATATATGGCTCCATCCATTCTCCCATTGATGCGGTGAAGTAGTCGTGTGCCCTTAGCAGAGAAACACCCCCAAATCATAATGTTTTCACCTCCATGCTTGACAGTGGGGACGGTGTTCTTTGGGTCATAGGAAGCATTTCTCTTCCTCCAAACACAGCGAGTTGAGTTAATGCCAAAGAGCTTAATTTTTGTCTCATCTGACCACATCACCTTCCCAGTTCTCCCAGTCACTCACAGAATCATCCAGATGTTCATTGGCAAACTTCAGACGGGCCTGCACATATGGCTTCTTGAGCAGGGGGACCTTGCGGGCACTGCAGGATTTTAAACCATTATGGTGTAATGTCTTACCAATGGTTTTCTTGGTGACTGTGGTCCCAGCTGCCTTGAGGTCATTAACAAGTGTAGTTTTAGGCCGATCTCTCACCTTCCTCATGATCAAGGATACCGCACAAGGTGAGATTTTGCATGGTGCCCCAGATCGATGTAGATTGACAGTCATTTTGTATTTCTTCAATTTTCTTAATATTGCACCAACAGTTGTCTCCTTCTCAGCCAGTGTCTTACTTATGGTTTTTTAGCCCATTCCAGCTTTGTGCAGGGCTATGATCTTGTCCCTGACATCCTTAGAAAGTTCTTTGGTCTTTCCCATGTTGTAGAGGTTAGAGTCTGACTGATTGAGCCTGTGGACAGGAGTCTTTTATACAGGTTACTATTTAAGACACTGTCTTTAATGCAGGTAACGAGTTGATTAGGATTGTCTAACTGGTCTGTCGGCGCCAGAACTCTTATTGGTTGGTAGGAAATCAAATACTTATTTCTCTCAGCAAAATGCAAATAAATTTATATAATTTATACAATGTGATTTTCTGGGTTTTATTTTGGATATTTTATCTCTCAATGTTAAAATTAACCTACCCTTAAAATTACAGATTGTTCATGTCTTTGTCAGTGGGCAAACTTACACAATCAGAAAGGGATCAAATAATTATTTCCATCACTGTAAAAGGAGTTATCGCACCTCATGTTTTGAACAGAAAAGCCTGCTTAATGACTGATGTGCTTAGATGAGAGAATCCTTAAATTTATATGGCCAAGCACACTCACTCAACTATATTTTAAAGTCCCTAGAAAATGAAAAGGACACTGTCATCAAAATTTCTCTTTTCACATACGAACAAGCAATATGCAACAATTACATGGATATTTTAATATTGGGTGGTTGGTTTGTTTGATAAAATTTTTAAAGTTCCCCTATGTACATGACTTCCTGCCTTGTCCCTGATTTCCCCTCTGTGAGCTCTGATAGCACAGCAGTTAGAGGATTGCTTGATGGTACATATTTTATATGTAATTTTGAGTTGCATAGGACTGACAGCACTTTTAACAAATTGGCAGAATTATTTTTTTTAAATTGTTTTTCAAGAAAATTGGTTTTAACAAAAATACTTCTTTGTAATGGCAGTGTCCTTTAATGGGAAGAACAGAGCAAGCATGGTCATCTCCTAGAGAACTTACGAGCCGACCTTGCAATTTAACTTTGGAGCTGGGATAACTCCTTTAAGAAAGAGCACTAACCTAAAATCTTCAGGATATCAGACTTGATAGTTTAGTGACTCCAATACATCTGTTTCCTACCAGCACACCAAAAAGGTACCCTTTTCCAAAATTGGGAAATGCCAATTAGGCTATGCAAGGACAATTACTAGCTGAAAGACCTGTGAAAATGGTGGCCATCACCACTAATCAGGGGCTATTTATCTGACAATATAGGCAAGGGCATATTTTTAACTATATGGGCAATATGGGTTGGGCTCATGAATAAACTTAAAGGCATAACCATTGTCAATCTGGTAAGCGCACACATTCAAGATCCAATGGCATGGAAGCTGCATGTGGAAGAAAGCACGGCCACTAACGGATACACAAGTTTCCCAGTGATATCAATGTTTTACTGGCTAACACATGGGTCTGTTGGCAGGCCTCGGGTGGGAGCAGTTTTGGTTTCATGCAGCTACTAAAATGTCAGACTCTAAGTACCTCATATGAATAAGAAATACAGCAGTGGGTACTACAACATTTGTGTGATAGGTAAAATCTTTTATAAAAAAAAATCAGATATGAAAGAAATTGTTTGAAAATGAAACAATTACTAAAATCTAGATGTCTAAATGGTATATAAAATAATTAGTGCAAATAATAAGAAGGCATATAGTGTTAAAATTACCATGAAAAATATTTTTCACAAAAAATACACAAATTTGGCAGGATAAACTGAAAAGCAATACATTTGCTATACACGCAAATGTGTTTGTGATCATTTTATTTTCTCACATATAAAAATGGTGTTAAATATTAGAAATTATTACTGGCTTAACTGTGATCCAGGATCAAAAAGTGGACTGCAGCTTAAAAAAAAGTTCTGTTAGTATTGTTACCATAGTTCATTTTGTGCATATCTTATGATAAAAACCCCCCAGATTTGCCTTTGCCTGTGATGCTATGTTACATACCCCTGTTAATTGGACATTTGTAGAAATTCTAAATTTGTCATTGCATGGATATTCAGCAACTATTTGTCAGGCAGGAGAAATAAATAAATAATTCCAGCCTAAAATCATTAATTACACTTTGCACTAAGCACCCTAGAACAGTTCTTGTAAAGGAGCTTAAAAATAATACCACAGGATTTATCTTGCCTTGCAAATCACAAATTAAAACTCCTATTTATTTTTTAAACGACAGACATTTCATGTTGTAAATCGTATTTGTACTGTACGTCCATCTAAAAAAGTGAAATATTTTAAAAATGTCATATATTTAAATAAAAAAATACATACAAAAAAAAACTGTTAAAAACATTTACACAACAATGTAATTAACACTGCATGAGAACCGGGTTACAGTTATTTCAAAAGCGGTTCTTGAGCTCTTGTCACCAAAGGCTAAATTATTTCTGGCGATGGTGCAGAACTATAAGCATATACTTTGACATTTTTGTGATTGGGCTGTGAGCGCAAACGAAGACTCTCTCTCTTTGCATTAATATAAACTGACAATGGTTCAGGCCTAAGGTCACGTGACTACCCAGAAATGCCTCAAGCCATCAGAATCATATCATTTATTTTAGTGATTTCACTAAATTCAAGTTCTCTTCTTTTCATCCTAAAGACCCAGTGCTATTGGAGCTCAATGCTTCACTTCCTGTAAACTGATTGAAATGCAGAGAAATATTCATCACTTGTGCAATGTATCATAATGAAGAGCAAGAATTTTCCTCCAAAAAAATTAGAAAAAAATCTGAAAAAAAATCTGTCTACAAATATACATTTCTTTTTAGGTTAATAAAAAAAAATGACACAAATAAAGCCCAGTATAAAAAATAAAAACCTGTACGAAAAATAAACTCCGATACTGAAGCACAGGCTGGAAAAAAAAAAAATCTGAGAATACAGCCCATCAATTAGCTGGAGCTAGTGAATTATTTATACATCCTCTGAAATAATGTGCAAGCTATTTTTACAGAAACCACTTTGTGGGCTCTTGAAGAAAGACACTGACTAGTGCTGCATCTGGGAGAAAAAAAATGATGATGTATACAGAGGGGTCCCAAACCTGCAGTCTATAACATGAGTGACAGATCAAAAAATGTCCACCTCCTGAATGAATTTAATACAGGAATCGAAGATCGTTACTGAAAAAAAAATGTAAAAAAAAAAAAAAATCATAAACAGGGGGTCCCAAAAATACCATAAAGTATAGAAGGCGTTTAAGGAATATATAAAAAAAAGAAAAGAAGGTGGAGTCTCTTTTTTCCCCCAACTATAGATGGTGCCCCCACCTCAAACCACCTCCCTCATCTTTTACCTCCTCCCGAATGAAGCTGCCACAAAAAAAAAAGTCACCTACCGAGATTAATCGGGGCGATAAGGAACAGCCTGGTCATTTGGTTGAGCAGGGGGCTGCAAGGTTGTCTGCATACAGCTCTTTAATCATGCAGTACTAGAATAAGCACGATATCAATATACAGTACACCCTTCACGATGCATAAAACAGTGCTAACAACCTATTCCACAGCATCTCTAGCAGCCAAAAAAAACAACCCAAAATATAGCATGCTAAAAAAAAGAAGGCAAGAAAAATGTAAATGCAAAAAGGTTCAAATAAAATAAGGACTCACCGACTTTGGGCTCTTCTTTGGGACTGGCAGTCCTGCAAAACGGCAACAAGGGAGAGATCAACATTAGCATACAAATGTTACGTTCATCTAAGATAAATCCCAAGGTATATCATTCTAATGTAGCCATCTGCACGGTGAAACCAGGATTCTCTCCAGCATCGGAGTTATCAGTCTGTTTATAACGAATCAAAGCAGAGTGCGAGAGAGAGCAAAAAAACAAGGGAAGGAGAGGAGGAGAAAGAGAGAGCGAGAAAAAAAAGGGGGGAACGAGAAAGAGAGAGGGACAGAAATCTATCTGCATTAGCGATGCTGCAGCAGCCTGGAGGCTGGGGAGAACAGACCTCAGCGGCCTGGGAAAACTAAGCACTTGGACAGAATCTCAAATGCTTCCCCTGGATTAAGAGGGACTTGGCTAACAATTAAACCTAGATATTTCCTTTTGACGCGAGCTGCTTGTCAATTGTATTGGACCAATGGAAACTGAACAACAGATACAAGCTGCTGTTAAAAGGGATTCTTTACAGCAAGTGAGAAGACAAGGATTTTTGAGCGGAGGGTGTGTTTGTGAGGAGGGGGGGTTATTCCATCAAGGTTAATAAACATGTGGCAAGCAGCTCCATTAGAACAAGGCTGGTGTAGCACCGGGTCTCACTAGTGCAGATGGATGTGATCAAAGCAGATTTCTTACACACTAACACCAAGATAATACAAAATGATTTATTTTGGCTTTGAGAGAGATACATAGATGAATAGATAATGTAGCTCATATCTATCACATTCATAACTAGTCTATGAGAAATAGATCTGACAGAATGACATGCATGAAACAAAAAAAAAATAATGGATAGTCCTGAAATGTAGAAAAAGGTGATGGATGGATGGAAGGATGGATAGCTAGATAAACAGATGGATAATCTATCTCATATCCATCTGCCCTTTATATTCATAACTAAAATCTGAGAAAGATCTGACAAAATGACAGATATGAGATAGATAGATACTATAACTCATCACTATCATGTTCATATCTAGTATAAGAGAAATATGTCTTACAGAACAGAAAAAAAAACTATGGATAGTTCCAAAATATAGAAAAAGATGATGGATGAAGGATGGATGGATGGAGGGAGCGAGGAAAGGAGATAGGGAGGCAGAAAGGGGTAGATAGATTGATAGATAGATAGATAGATAGATAGATAGATAGATAGATAGAACTATCTATTTATCATGCTCATATCTAGTATATGAGAAATAGATCCGACAGAATGATATATATTAAACAAAAAAGATGGACAGTTCAAACATGGAGAAAAAAAAAATCAATAAATGGACAGACAGACAGATAACCTAGCTCAAATCTTTCTACCTATTATGTTCATATATAGTATATGAGAAATAGATCTGACAGAATGACAGATATGAAGCAAGAAGGAAGATAGACATAGACAGACAGATAGATAGATAGATCTATTTCAGAATCCGAATTGGGGTTATATACTGTACATACAACACAAGCATATTCTATATATATATATATATATATATATATATATATATATATATATATAATATATATATATATATATAAATATATATATATATATATATATATATATAAAAAAAAACAGCATAAACTGATTACAATCATCACCAGCATTGAACAGGACAGTCACACACCAGGGTATAGAGCTAGCAGCTGAGGAAATCTTTGCACACTTCCCCAGCACACACCATATATACCATAGCGATCACTTGTTTCTTCAGGTGGACTTAAACACAAGGAGTAGGTCAATAACTACGCTCTAACAGCATAGGATTTGCTAGACAGTGTCTGAATCTGTTTGAGCAAAAACTAAGCAACCAGCAAAGGTGGCCACCCTGATTCTGTATAGAGTTATGTATATTTCATGGTCACCTTCAGAAAAATATCCCGAAAACCATTGCAGCCCATTGAATAAGTCTCCATAGTTCTGAACACTTACTGGCCATACAATTGTCATAAGCCCCACCTCAAACACTTGCATTCTTGGGCAAGCGTTGCATGTGTTCTGAATGGAAAGGGTTAGGCTGCTGACAGATTGTATTCCAACAGCTGTTGGCAGAGTAGGGAGGCCCCATGCACATTAGAAACTTGGGCAGCCCTGCCAAAATTGGCCGATATCAACTCAACATGCATGATCAGCACGTTATGTGATATGTGATCACTCTCCATAGTTCTTTTCCACCTCTTTACCTCAAAATTGTAACTCAAACCAACCAATAAGAAATTATTATAAAGATTTTTGGACACTATAAACATTTTGTCTAGTTTAGTAAACCAGTTATCAAACACCTTATTCAGAAACTCTCAGTCAATACAGGGGGTCCTTTGTTCGAGCCCCTTATCTATTGGACAGAGGGTCTTGCTTTCTGGAGGAACTTGCATTACAACATCAGTGTTTTGATTTCAATATTAACAGTGTAATGCTTGATGTCTCCAGTAGTGGCGCTGCAGGAAAACTGACCAACTGCCTTTGGGTTCTCCCAACAAACTATAACTTTTAACAAGAGGGTCCAACAGCACATCCCCAACCCAACTATGACATGGTGCAGACTTTTTTTTCTAAGCTTTTTAATTATATATGATCTCTGACCTCTTTTCCTTCTGACATAGTTTTCTTTACATGATTTTTAAATTGGTGCAAAAAGCCTTCACATTCGAGATCTATGATAAAACCTTTTTTCCAACTAAATATATTTCAGGGAACACAATATGATTAGATAAAACTTAAGATAACAAACTAAGCACTCTCATTAACATTTCTTTTTTTTTATTAAATTAAGGTTTTTCTTAAAATTCTTTATTTCTCTAAATCCCAGTTTGAATTTTGGTCTCAGAACAGTGTCAGCAAAATTACTAAAGTGGGAAGACAAAAACATCTAATCATCAGCTAATAATTAGCAGCTCCATAAGAGAAGCTTCCTTTCATCAAGAAAAAATAAAAGACTTCTCAGTATTAACGCCAGAATTTAACATCTACATCATTAGAATAACTTTTAATTGATTGTCATAGCTAAATAGTCCGTTATTATTCCTCTTATACTTGCCATTTGCCATGAATAGAAAATATGGGCCACTTCGCATCCAAAAAGAATTGGGATCAAATTAGTTAACCTATCGCAAGCAAAAATCCAAAACATATAAAACAAGACTCACTAAAATATCCTCAAACACAACAAAATATATAGACTGTGACATAATAGGAAAAGATACATAGCAAGACTGTAGCAAATTGTAAAAAAATAAATGACTAAAATGTAAAAAGTAACAAAAAGATCACTGTATTGAAAACTAGTATGTCTACAATAAAAATATCTAACAACCAAAAACATATAACAATACTATATTAAAGGGGTTTTGTCACAATCTCATTTCATAGCTCCTGCATCCAGCTCTTCAGCTCTGTGTGCTCAGAAGGGGGCGTGTGTGATTTGTTTGAATTGCCTATCATGTGACCCTGCAGGCTGACATCACCATGCCTTTCCTCTCTGTAGTCAAAGAAAGGTCTGTTTAAGTAAAGCATTGTGAGTAGCTAAGAGGTTAAAGTTTTCGCCTCCAGGCACAGGGTCCTAAGTTCAAATCCCTGCAGGAACCAAACCTGTGTTTTTTTTTTTTTTTTTTTATCAATGCACAAACCTCATTGAGGTTTCTTTTTTATTTATTTGCACTCTTTGACTAATTACTAAGGAGTACAGAGGACAGACGTGGTGTGATAGCACCTGGGGTTTGAATACTCAGTAGCTGCCTGAGAGGAGAAGTGATGTCTGAGCAGGTCTGACCAGGACTGAGGAGCTCACAGCCCTGGTCGTATCCCCTGGAGAACAATGGATCACTAAAGGAGCAGCTAAATCAAAAACGGTGCAGAATTTTTAATAATAATGAACGGTGAAAATGTTTGTTATTTCATTTGCAAGCTTCCCACGTCAATTTTACTTCGTGGCAAAACCCCTTTAAACAAAACAAAAGATAACAAAAAAATATATTTGAAAAAGTGACTGAGTAACCAGCAGAGCTCATTCTCACAAACAAAGTTTGACGTCTATTGTATCCCTCGCAATCGTTACTTGTCGGTTTCCCCACAAGTACTATGAATCATAAAATGTCATTTGATTGATACCAGTGTTTCCTGTATAACCTGCAGTAATTGACTTAAGAAACAAGGTTGTATGGGGCTTGTACAAAATGTCAACAGCTCTAGAGGGAACAATGAAAGCCACATTTAGAGAACTTTCAAAAGGTAAGTTTCACAAGATTAAATTCAATTGATACAATTGTAATTAAGGTGTTTGTGCAGAGTTGAGACATGCAGTATTTTAAGTGGATATGCTGGAACATTAGTAAAGGCTTGGGGACCGCACTGCTATTCTGTGTAGCACTGGACAGCTTCATTTGCTTGATGCATGATCACATTAACTACCTGCAGCTACCACTAGATGGAGCTCACTTAATACAGATTCAGAGGATGTTCACACGGAGTTTCTTAGATGCGTGTTTGGATCCATGTTTCAGACCCAAAACGGACCCAAACATGTATCTAACAATTTGCAGTGTGATTTACATTGCTTTCAATGTAAAACATGCACCAGCATTCAGACGAGTGATCGCCGATGCTTGTTTACTTGTGTCTTTGTGATGCGTCTTTCGGATCCGTTCAAAGAATTGACAGGTCAATTTGTGATCTGTTTGACACAGCAGATGCCGTATTTAAAACTATAGGGTGCGTTTCTACTGCAGCAAAAACGCATCCAAATGCACAGCACACTTTGGGTGCATGTTGGATGCGTTTTACGCAGTGCTTTTGAATACGTTTTTCGGACCTAAAAACGTATTCAAAACTCTGTGTGAACATACCCTTATAAAGCACCCAATGAATTCTACACTAACTATATAAAGCCATGTGCAGTAGCTCCCTGTAGTGGTGCCTGCATGCTGCCAGAAATGTCACATTTTTCATAAATTTGAATAATTTTAATAATTTGTTAAACTCAATAGAATTAATCAGCACATAAGTCTGACCTAAAAAACAAAGGATGGACATTAAAGGGGTGTTCCCACCATAGACTTTGATAGCATATCGATAGGATATGCCATCAAACTCTGATAGCTGCCGGTCCTACCTCTGGGACCCACACTTATCTCGTGATCAGGACCCCGAAAGCATCAGCTCAGGATTTCCAAGAACAGCAGAACACACCACTCACCTGTACTTGGAACTCCCATATAATAGAATGGAGAGTTGTGCTCTGTAACTTTGGGGGCCTGCACCTTTAGATTTTGATAGCATATCCTATTGATATGCTATCCAAATCTATCCCTTACATCACTTACATTTGAAAGAGCCGTTAGTAAGAAATTGGAACCATACTAAATTTTGCCACTGGACCCTTAGGTTTCTGTGTATGCCCTTAAGGTCCTAATTTAACCATGAATGAGAAGAATTGTGTACAGAATAAATGTGGATAAATACTACTAAAAATGGTGGACACACAATTTGGTAGAGGAAGGTCTTCATAGCTCTTGGGATAGCCTACTTCTACATTATTTACTGAGGGTGTAGTACCTGTGAAGAGGTTCATAACATCTATGAGCTATTCCCTTTCTCGGGCCTTAAAGAAGACACAAGACCAGCATAGGGTACATATACTGTTACCTCCAAATATGTACGTATAACCAGAGGTAGTATTGACAGTACTCCCGTCAGGAGCCCTGATTAGATCTCTCGCATATCTCTTTATGGACAACAATAAAATATAAAATTATTAAAACCACTTCTTTGGTACAAGATCTTATAATAGGACCCAAATGTTCTGGCAGTATGGGGCCTTGAAATGACTATGGCAGCCCTGTAAGTGTACTACATGTGTATATTCCAAAACTATTCATGCTAAATGGGGACTAAAGGGACTGTTAATGCTCATGCACAGAGTCTGTGTTGTACACATAATACAATGCATATTGCTTCTAGTGTAGACTATAGTATCTCACGCAGGCTCCATATGACAACAACAGATATGGATTCTCTGTGGACTGTCACAGAGTCCACGTATGCTATGTCCTGTGCTTAAACCTTTACTCTAAAGTCCAGGAATGAAAAACCTGTAGCTAAACACATGTAGGAAGCAGCCATACTGAAGCTAAAATGTTTGTGTATTTTGAAGAGTACAATACAGTATATAGAGGAATTAGTGACACACATGTTAGGCAAATATACATGTATGTGCGAGATATAAGCAGCTGTTTTCCTAAGTGGTGGATTTTAGTTTCAGAGGCTCCTGTTTTACTATTAGTTATTTATGCAAATAAATTCTCCAGAAGGAAGAAACAGTCTCTGTAGTGCCACCAAAAGGTATCGTAGCTTCCCTCTAAGAATCTATGACTTACTGAAGAGCCTTAAAGCAGAACTAGTGATATCAGTTAAACCACCTCTATCTGTCGACAGTGCTATTTTGGAGTTACAGAAAATAGACTCAATTCAATCTGTCAACATATATCAACATATCACGTACAATGAGGCAGAGACAGCTGGATAACAATACAATAAGTATCCCTTGCTCCCAGTTTCGTCCACTCTTAGGGGAGGTTCACACAACAGATTTTAATGAGAATTTCACTGCGGATCCACACTATAGTGTGGATATTCAATACCACAGACTTCAAATCTGTGGCGCAAAAAATTCTTTAGAAAGATGAACATTTTTTATGAGTGAATCCTCATCAGATCCCGCTCAGGGGAGTGGATGGGGCAAGGGAAAGTGTGGCAGGTTAGCCCCATTGAATCTTATCTGCTTCAGAATCAGTGGCAAAAAACACCTCTAAGTGAAGATCCACGTGAAAACCACATCAGAGACACATAGGATGCTTCAGTCTGACGTGTGAAGACACCCTTACCCATCTATAAAGTCATTATCGCAACATGCTACAAAACCATTGACAGGCTGCAATGCACATCACAACCACTGGGTGGCTACATAGACACTACGAGCCACATGTATGAAAACTATCTTGGTCTAAGACTTTCTTTGTTGCCCATAGCAACCAATCAGAGCTCCCCTTTCATTTCATATAGTGCTCTGAAAAAATGAAAGGGGCACTCTGATTGGTTGCTATGGGCAACAAAGAAAGTCTTATACCTAGACAGTTTTCATACACGTCCCCCTACATGTCCTGTACTGCTCTTATATGTATTAGTGAAGTGCAACTAGTGATTGGCGGTCTAGTAGCGCCTCTCTACAGTACAGTGCAGTACTACATGTCCTGTACTGCTCTTACATGTATTAGTGAAGTGTATACAGTGATTGGCAATCTATTAGCTCCTCTGTACAGAATGGTGCGGTGTCATTATTATTATTATTCTTATTATTATTATTATTATTATTTATTTTAAAGCGCCATTGATTCCAGGGCGCTGTACATTCGAGGGGGTTACATACATTACATAAGTCAAACGAGTACAGTGATAAGGGATAATGACAATTGGCACGACAGAGGGAGAGAGGACCCTACCCGCGAGGGCTTACAATCTACAAGGGTGGGGGGGAGACAGGGGGTGAGGGGCAGACATGTCTGTGGAGGAAGTAGTGACAAGTTTAGTGAAGGTTATAGGCAAGCCTGAAGAAATGGGTTTTCAGGTTGCTTTTGAAGCTGGTGAAAGTGGAGGAGAGTCTGATGTGTTGGGGCAGTGAGTTCCAGAGTGTGGGTGAAGCACGGGAGAAGTCTTGGAGACGGTTGTGTGAGGAGCTGATAAGGGGAGAGCAGAGGAGAAGGTCCTGTGAGGAGCGGAGAGTGCGTGGGGGGAGATATTTGGAAATTAGGGCAGAGATGTATGGAGGGGAGAGGTCTGGAGAGCCTTGTAGGTCATGGTTAGTAGCTTGAAATGAATTTGCTGGGCAATGGGAAGCCAGTGAAGGGATTGGCAGAGGGGAGAGGCAGAGGAGGAGAGAGGTGGATAAGACGGGCAGCAGAGTTAAGGATGGATTGGAGGGAGCGAGGGTGCTAGCTTGGAGGCCACTGAGAAGGATGTTGCAGTAGTCTAGGCGGGAGATGACAAGGGCATGGACCAGCATTTTTGTAGTGTCATAGCCGAGGAACGAGCGGATGCGAGAGATGTTTTTCAGGTGGAGGCGGCAGGCAGAGGTGAAGGGTTTGGATGTGTGGTTTGAAAGATAAAGCAGAGTCTAGGATTACCCCAAGACAGCGGACTTGTGGGACCGGTGAAAGTATAGAGCCGTTGACTGTAAGCCCTCGTTCACACGGCTTATTTGGGGACGGATTGGCGCCGTACTCTGCGCCGGATTTGCGCTTCAGTACGGCGCCAATCCGTCCCTGTCATTACGGTAATCCACTGCTCTCATAGAGAACAGTGGATTCCGTCGCTCCTCCCCGCTCGGCGAATCCGCCGCGGGGGAGAAAGTGACATGCACATTATCCAGGCGCAATACGCGCCGTGGATAATGCAAGTCTATGGGGCCGGGGAGCGGCGCCCCCGCCCCGCCCCTTATTCACGGCGGATTTGTGAGCTCAATACGGCTCACAAATCCGTCGGGAATAAGCCGTGTGAACACGGCCTAATAGAGAGATCAGGGGCAGGGGTAGAGTTGGATGGTGGAAAGATGATGAGTTCTGTTTTCTCCACATAAAGTTTTAGGAGACGTGATGAGAAGAAGGAGGAAATGGAGGACAGACCGTCAGGGATCCGGGAGAGTAGAGACGAGACATATGGGCCAGAGATGTAGAGTTGGGTATCATCAGCATACAGGTGGTAATGAAAGCCATGTGAGGCTATGAGCTGACCGAGGCCAAGGGTGTAGATAGAGAAGAGTAGTGGGCCCAGGACTGACCCTTGGGGGACACCAACAGAGAGTGGCCGGGGGAGGAGGTGGAGCAAGAATGAGAGACGCTGAAAGTCCGATCAGTGAGGTACGAGGAGATCCAGGAAAGAGCCAAGTCCGTGATGCCGAGGGAGGAGAAGATTTGTAGCAGGAGGGAATGGTCGACTGCTCTTACATGTATTAAAATGCGACACATTTATCACAGTGTTCAGAAATCTGGTGCAGGTTAGAACTGTCTAGTCTAATTTTGTACCTCTTAAGTTGTCTTACTTTTATGCCAATAACTACACCTAAATTTTGGCACTCGGCACCGCATGCCAAGCCCCACCCATTTTTCTTTGAAGTCACAATCCTTTTGCTGAGGCCAGGCCCCTTTTGTAAGACAAGGTGCAGAAGTGTCTAAAAACTGTCTAAAACACATAATAAATGTGGTGTAAAGCATGTACGACATTTTCAGTGCAAATTGTGCCAGAATTCTGGTGCAACTGCCTTGATAAATGTGCCCCATTGAATATAAAGTACATGAGCTCAAGAAGCTACTATCCTCCAATGGAAAGTGATTTCAGCATCCAGCAGCTTTTTCTGGCTATTACATGTAGCAGGTATCTACTTCATTTTCTCTCATCTCCAGTTTGCATTATGTTGGGTTTTCCGTGGTTACTGTTTTACCATACACTGATCACCCTGAAACAAATTAATATTGTATATTGAGAGACCACTGGATATTGAGCCAAAAGGAAATGTAGTAAAGGACACATCTTCAGATCCGTACCTTGTAGCACAACACCATAAACACAGTCAAGTGCTGTATACTATACATTACACCCTGCACTACACTATCATTCTGATAAAACTACACATTAACCAGCAAGCAATATGCAAGTGACGGGGGTGGGGAAGAGGATAGAGTAGAGTAACAGGTCAAGGCGTTAATCAAGGACAGACGCCAAGGGACACCACCTTTTTGTTTGCGTTACAAAGCTCTGAGCAGGGTCATGTTCCCATTGGACTAAAGACTCCCGTACTGCGTAATACGACCTTGCCTGTGTTTTAATAACCAGCCTATATTTCCCCTCCCTAGTACCTTTTTTCCTACTCACCCATCAAAGTCTGTAGCTTGTTGATTGACACAGGTAGTAATATTAGAATGGCAGTGCAGGGTGGAAAGTATCATCTACGGTTATTCCCTTGATATGATATTTAGAGTGCGTCCACACGGCAGGTTAAAATACCAGCCGCATCCTGATTAAAGGAATCCGGACGGTATTTTGACATCTTGTACGTGGCCTTGGGGGACAGTTCAGTCCATGGTTTGCTGATTTGCCCGTCCCCCTCAACCACTGACATGTTCATCTTCTGCCCCAAAACCGGGCAGAAGAATGAACATGTTCTAAGTTTTAGGAATGCCAGCGGTGTAAAAAACCGTCCGGCGGAAAATCCGTGCAGTGTGGACTGCAGCACAGATTTTCTATTTAAATACATGTAAAAGGTTAACAGTCTGTTTTCAAATCCAAAAACCATCTGTAAAACCGGCTGAAAACCCTGTTGTGGGGACAAGCCCTTATAGTACTGTCCACCCCGCACCTTGTCACTGTATATGATATGTTTAAACATTATGACAAACTGAATAAACATTATTTTCAATAACTCTGAGACAGCGGTCTCTGGTTTGGCCAATATCACTAATAATGTGTCAATTAATTAGACATTGACTTACATGGTAGCTACCAATAGGTGGTATGAATGAGGCAGTTGTCTTCCTTCTGGAGGAAACTTTTTTCCCAGGGAGCATTACCGGTAAGCCTCCCTACACTACACTCTACATGTCCACACGAAGAAGCACTATCCCAAAAGCGGTGTCAAAGACATTTCACTCAGCTAATCAGTAACCTGTTATGTACTAATGAGTAATAATTCTAAAAAGGGCGGTCTACAGATTTATTACTTACACTTTATTATTCTCTATACCAAGACAATTGCACAATATCAACTCGATGAAGATACTGTACATAAACCATACATAGACGCCACTGCCCCAAGTGGCCAAATAATAAACTTCAGACAGTGAGAGGTTCAATACATACATTAAAAGGGTTGTCTCACTACATCGATTTATCATACCTCAGTCCTGTTTTCTCAGTTTCATTTTTGAATTTACTGGCTTTACTGCCCATTACTGGCCTGTGGTGATGAGCTGCTGAGGACACCAGGTCTGTAGCTTTAGCAACCAGTGCTGGCAGCATATCAGGAGAGAGCAAACAGGTCTGTAGCTATAGTGACCTGAGGAGCTGATGCAGCCCATACAAGAGGGGATATCTCAGAATAGGTAGGTCATTGTTAATGGACACATATTGCAAAGTGACTTGTTTTTGCAAGATTTTTCACATAAAAAGTAATCCTTGTACTGATTGGTGTCCGGTTGGGATGCAGACATTGTGTTTGCCAAGGTAACTGGTATGTTTATTCAAATGGTGCGGTGCTGGCAGATGTATGGTGGTTTGTCATAAAGGTGGGTGTTTCTTTCTTATGCAGATTTAGAGGGTGGTATATTTAAGGGGTACTCGTGTTCATTTGGGTGATGCCCTTCTATCATGGTGCAATTTATCAGTTTTGCTCTACTTGATCTCCCATGATGAACCTACAATAGGGGAAACGCATTGGGAGATTTATATCTTATTTCTATGGTTGGACCATTTATTTTGGCCCTTTTAGGGTGTATTAAGGTTACCTTAGGGCAAGGATTTAGTTTTTTGGGGCCGCCCTCATCAGGGCGAGTACCCCAACAGGTATTCCCTAGAACCCTAGAATAGGGCTTAAAAGGGATAGTCTATTAGGGCCATATATTGTCAGCTTTTTTTCATCATATCAAGACTGACCACTAGAATCATAGCTGTCATTTTGAATCCAGAGGAGGTGAAAAGTATCGCAAGTAATATACCTCTAATTCTGATCTATGATATATGTCCTAATAGATTAACGTGTTATCTTTTGTGTATTTGTCTATCGGCAAAAAAGGGACTTAGTGATGTAGTATAATAAAGGTTAATGATTTTATATTGGGTTTTTTTTGCTTTGTGATTAATCCTTGTAGTGAGACAACCCCTTTAACGTTGATCAGAATACTTGCCATATCCAAAGGAAATAAGCAGAAACAAGTTCTCCAGATGCCCAGAAACTATCCTCCTTACGGTGCTCTGCCATGCTGAATTCAATGTTTTATGCCAAGAAATCATGTCGCTTGTTATGACTCTTTAATCACATGCAAAATGATATGCAAAACTCATCATGCTGCATTCCCTTTACATCAATTACACAGTCAGTGTCTGGTCCGTACTATCTAAATCAGATACTAATCACTACAACCCCACCATATCTACTCCCCTGTCTGTCTCCTTATTAGGAATTTCTTCACCATACAGAGCAGCAAAAAAAGGTCAAGTAGTTATTCAAGTTAATATGCAGCCATCTACGCAAATGAAGATCAATGAGATGCCACCAATAATTTATTAAGCATTGATTAAACAGCAACGTCTCCAAAGAGTTGAATATCATTTGAATGAAAGCATCAGATGCCCGAAAGATTGGAGGGACCATGAGAGCCAAAGAAGTTAATGCAGTATAAATATTTCATACAGTATCTGTAGGATATCCAAAGAACATAACACCCAGAACCTCAGACGGTTGCTACTCTCCTAGGCAGTTATAAATGGAAATCTAGACATTCAGGTCCAATATTGTGCTGAGGATTGCACCTTAAAACCTGCTGGAAGGTAACAAAGCTGGGGTCTAAACATGTAGGTAACGCTGTCCGGACATTGGTGAGCTGTCACACTTAGATATTGCCACAGCAGTGTTAGGCCTCGTTCACACGGCTTAATCTGCCACGTATTGGCGCCGTACTGCGCGCCGGATTTGCGCTTCAATACGGCGCCAATCAGCGGCAGCAATTACGGTAATCCAATGCTCTCATTGAGAACAGTGGAATCCGTCGCTCCTCCCCGCTCGGCGAATCCGCCGCGGGGGGAGAAAGTGACATGCACATTATTTACGGCGCGTACGTGCCGTAAAGGCCGTGTTCACACGGCTTATTCCCGCGGGTTTGTGCGCCGTATTGAGCGCACAAATCCGCCGTGAATACGGGCGGACGGGGGCGGGGCCGGAGCACGGCGGGGGCGCCGCTCCCGGCCCCATAGACAATGCATTGTTTACGGCGCGTACGCGCCGTAAATAATGTGCATGTCACTTTCTCCCCCCACGGCGGATTCGCCGAGCGGGGAGGAGCGACGGATTCCACTGTTCTCAATGAGAGCAGTGGATTACCGTAATTGCTGCCGCGGATTGGCGCCGTACTGAAGCGCAAATCCGGCGCGCAGTACGGCCCCAATACGTGGCAGAATAAGCCGTTGTGAACAGGCCAAACAATGCATTGTCTATGGGGCCGGGAGCGGCGCCTCGCCGCGCCTCCGGCCCCGCCCCCATCCCGCCCCTTATTCACGGCGGATTTGTGCGCTCAATACGGCGCACAAATCCGTCGGGAATAAGCCGTGTGAACACGGCCTTACTGGTTAAATGCAGGCAACTTATGTCTTTCCTATCCAGGCTCAGACTGACCCACAGGGAATCAGTGGGAACTCTTGATGGGCTCCTGGGCATGGAAGACCTGGAACTTCCTGTCAGGGAGAAAGAAAGCAACAGGCAGAATGCAAAATACATATGCCACATGTGTAGTCATGTACAGTAGCTGTAGGGTGGGCCCCAAAAAGCTACAACACTGGTTGGCTCCAGGCACCCCAGTCCAACACTATCCTACATACAATATGTGCTAGCAAGGACTGCATTAGAAGAAGGAGCAACTACCATGGTCTAACTTTGTCAGGTCATCAGCAATAATATGAGGAAGGAACTGAAAGGTAAATGAAAGGAAGGTAAATGAAAATTATTATAAACTACATTGCTATTATAATTTTGCTTTGTTCAGGAGAGAAGGAGGATTTTATTTACTGCTAATGCCCACACATTTCTCTTGGTTACCAATCACCTCTCTCTGCTCTCGCGCTTATCGGATTGCTCCAAGGTGCCATCAGATCATGGCGGGTCACTCCCTGCTGAGTGTTATCAGTAGCACTCATAAGCCAAAGTATCTCTGTGTCAGACTTCACTAAATTATAGCAAGTACTTTACAAATTACCGTACTTTAAAAATTAGGAGAAAAACTTTGGTGAGAAGAGCGAGTGAAACAAATAAATCCTTTCTACATCAGTCAAAGCCACACACTAGAACTGAACTGGCTGTAGGTAGATACAATGTTAAATATACAGGACAACTGTGAAAGTGTTGTTTGATTTATGGATAAATTATTGTTTCTTCACGTCTCAATGCCAGATTTATAAAATATGTAGATTTGCTAAATTAACGTAGTTTTGGACAGAAGTAAATTGCACGGGACTGTCCTTCCCTGGCTGTTATTTATAGGTATTCAGTGCTCTTGGGGGCCACTACTCACAACTTGTGTAGGAAGCGGACAGATAAATATAGAAGCCTATCTTCCTCTTATCTGGTTTACAGAATCCATTTTTTGAACACATCAGGAAATTCTGTGTTAAGAGAATGAGTCCCACAGCCAGGATCCTTATCTATTTTCTGCAATGAAGAGCATTCATAACAAGTCTCTCTCCCTGGAGGACTTTGCATGTCCATACTTTCCAATGACAGACAATTAACAGCCCATTTTCAAATACTCTGTTGGGAAGTATATAAAGAGAAGTCCAGTGCTGGGACCCTTATCTGTCAGAGTGGAGAGCAGCTACAAAGAAAGCCTCTCACATCCATGAACTAGATCTCATAGATTTCAATGGGAAATGTGTACTACTTCATTTGCTCTGTGGTGGCAGTACAAGAGTTATCACTTGCTACCAGGTTTTTCAAAAGATTATAGCTAATTGCGCAGATTCCCAGCAGGAAGACACGGTGTGATCTAGTGACCAATGACGGGCAGCTGCTCCCAAGGCAAAATAAAATGATGGGTTGCATTTAAAGAGGCATAAATGCGCATGACAAAAACATAGTTTACCTCTCTTGTAATCACTGGTGACACTACATATGGAATATTGTATATATTTTTGGGAGCCATGGTATAAAAGGACATTGCTGAAGACATTGCTGCAGAAGAGAGCAGTAAAGTTAGTTAAAGGGGGTTTGCCAAGAAGTGAGTTCCTTACCCCTTATCTGCTCAGGAGAAAAGATAAACAAAACATGCAGCATCATCAACTGGCTGCAGAGAGGAGCGGGAGTGGGGGCTGAGCAGCCAGGAACCAGAGAGTGTCTGCAATGTTTACTCGAATAATTACATTACAACACGTGGATTCTCTATACAAAAGATACAGGATCTTTCTCCACAGTCCCTTGCAAGCTCCTTCATGTTCCCTGTCATCAGATAAGAAGTGCAAACACGCAAGCTCGGCCAGATTAGCTCTCGTCAGTGTCCTGGTCCTGTCTAATGTAAACTGTCAGGAAACTAAGGGGGATTGAGCAATGCTGCAGCTCCCAGAGGCTTCACTTTTTGTAATCACATAGATTTAGAAAAGTGATTAAATACCCATTTTGGAGGATCTCACGTCAACATTACATCGTGGCAAAACCCCTTTAAGGGAATGGTTGGATTGGAGTACCAATACATATTATCATACTTGAGGGGATTCAGCTTGGAAAAAAAAAAGACAGTTTAGGGGCGATTTAATTACAATGCACAAATACGTAAAAGGCCAGTATACACATCTGGTTTTACTCCTAGACCTGTTACAATGACGTTGGTGCATCCTTTACAAGTCTGTAGTGTAAGGGTCCGTCCAAATGACAAGCATTTCCTGTTGAATTAACACACGGATTCGGGTTTTAAAACAGTAAAAATCTGACTGTAAACCGTCTCTATAGACCTCAATTGAAAATCCAAGTTGTAGTCCACATGACTTGATAAAAAAAAAGCCTGATCTGTGTCTAAAACTCCATAGAGATGAATAGGACCGTGAATCTGCCAGAAAATAAAACTACCTCATAATCCAAATAAAAAAAAACACTTTAAAAAGTGCGTTGTCTAACACAGTTTTAAATGGTCAAATCTGACAATGATTTTAACATTGTCTTGTGGACGTACCCTAACTTTGGAGAGACTATCGAACTCACTGCCACAAGAGGTTGTGAGGTGGCTTCACCAGGTTCAAGAAAAGGCTTAGATTGCTTTCTTTAAATATATACAGGCTGTCCCCGGGTTACGAACGGGATAGGGACTGTAGATTTGTTCTTACATTGAATTTGTATGTAAGTCGGAACTGGTAAATTTATTAAATGTAACTCCAGCATAAAAGGTTTTTTTTTCGTTTTGGATAGTGCAGGGTTTTTAAATTTTTTTAGCAGTCTGTGATTTCACCTCATTTTCCACTAATGTGCTGCTGTGGTGTGCTGGCACTTGGAGTTCCAAGTTCTACAGCACATAGTAGCTGTGGAATGACGTGCCAGCATGCCCTATAAGTCCCCATTTGTAACAAGGGGACAGATGTAAGTCTAAATGGTGTACATCAAGGACTGCCTGTAATATCATAGGTTATAGTTATTATATTCTGGAGGTATGACGTTTATTCAGGGATTTATTCTGATTGTCATATTTGGCGGCAATAAGGAATTGGTGCTCTTATATTATTAAGTATATTAGTAATTGGCATCTGCCTTATAGGGGGTTTGCCTTACTCTGGATCCACACAGTAGGGTTGAACTTCATAAACCTGTGTTTTTTTCCAAACTTATCTAATACGTTAATATTAGATCATTGTCTTGGTACCCATCAAATCCATAAAGAATGGATACAGCATATTTGACAGGCAGAATGAGACTCCATCCCTAAGAAAAAGCCTCTCATCGATATCTGACCACCGAGCAAGAAGCCCGACTGCGGCACTGACTCTAATAAGGGTATGTATTCCTTCCAGTGAAAATAGGGCAATATATGCAGATAAATAAGTACATAAAACTCATCTCTGTTGACAAATATTTCTACATCTTTGTTCTCACAGTCTGATGAAAAAGAAAAAAAAAGTAGAAAAGAATGATAAAGAAAAATCAGTTGACTTTTTATTTTTTCCAGTACGCTGCACTGCAATACCATGTGAATGATTTCTCGTGAATAATTTTGCATCTAAATCATCTATCTGTCAAAGAGAATGGGGCAAGGTCTGTTTGGAGAACTGTCTTTATGATGTCTGCAAAAAAAAAAAAAAATCAGACTTTTGAAAAGGCAAGCGCAGAAATTCTAGGATGGCAAATTACAAAACATGTCAAAAATGATTCAAAACCATCTTTGATACAGGTCCTTTGTATGGGAATGACTTGCTAATTTACTGTGAGTGTCTCTAAAGAAGGATTGATCTCGAATTAATTTAATGTGAGAAGTGACGCGTTTTATACTTTTTTGACAATTTTTCTTTTTTACTGAAAACAAAGAAACTTTTTGAAAAACTGAGTACGGAGTACTAAGTGTTGGAAAAATGCATGGCTAGAACAGGGCATAGGAGGTTCATGCCTCTGAGTGTTTGCCTGGTACACCACATCTAAGGCAGGTGCCACTTTGCTTCTCAGATCTCATGATCTCCTGCCATAAACCCGCTCTATGCCACAGGCTACTTGAGGGCTGCAGCCTTTGAGATGTCAGAATTATGGTTGTGATGTCAGTGGCTTGGGTTGGTTTAATAAAAAGATTTGTTGGGAGCACAAAGGAGGTGCACTTTTGTTTTGAGGGTCATATTGCTAATCAGTAGAGGGCAAAAAGAGGGACAATGCTACCATGTGGGGGGCACAAAGAGATAACAATATCCAGGAAGTGGAAAGTGGGACATTATTACTGTATAGAGGGTACAAAGTTGGGCATTATTGCTGTATAGACAGTACAAGGGGGGAGGGGTGAACAAACCGCAGAAAACCATACCTAATTGGCCAGGTGTGGGTGCCCAATACTCTAGTTTCTCAGCCTGCAGGATGTATACCCCAGGAGGTACATTTGTCTAGGGGACGTTTGCCATATCTTTTCTGTGGAGCTCAGTGTATGATTGTGGTCCTTGGTGTACCTTGATGTGATGTATAAAAGTAGGTGTTCTTAGCTTATAAAAGTGCATAATTACTACCCTGTGCTGCTGCACTGCCCCATTTGAGATGACGATAGAGATCAATGTATATATAAATTCCTGGCAAAGGGTAGCGGAACTTTTAGACCAGTCCCACCAGTTATATCCAGTCTCCTGGTTGGAGGTTCCTATTGGTGTCTCTTCTTTCCTGGAATCCCTTCAGCAGCACTTACAATCTTCCTGGAATGAAATCTAATCGTATTTTAGTAATATGATAACAGAATGATCTGCCAATTTGAGAACTGCTGGAAACAAGAGCACTTACCAGCCTGAGTGTTTATTTGGTGCTTACAGCTTTTTCTGAGCTCAACACATGGGGCTACAGACATAGAGGAGATGGATTTCACACAAAAAATGCTGCTGGAAAATTGCTATCACAGCTTTTAAGAGCGGCCACCAGACAAACTTTATCTTCTTTGTGCAGAAGCCAGATAAGAATTTGCAAAGAGAGAACAGGTAGATACTCTTATCACTGAAGAAATTCTCTGGTGTAAACTGAGGAATACTCCATGCTGTGAAAGGCTTTACAACCTTTATTAAAATCTGATTTTAAGCCATTTACAGGGGAGTGCTCTCCGATTAGATGACAGACTAGATCCTCAAAGGATTTGGCTGCATAGGGAGTGCACGCTGATAGTGGCTGCATGGACAGACATGAGATGTGCCGACATTGAATTTCTCAGCTGGAATCTCAGCACGCCTTGATTAGCGTGCGGTGATGCAGCAGAGACAAAGGGAATGATGAATAGTCCATGTGGATGGATACAGCCATATGTCTGGAAGGGTGAAGGGGCTTTTCCCATGACTGACTTGTCATAAGGATCACTTTGCTGGGATCTGGCCAATGTGTCAATGGTTACCAGAGCAGAGATGACTGAGCATGTGCAACAATCTCCCCTTTCATTGCATCGACCAACCTCGCCCTCACCTCTCCTTTCAGTGCATCTAACAACATTATCCTTCGTAACCAATTCCTGACAGCAATTTTGACCATACATGCCAACTCTCCCGTTTTTGGCAGGGGGGTCCCGCTATTTGGGGTCCCCTCCCGCCCACCCCGGGGAGATTGCATTCCTACCACCGCCAGCAGGCGGCGGGGGCTCTTTAAATGGCCGCGGCGACAGAGTAGCGCTAGTGCGCTACTCTTGCGCCGCCGGGCCGCTCCTACAGGCGGGTGAAGCGGCCGCTGCACCCGCCTCACCCGCCCGGAGTCTCACGGTGCGGGGAGGAGGCAGGAGGGATCTTTCCTCTCCTCCCTCCTCCCCCTGTATGTCCGGCGCCGGTGTGTGCGCCGCACATACAGGTCAGCGGCGCAGGGGAAGTGATGCGCGGCTGCAGGGGAGTGACGCGCGGCTGCTCTCACTTCCCCCTGCGCCGCTGAGGAGATCGTCCGGAGCGGCCGTGCTGCAGGAGCCTGGTGAGGTAAGTGGATTTTATTATTTTATTTTTATTAGCTATATGGGGGGCTCTGCCTGGCAACAATGGGGGCACTACCTGGCAACAGAGGGGGCACTACCGGGCAACAGAGGGGACATCTACCTGGCAACAGAGGGGTCACGACCTGGCAACAGAGGGGGCACTCCCTGGCAACAGAGGGGACATCTACCTGCAACAAGGGCATCTACCCGGCAACAGAGGGGCACTACCTGGCAACAATGGGGGCACTACCTGGCAACAGAGGGGACATCTACCTGGCAACAGAGGGGGCACTTACCTGGCAACAATGGGGGCATCTACCTGGCAACAGAGGGGGCATCTACCTGGCAACAGAGGGGACATCTACCTGGCAACAGAGGGGGCATCTACCTGGCAACAGAGGGGACATCTACCTGGCAACAGAGGGGGCACTACCTGGCAACAATGGGGGCACTACCTGGCAACAGAGGGGGCATCTACCTGGCAACAGAGGGGACATCTACCTGGCAACAGAGGGGGCATCTACCTGGCAACAGAGGGGGCACTATCTGGCAACAGAGGGGACATCTACCTGGCAACAGAGGGGACATCTACCTGGCAACAAGGGGCACTACCTGGCAACCAATGGGGGCACTACCTGGCAACAGAGGGGGCATCTACCTGGCAACAGAGGGGGGCATCTACCTGGCAACAATGGGGGCACTACCTGGCAACAGAGGGGACATCTACCTGGCAACAGAGGGGGACATCTACCTGGCAACAGAGGGGGCACTACCTGGGGAACAGAGGGGCATCTACCTGGCAACAGAGGGGACATCTACCTGGCAACAGAGGGGACATCACCTGGCAACAATGGGGGCACTACCTGGCAACAGAGGGGACAACTACATGGCACCAGAGGGGGCACTACCTGGCAAACAATGGGGCACTACCTGGCAAACAATGGGGGCACCTACCTGGCAACAATGGGGGCACCTACCTGGCAACAAATTGGGGGCACCTACCTGGCAAACAAAGGGGGGCACCTACCTGGCTAACAAAGGGGGGCACCTACCTGGCTACAGAGGGGGCATCTACTTGGCTACAAGGGGGCATCTACCTGCCTGTAAGGGGCACTAACTGCTTATGGGGGGTTACTACCTGGCTATAAGGGCATCTACCTGGCTTTCTTCCAAAGCCGTTATGCAGTTAGGTGGAGTGGGTGTGGCTTTTTGAAGGGGCGTGGCATACCAACAAGATGGGCGTGTCCATGCAAATTTTTGCCACGGCACGCGTAGCGCGCCGCCCACTGAAGTCTCCTGCTTTTTCATTTTCAAAAGTTGGCAACTATGATTTTGAGTGACAACGTTTTGTTTTTTTTTCATCCCCATGTTCCATGAGCCATATATTTTTATTTTCATCTAGCTTGTATTTCTTTTACTTTACTTTTTTCAGTCAAAATAGCTTTTTTCAAGATAAACTGTACTGATTAATATACCATATAATGTATTGGAAAAACTCCCCAAAAATATAAATGTGGGATGAAGAAGGAATAAAAATCACAACTGCGCCATTCGATTTTGGATTTTGTCTCTATGGAATTCAGTGTGCAGCCTACAGAACACGCTATCTTTATTCTGTGGGTCAGTACAATCGGTGATGCTACATTTATAGAGTTTGGTTACTTTTAAAAAATAAAACTTTTTTTTATTTATTTGCTGTGCCTCACCATTTTCTGAGGCCAGTAACATTTCTATTTTCCCATCTATGGGCCTTTGTGAGGCGTTCTTTATGCAATTTAGTTTTTATAGGTACCATTTGTGTTCACCATGCAGGAAAAACAAGGTTATGCAGTATTTTAATAGGTAAGACTTTTACAGATACCAATTATATATATATTTTGTATTATTATTTTTCTCTTTGTATATGTAAACCGGGAAAAGGGGAGTGTTTTGAGCTTTTAAAATTTGTTCATATTTTTAAAACTTGTATTAAATGTATTTTATAACTTGACCACTAGGGGATCACTTTTACACTAAATTACAGTATATATTGTATAATTACTACTCTGCTATTACACCCTGGGTGTACTGAAGCATTAATACTGCAGGCCTGGGGTCCTTCATTAGACTACATTGACAAACATACACAGGTCAAATGTTGGAAACGGGCTTAAAAAGTGTGTTCTTACCATGTTGTGTTCACAGAGCTTGCTCTTTACAGCCAGCTTCAGGCTCCCATTCAGGCTGTAGGTGGTTATACAGCAGTGATTGGCATATCAGCTCTGCTATTCTAAGCTGAGCATGTTAGAAAGACTTTAAAGCTCTGTATCAGGGCTAAAGGGTTAAAGTTTGTCAGTAAAAAACATAAGTGTCTATGGTGCTGATAAGACACAGAAGGGAGTGACATCATCATCCGAACCATCCTGGTCACTGCTTTTAGAACGCAAAAATGTGGTCAGTAACTAGGGAAGCTTGTGTGCAAAAGCAGAAGGTAAGAACTGCCCTAGCTCTGAAAGCAACATCAGAACAGCAATGTATTCAGTAATAGTCTTTATTTACCTTTGCCTACTTGTTTAAAGCTAATCAATGGTGAGAAAACCCCTTAAAAAATGCCTCAGGGTCTGTTCACATGGCACAGACAAAATAACTTTGTCTTTTTCTGGCATGGAGGGGGGCAGCTTTTGTCCGAGGTTTGTGGAATCAAACCGCCCCCCTTCACACCGACATGCTTATGTTCTGCTCGAATACTGTTTTTAGAAACGCTGGCGGTGTCAAAAACCATCCAATGGAAAATCTGTGCAGTGTGAACTGCTGCATAGATTTTCTATTTAAGTCTGTGTTAACGGTTGACAGTCTGTTTACAGACAATTTTCAAAATCCAAAAACCGTCTGTAATTCCGACTGAAAACCCTGCTGTGGGAACAAGCCCTTACACTTTTTCTGTTTAATTTAGTAAATGTTTGCATTCCTCATGAAGTAATATTAGAGCATCTTAAAAGGGAATTCTCATTTCATCATTTGGCAGCCGTTTATACTGGTTGCTAAGCAGAGCTTGTGAAATGGAGGGGTGTGTTTCTCCATCCAGTAGGGCGTATCTTCTTTCTCTGCAGACTTGCCCCAATGTGTGCACATGAGAATTCATTCTGTGTGAGCCGGGGGAAGGGAAAAGTTCTCAGCTGTCGTTGGAAGTGAAAAGCTAAGTGTAACTCCATAGTGTATATCTACCTTTCTCACTCTCTTTACATACTTTGTAATTAGAATGGGCATTTGACATTCAGGACTCTGTGAAAGATGGGTGATTTTTTTTTCTCTGTCTCACACACAGTGAGAGACAGAGATTTTTTATTATTGCAGATTATTACACCTCTGACCTCTACAGAGCTGCAGAACAAAACTATACGCTTTATCTGTTTGTGTTTACATGGGACTGCACATGATCTCTCTCTCTGCTGCAGGACCACTGTTTGCTGTCAGTGACAAACCCCGCACACATACATCGCACTTACCACTGATTGCTGCCAGTGGCAAACCCGCACGCATATGTCGCACCTACCTCTGCTTGCTGTCAGTGACAAACCCCGCATGCAAACGTCACACCTACCGCTTCTTGCGGTCACAGACAAACCCTGCACGCAATCTCTCTCTTTCTCCCCCATGTTCTCCTGCGCAATCCCGTCCGCGACCTGTTTCCTCCATCTCCCTCAGACGAGCGTTCCTGATTACGACCGGGGGTGGAATCTGGGCGTAACTCGACCAGAGCTCTCACTTCCTTCCCAAACACTAAACAAACAGCCCATTCTCCTAAACAATAGCACTTTGCTTATAATAACCAAGGACAGACATGGTTAGATTTTTGGTCCTCTCCTTTTGAACTATGATCTTTGTAGCGAGAAAACCCCTTTAAACGTCTCCATTGTGCTGTTTCTCTGCTATTTCTCCTGAAAGTACAAGTATTCACTCACAACTGGATATTATCATTTCTCTGGTCAAAAGGGATATGCTCTTTCATAGTCTAACACAGATTTTTTTCTTAAAGCTCAGTCCTAAGAATATACACACCAATTTTTTTTTTTAAATGAATTGAATTGTTTAGTTAAACACATGAGGACAGCTTTGAAGTGGACTACTAGAAAACCTTATCTATGTTGCATTAAGATATGTGACAGTATAGATGGGGTCCACAATGAAACCTCCTTCTCATAATCAGAGCATAAAGCTGTAATAAAATGGCTCTAGCTTTGGAATATCAGTGGTATCTATGCATTATTGATGTCCAATGTGTAATGCTTCAATGACCCTGAAGATCAAATGTTAAGGGGCTTCCCTGGTGATTGTGAAATTTACAGTGATGAAAAACAAGGGTTTTCCAAAATGCAAAATCTTAATAAGGAAAGAGCCAGGATTGCCAACTCGATTTTCATTTTTTTTATTTTTTTATTTCTGGGCAATTTAAAGGGAAGTGCCCGGAACAATGGGTTACATGAAATCCCAATAGGCTCCCTGGCTAGAGACAGCTATGTGTGATGCAACAGCATTTTTGAGAAAAAAAAGTTTTAAATCTGGTGGGAAACTGGAAGTAAAATCAAGGAGGTGGGTCTCCCCCGGCTTCTTCCTGCCTGATTGACAGGTCTATCCATCTGTGCACAGGTATGGTTCTTCTGATGGTTCAACAAAATCACCAGCTGCTGTGGCATCTGTTGGGCTTTGGACCACCTAATGATTTGTAGAACAGATTATCTGTGTGTGATATTGAGATCTTAAGTGGTGTTCACACAGCGTCCTTTGGGACGTATTTTTGCGCGTATTTCAGGCGTTATTTTGCCAAAATATGTCCCAAACAATGTACACCTCACTTCTCATACCGCACAATGTAAAATATGTGCCATCAAATTAGAAAACGTGTATTATACACTCGTCTTTGTGCGCTTGTCTGAAAAGAATTGATATATCAATTATTTTCAGGTGTATAAGTGCCGTCAAGTAGCAAAGTATAGGAGGCAGCTATGTTATTCTGGCCATTGCGCATCGTATTCGCCTTGAAATTACGTCTATAATCAGTGGGTGGTCGTTAACGAGTTAAAGGGGGGTTCAATCCATGCACTTTGATGTCATATTGATATGCCAGCAAAGTCTGATAGGTGCAGGTCTATTCATTCTTGTGCATGATTCTCTACTCTGTTCACAAACACGTGGCCAGCTCAATGGCTGGACAATAGACTAAACCCAGTAGGCGGCAATAAAAGCCCCAGCGCTACCTGGGAGAAATAGAACATATGCAGATAACTAAATGAGCAGTAGCTGACACACCCATTTACTAGGGGATCAACTGAATGATAAAAACAGCACATTGGATAAGTACCAGTTCATACCAGTATGCAAAAAAGCCACAATATACAAGTGGAGACTGCACAAATGCAAAAACACTGATAAGACAACCACTCACACGCCTTCTATGTATGAGGGGGTTGCTAGTATTATAATTGCATATTGATAGGGCAATACAAAGGGTACCACCAATACAGTTATGTGTGGTGCACCATGCTGGCTTACAATCAATTGATGACGCCTCTATTATTTGATTGGGCGGGCTGCCCAACACATTTCAAGTATCCAACACAAAATACTGACACTATCTGCTCCCCAGTATTTAAGGCAAAAATACATACCGAAAAAATATCAGATATGAGGTATTCATTGATATAGGGGCTTATATTGCCTCGTACTGGGTTTAGTTTATTGTCCAGCCACTGAGCTGTAAGTAGGGCCTTATGTTTGTGTTTTTGAGTTCTTAGTAGAGCCAAATGGTGTGTGTGGTCCTGTACCTATCAGTATTTGATGGCATATTATAGCTCTATACCATCAAAGTGCATGTTGGTGGGAAAACCTCTTTAATAGATGAGAGTCTGTAATTGAACACCTATCAACTGGTTTGATAAACGGCTACAAACAGCACCTTGTCTTCGACTTTTGTAGACTTGGAAACAGCCTATTAATTTTAATAATTACTGTACAAGATTTAATTTCTCCTATGGTGGTGGTGCATAGAAATCAAACGCTTATTTCCAGGTCCCCCCACAGATTAAAACCAACTGCTGAGAATCCCAACTGCAGGATATCTTGCGACTGGCTTATTGTCAGGTAACCTTTGAAAAAACGGATTGTACTCAACAGTGGACCCATTAAAAAACCAAAAAACCAAAAACATAGAAAACCACTTTCAGACATCTTATCTCCGGAAAGAACAAAAGGATTAGGCATCTGAAATCCTAACAGTAGGCCACAAACACTTTAGATGGTCAGCGTTTACTGACAAAATCAGCGAGTCCACCCAAAATGTATCTAATGTGTAGAGCCAGCTTCAGAAATAATATCTCTTAAATATCTGCTTCCCTGTCCAGGCTCCTTAACTCTTGTGTAAAAAGGAGTGTAGTTACCAAAACCATCTTTTGCTCTGTATGACCAATCCTGATTAGCATTATAGTCAAATTATTGATTTAAATGAGCACTGTGTAATGCATAAAAGTGTTGTCCACTAAAAAAAAAAAAAAAATTCTATGACATTGGGGCCCATGTGAGCAAAGAAATAAAATGGATACATAACTACCTGTCCACTCCTCTTGACTTTCTGGTTTTTATCCCATCATGCTGAAGAGGTTCGGGCTCCATGATAAGAGAAAGAACTGCGAGCCTTTACTCTGTGATGAGACACAAACCCAGAAGTCTAAAGGGACAGGTCGCTGGCGAGCTCTGGAGCGGCAGCAATAGGAGACTGTTAGGTAAGTGTCCGTTTTTGGTTTTTTTGACCACCCTGACCCCAATGTCATAAAACTTTTTTTTTTTTTTTTTTATGTTAACAGCCCCTTTAATTTTCCTTATGGTGGCTCTGCAGGAAAACTGAACACTTGACGCTAGGTTTACCCCAGAAATAACAATAAATCACTGGGGGTCCTGGCAGATGCTGTGATCAGTTTATAATCAGGGGACAATTATAATGAAAATGATTTGTCCAGAACCAATGTGTAATGAAAACTATTTAAAATGGTGTCTCCTTAAGAGCAAGACTGTGATATCTATACAAGTCGCCCAGTCAGAAGCTTAAAGAAGCATTTTCTATACTAGCAAGGCATTTTTTTTTCTATGCAATAAACATAAAGCAGACTTAAAGATAATTTAATAAATATGAGATTGTAGTACTCATGTTAAATCTGCTATTTAAAAATCAAAAGTCTACGACTGACTTTTGATCAGAGCAGGTATGGGGTATCTGTTTCACTACTACTTGGTGCAACATGCTGCTTGAATAAAAGGAGGCTGCTCAGTTGGACAGATCCAGCAGAAAGCATCACTCTTTCATGTCGAGGATATGCTGCTGTACATGCATAAATCACTGAAGAGTATAAGATGGGAAGAAAGCAACATGTGCCATAATAATGTGGACACTTTGTACTCATTGCAAAAAAAACATCAACTAGGAAAAATACTTTACTTTGTGAATGCTCGCTAACTATATTAATTTTAAGCAGTGGGATTATACTATGCATTCAGCACAACTGTTTGCCGGAAAAGTAGTCTGTCTTAATCGTAAAAAAAGCTCTCTTGAAATGTCTGGACTGGATTTGTTTGTGTGTGTGTGTGCATGTGTGTGTGCGTGCGCGCAGGAGGAAGAAGTGGCAAGGTGCCAGAGACATACACACCTATGATACTAACAGGCAAGGGGATACGTCACCTAAACTATCACAGCCCAATAAGCCTCTGGATGGCACTCCCAGATCTACTCCGTCACAAATAAATTTTGGACTCCAACCATTGCACAGTTCTACCACCTAAAGAATTCCCAACTGGGTCCAGAATAACTGTTTCAGGTGATAAACACCCTTTATTGGTGGAATTGGTCAATATCAGCCCAAACAACGGCTGAGGCAAGAAGTTTTGGTGAAGTTTGTGACCAAATTGCCAATCTGAGTTGGCTAGGGTATTTGGAGACAGGACTAGAGCAGCAAGCTGAATCTTTGCCCTGGGTGAAGGAAAGCCTGAACGGGGCTCTGGCTCAGTGTCTTAGGTCAAGCCAGAATTGGAGAGCCTTACTTCCAATATCTAGGTCTTAAAGGCATTGTTCAGGACTAAAGGAAACAATGCTGCTTTCATCTTGAATCAGTGCTATTGGCTCGTTTCTAGTATTTCAACTCCACTGAAGAAATGAGGCCGAGCTGCAACGCCAAAGACAGACCCATGCATAGGTGTGGTGCTGTTTCTTGACAAAAGCTGCCCTGTATTTCAAATCCTAGACAACCCTTTCAAGGTGGAGAAGCGTCAACATTTAACCAATATCTATGAGGATAAGGCCAACCAAAGCACTAGGAACTAATATCATAGCTATTTTCTAAGTAGGCATTTAGGACAGATTTAAAGAAAAATTTAGACAACTTTAGTTTTCACTGTTTAGATGCCATATTGCACTTTTAACTTAAAAAAAAAAATTTGTATACTTATGAACTTATCTAAAAATGGTTTTGGATTAATAAATTAGTAGCTGTGCAAACATATCCATATATTTATCTTACCGATCCCTTACCACCCCACCACTATTGTTTGCTCCTAAGGTTAGAATGGTATGTCACAATGAGGTAGGAGACTATATTATGTCACATGACATCCTGGCAAGAGACATGTATAGGTTATCGTAAACAACAGATCAGATGCACCACAGAGGTGGCCGTGCCATAATGGTAAGGAAATGGTCAATGGTAAATAACTCAACACACAGCCATCAGTATATAAACCGCTGGAAATATAAAAGGAATACACTGCTAAGTGAAAATGGACAAATTGTGACCAATTTGCCATTTTCTCTCCCTGGTGTCATGTGACTCATTCATGTTACAAGGTCTCAGGTGTGAATGGGAAGCAGGTGTGTTAAATTTGGCGTTATCGCTCCAACACTCTTATACTCGTCACTGGAAGTTCAACAAGGCACCTCATGGCAAAAAACTCTCTGAGGATCTGAAAATAAGAATTGTTGCTCAACATAAAGATAACTTAGGCTATAAGAAGATTCCCAACACCCTGAGACTGGGTTGCAGCACAGTGGCCAAGACCATACAGCGGTTTAGCAAAACAGGTTCCAGTCACAACAGGCCCCACCATGGTTGACCAAAGAAGTTGAGTACAAGTGCTCAGCATCATATCCAGAGACCGTCTTTTCAAAATAGACATATGAGTGCTGCCAGCATGGCTGCAGTGGTTAAAAGGGTAGGTTGTCAGCCTGTCAGTGCTCAGACCCTACACCACACACACTGCATCAAATTGGTCTGCATGGTTGTCATCCCAGAAGAAAGTCTCTTCTGAAGATGATGCATAAGAAAATCCTCAAAGAGTTTGCTGAAGACATGCAGACTAAGGACATGGATTGCTAGAACCATATCCTGTGGTCTGATGAGACCAAGACAAACTTATTTCAGATATTTTCAAGCTTGTGTGGCGGAAACTACAAATGTGTCTTGCCTACAGTCAAACATGGTGGTAGGAGTGTCATGATTTGGGGCTGCATGAGTGCAGGGAGCTACGGTTCATTGAGGTAACCATGAATGCTAACATGTATTGTGAGATATTGAAGCGGAGCATGCTCCCCTACCTTTGGAAACTGGGACAGAGAGCAGTATTCCAATATGATAACCACCTCAAAGACCACCACTGCCTTGTTAAAAAAAAAAAATGAGGACTGGCCAAGCATGTCTCCAGACTTAAATCCTATTGAACATCTGTGGGACATCCTCAAACGGAAGGTGAAGGAGCGCAAGGTCTCCAACATTCACCAGCTCCATGATGTTATCATAGAGGAATGGAAAAGGATACGAGGGCAAACTGTGAAGCTCTATTGAACTCCATGCTCAAGAGAGTTAAGGCAGTGCTGGAAAATAATGGTGGCCACACAAAATACTGACACTTTTGGCAATATTTGTCCATTTTCACTTTGAGGTATACTCACTTTTACTGCCAGTGGTCTAGACATTCATGGCTGTGTGTTGAGTTATTTTGAGGGCACATCAAATTTACACTGTTACAGAAGCTGTACACTGACTACTTTACATTGTATCAATGTGTTACATCTTTATTGTTGTCCCATGAAAAGATATAATACAATATCTATAAAAATGTAAAGGATGTACTCCGTTTTGTCAGATACAGTAATATATATATATATATATATATATATATATATATATATATATATATATATATATATATATATATATATATATATATTTGCATGTTGTCATATTTGGGCTTCCTGACAAGCTTCTATATTTACCATAGACACATTGCTCATTTTCTGTCCCATGGCTCGCGGTGCTGAAAAACAATTCTCAGCTTTACCACCATTTACACTAATCCAATTAGGTACTAATGTTTCATTTCCATTCAGTCAATATTCAAAAGACCAGCAATAAAGTGAAAAGCATTTTCAATAAAGCTGCCAAATAACAGAATGGCCTAGAAAACTGAAAGCTTGCATTTATTCATATTCTGTAATTAAACTCTGTGTTTAAGGTCATAAGCAAAACTTTTGTTGCAGTATGAACCATATAAAAATTTAAAGGAAATGTCGAGGATTGAGAAAGGATCTGACTTTTTCAAAAACAGCATCACTTTGTCTATTGGCAGTATCTAGTATTGCATGTAAGTCGCCTACAGTTGAAGCAGATGAGCTGCAATACCTAATACAGCACATGGACAAGCAAGGTAGTAGACCCTTCTTTCTAATCCTGGGCAACCCATTTAAGGAATACCATTTAGAGATAACTAAAACAGAGCATTTGATAGCTTAACTAAAAGAAACACATTAAAAGGAATTGTCCAGAATTTGAAAGACATGGCTACTTTTGTTTTAAAATAGCACACCAACAGTGACCAGATTCTGTGTGATACTGCAACTGAGCCCTATTAACTTCAAAGAAGCTGAGCTGCAATACAACATACAAAGCAATTCTCCAGGATCATGAGATTGGCAGGTAATCCTAAGTACTTGGGGTTCTGCAGCCCCCACATTGTAATGATTTGAAGAATAAAATTCAGCCAACTCTGCATAGAACAAATTTTGGAAGGGGTTTCCATTAAATTGGCCAAACAATTCACCATTCAGTCCAACTGGTGAAAACGACCAGTTACCCATGGGGAGACAGGAAACATTCCAGTTGACCAGTGAAGTTTAATATAGCAGATATATTCTAAATATTTTCCTATGGTAATTATCAGTGAATGACCCAACCCTCCCTTATTCTAGCCTATCAACCGAGACCCTTCTGTCCAAAGAACAAAAGCATGAACTGTGAGACATCCTCCTACATATGGCATCCATAAGGCATCTCAAATAATCATAAACTGAAATCCTTCACAAAATATTAAGTAGTACCTATACAGAATAGACTTAATGTAGTAATGGCTCAAATGCAATCAATTAGCCCAGCCTATTACAAGTATACAGTGCTTACCTCCTCTTTGCACCAACAAAGTAACCTCACTCCCTTTTGGACATTCGATCAGTAAATCCACAACTTGATTATGTGTAAGAGTCTGCACATTCTTCTTATTTACTTCCACAATGAGATCTCCTTCTTTGAGGCCACGGCAGCGAGGGCTATCTACAATCTGTTTCACTCTCTGGCCACCACCACCAGGACTATCTGCTATGGTAAAGCCAAATCCCATTGGGCCTTTAACTATATGCACTGTAATAAGTTCAGGTTGTGTTGCTATAGAGGAAGCCAAAGAGACAGTGTCATTAGGGTAACCATTGGAACCATTTGAAGTTACATCCGCAGGGCTGCTTGGCCTTGGCTCCTTTAAGTTATTGGCTTTTCTAGTTTTACTGCTGTTACTCGATGGCGAGTCATACGTTTCTTGTCCATTGACAATGATAGGGTCTTTATCCAGTATGGCCACAGATGTCACCAGACTTGTATTGGGATCATCAGGGTCGAATGGAAGTGGATACCCTCTGCAAAGTTCTAGGTCAACACTTTCACCGATGGGTATAGACTGGAAGATCTTTACAACTTGAGCATGGGTATATCCGAGTACAAAAGTCTCATTTAAACTGACAATAACATCACCTGTGACAGTAATAACAGAAAAAAAATGTGAAATCTCTTTAAAATTACTCAAAAATCTAAAAACGTAGCAGACCCAAATGTTTTTAGAATAGTAAAACTTATACCCGTTTCCATCTTGCCATCCAATGCAGCAGGACCATCTAGGACCAAGCTCTTGATCTGGAGAAACTCATCAGGTTCATCTCCACCGACCACAGTGAAACCAAAACCTCGGGTGCTTTTCCTAAGTTTTGTATTAATAAACTTTCCTTTTAATTCCGATGGGTTTCTTGTGAAAAATGGTTTCACTGAAATGATAATTGAGAAAATATAATAAAATTAATATAAAACCGTTAATAACACCAGCACTTTCAACCCCAGATGTATAACCTGAAATTGTTGGATCCAACTTCAGAATTAAAAACAGGGCCCCCACCAACCATATGCCATTTGTAATACTGGTGTCAGTGTTGCCTTTGGGCCTATTAAAACAACAGGGCTGGGGTGCAACTTCTTCCTCTGTACCCCCTACAGCTATGCCACCCCTCTACCCAGATATACTATCCCTGTAATATTTAGAATTACCATGAGTGGTAGGGTCTCTTGTGGTTTCCTTCTTTTTTGGTGTGAAGTTGTTGGGAAGCGTAATGGGTGGAGGTGCAATAGGTGGGTGTTCTCCTGGCCACTCTGTTGATATAAAAATAAGACAGAAAAATAAGTATCTTTGTGTAACAGATACAATTTAAGGAACATTCAAGGAAAAATGTATACACTGTGCTATATCTAAAGCAGTGCTTGACAAAAGGATTAAAAAAAATATACTGAAAAAATAATCTTGGTGTTATGCACTGCCCAATTAAGGCCTTCTTTAGACATAAAACAATCAATCTCAAAGCACAAAAAAGCCACCACAGGTCAAAATACCATCCCCAGCAGAAGGCAAAAAATGTTCCAGGGCTACACAGGAGAAGTTGTACCGCTAAAAAATAATGATAAACAGCCACTCGCACACCTACTATTCATAAGGGGAGTGGCTGCCTATTACAGTGATCACTCAAGTTACAATATTTTTAACATACAATGGTCTTTGTTGGGACATTGCACGTTGAGTGTGGTTTTAAGATACAATATCCTAGACATTGATCCAACCAATTATCAGGAATATTATGCTAGTAATACCCCTATATTGATGAAATGCATGCAGTGATTGGTGGTCTAGTAGCCAGGGCTGTGAGTCAGTAAGTCAAAGCTCGGACTCCTCAGTTTCCCTAACTCTGACTCCCGTCTCAGACTTCTGGCTTTGACTCATGACTCCTGACACCCTCATACATGGCGCATGTTTAAATGATAACTTTACTGTAGTAAAATGGTAACATCAGGCTTTTTATCACCTTATGATACAATAATCAAGCTATTTAGGTAGAACATACACTGACAAGCAAAATCAGCATATCTTATCATCCACTACAGCTTTGACCGTGAGACTACCATCATTTTATAGACCGAATTCTTACCTACAGTATCTTATACATACATTTTACTTGCAGGTATTTAGCATCTGCTTAGTTCTGCAGATTTTTGTCATGTTATCGTTTTGCTCCTAAAAATCAAAATGTTATTTTTTATTATTTGGTAGTAATTGGTAAATCCATCTTGGGCTTTCAATACTGCCTGAATTCTTCTGGGCTCTGGATCACATTCAAGCATGTCTTGACTAAAATCTGACCCCAGGTCTCTTCTTCATGTTCCTAATGTTGGTGCATACTGGACTTGGGTACGAATACAGCTTTTTCTTCAACTCTACCCAGAAGTGTCCAATTGGGTTGAACCATTCCTTCGCCAACCTTGATGTATTCTTCGGGTCATTGTCCTGCTGGAACACTATGTCGTCCTTTTCATACCCATAGTACTCGAGTGTATGAAGTAACTCATCTTGTAGGATACTCACATATAGCTCAGCATTGAGATCAACATCAATCCTGGTCAAGTATCCAATGCCTTTACCTGTGAAACAACCCCATATCATCAGGCTTCCTCCACTGAACTTGACAGTTTCTTCAATTTCTCGATCTGTTAGCCCCATTCTTCCAAACCCATTTGCACCCATCAGAGCCCAGTCTATTGACTTTCAGCTCATCGCTCCAAATCACCCGTTTCCAATCTTCAATTTTTCGTACTTTTTTTGCAGCCAATGCTTCTAATGAAGAGATTGAAGTTGCGGCTTCTTCCCCTTTTTTGGGCCATAATTGCAGACCTGTGTAATACACGGTGCTTGCATGGACGTCTGTGATCTCACTCTTATGAAGAATACAAGCCTCCTCCACTGCCATGACTGTCACGTTAGAACTGATAGACCTTGTTATGAGCCGACTTGTTGACTCTGATATTTTGCCTGGACGCCCATCTCTTGGCTTTGGCATATTCTTTCAGCTGTCATGGCCTCACATGATGCAGTTTGGCAATTTTCTTGGCCGATAGACCGCTATCAATGAATGGATGATGCTGTTCCTCTTTTCTTGGGAAATCTTCTTCATGGCTGCTCGAACCAATGACCTTTTGCTTGGGAATCAGCCTTATAACACACTGAGCTATTAGGGAAAGTGAGAACAGGTTGTAATTTGTAGTACACAAGAAGAAAAAAATTGTCCCAACACCAGGAGCAAAACAGTAACAATGCAGTTACATGACAAGAATCTGCATAACTAAGTACTATGCTAAATAGTTGCAGGTCAAAGTTATGTATGTCATAGCCAAGATAATGGTCTATAAAATTATGGTAGTCTCACATTCAAAGCTGTAATGGATAGTGAGATATGGAGCCTGAAAGTCAAACGTTCGAAACGTTGTTACCCTTTTGCTTGCCTGTGTAAATTTATTGGATACAACTTTAGAACACAAGAAACTTGAAAAAACTGTAAATACACAAAATGCTGCAGTAAGTGGAAAAAAAAACCCAGTTTTCAACAAAAAAGTCCTGAATAACATTTGAGGAGTCTATGAATTTGTTCTGAGATATAGTATCGCCTCCATCAGATTCTCCTTCATACATGACCTCACATCTGATCTCATTATTTCCAGGCTAGAGAACAGCATCTCTACATTAACTTGGGTTGGTGGCAAAGCGGTGACCACATGGGCAACATCTCTAATAATGTCAGGGTATAAAGGAATTGCCTCAGCCCACAGTCAGTTTTCATGAATGGTTTGACTCTTCTACTTCTTTGAAAGCAAGTAAAAAATGTTGCTGAAATCTGCTCAATCTGTTTGCTATGGGAGCGGAATCTTTCCCCTGCAGCAACGCTTTGTCTGCTCCATAGCATCCAAATAGTTTTCAAAATTAAATTCCTCATCTGATAAAGCTGAAGATATGGGAGCTGTAGCACTGGCAAAACCCAATTCCTCTTGCTTTTGGCACTGCAATGAATTAACTGGACCAATTTACTATATCTTTTGGCAGTCGGAGTCGGTGGGCACCGGCAAAATGGGCACCGACTCAGAATCCACAGCCCTGCAAGTAACAGTCTGTAGAGCAGTGTCCTGCTCTTTACCTGTGCAAGGATGAGCGGCTTCTTTAGGCACCAGGTGATGGATGACACATTTTCTTTTTTTCTAGTATATTGTGTAACCCAAGGAAGTTCTCATCCTTTAAACAGAAAGTGATTTCAGCTGCCAGCAGCTCATTCTTGCTTTATCTGTGTTATCTGCATAGTTTTCTTTAATCTTCATTTTGCATTATGTTGGGTGTCAAATTTTGGGGCTTTAGAACTGATTACCAGTTTTCCATAGAGTCATGGGCATCCAAGAACCAATTAATATTGTATTTTGAGGGACCACTGTATTTCACTTGCGCTAATGCAAAAGCAGGTTGGAAACCAGTTCACACCAGGATGCAGAAAAGCAATAGTAATACAAATGTGCTAAATACCGATAACCAACCTCTAACTAACCTACTAATCATGAGGGAGGGGGTGGGTAACCGCTTAGTATTATATTTACACATAGATGATGATTAGAAGGTGTGTGAAAGGATGCTTATTAGTATTAAGAACGTGTGCAACCTCCTCTTTATAGTTCTGTTACTTTTCTGCATTCTGTTGTGAACATGTTTCTTACCTGCTTTCACATTAGTCTACATGTGAGTATAATACAAAGCATTGCCACCCCTCTCTCCCCCTTTATAAACAGTAGGTGTGTGAGTGGCTGTTTGTCAGTAGTCTGCACCTGTGCACCTTCTCCCATGAGGCACTATGGCTTTCTTTGTCTCCTGCTGGGGATGGATTCTTCACCTGCCTCTGTAGCAGTAAGCATGGTCTTTTTCTGCGACTAAGAATAGATTTTATCCCTTTTTTTTCTGTGAATTGTTTTCAATCCCCAAGCACCCCCAACAAGTGCTAATTAAAGTATGCAAATAATCTTAAAGGGAATGTGTCATCAAAAATTAGTTATTCTTTAACTCACGTTTTTATGTTAAAACACAATTTTTAAGAATTTTTGGTTATATTTCTTTTTAATTTTCCATATCACTTTCAATATTTTTAAATAATTCTTAATTTCTGCAGTTTTCACGTTGGCCACGAAGCCTAATAATAGTCTAACACTTCCTGTTCTGTAGAGAAAGATTCTCAGTTGTCTGCTCATTATTAACCCTAGCAGGATTAAACTGCAATACACCAATATGTATAGATAACATAGGATCCACCAGTCACAAGAGGAGATAGTCACAGTTCACCCTTTCACCTCCCTGCACAGTGACTTATTCCCACGTCACAGAGCATGACTAGAAAACTCACCTATAGACGTCAATGGGACTGAGTCAGTCTTAAGACTCCTATGTGCATGAAGCTACTGTAAAGCATCTCTCTGACTGCTGTATAAGCAGTGCAAACAAGGCCCAGTGGCCAAAGTGAAAAGTGCAGGACTTAAGAATTATTAAAAAATATTGACAGTGATATGAAAAATTAAAAAAAAAACAACCAAAAATTCCTAAAAAATGTGTTTAACATAAAAACGGGACTTAAATAATTAGTAATTTTTTGATGAAACATTCCCTTTAAAAGGATGAATAAAGCCATCATAGGCTGCATATGGCAAAAAACAACAAACAGGCCTAGTGACCTTATAAATCCCTTGCTGATGGGTTTGTGCTTCTCCGCTAATCTTTGTTAACTTGGCTGTAGGAATGACATGGTGTGCTCAACAAGTAGAAGCCGATCACTGGCCCTCAGCGATGCCATTAGGATGGACAGCAGTCTCGTGTCAAGTATGGCATATCATCCCTGGGGTCTTGTACATAAAGATCAGCGAAATCATTTCAATCACAAAAAAATGTGACCGTTTTTTTTTTTTACATTTAGCCAAACTTTAGAAAAACAGCTCTAAGGAAATTTTTTTAAAAATGACAGCTGTGAATGATTACACTACAACATGACAGTCATGCAGCATTTCATTTTTATATACCTCTTGTCCCTGTCGGTGACTTTTTTTAAACTTTTTAATTACAGAAGTTTTCTCACTATCTAAAATTAAATCAGAACAAGCTTTACCCGTTTTAGGTCCATTAGGATTACCAACATTATTTATATTTGCCAAATGCCAGAATAATGAGAGAGGGAGAATTTTTTTAGGTATTTTTATTACTTTCTGCAAAGACAAAAGTTTACATACACTAGGATCACTATGCCTTTAAAGAATTTGGGAGAGGCCATATGATGATGTCATGTCTTTGGAAGCTTCTGATAGGTTTATTGGTAACATCTGAGACACACCCGTGAATGTATTTTAATTGCATACCAGAAACACACTGCTACTTTGTGTAATATCATGGGAAAGTCTAAAGAAATCAGCCAAGATATCAGGAAGAGGATTGTGGACGTGCACAACTCTGGATCATCCTTGGGTGCAATTTCCAGATACCTGAAGGTGTCTCATTCATCTGTACAAACAATTATAAGCAAGTACAAACAAGATGGGACTATCTAGCCATCATACCACTCAGGAAGGAGACGGGATCTGTGTCACAGAGATAAAGTGGTCTGACATGTGCATATCAACCCAAGAACAAAAGCAAAAGACCTTGTGAAGATTCTGGCGGAAGCTCGTAAGATTGTGTCATTATCCACAGTGAAACAAGTACTGTATCAACATGGACTGAAGGGCCACTCTGCCATGAATAAGCCATTACTCAAAAAAGAAACATAAGCCGGATTAATGCTTGCAGATGCACACACGTGAACGAAGACCTACATTTTTGAAGACATGTCCTGTGGTCTGACAAAACTAAAATTTAACTGTTTGGCCATATTGACCATTGTTACATTTGGAGGAAAAAGGGAGAAGCTTGGAAGCCTAATAACACCATCTCAAATGTGAAACACGGAGTTGGCAGCATCATGTTGAGCAGTTGTTTTGCTGCAGGAGGGACTGATGCACTTCACAAAATAGATGGCATCATGATGAAAGAAGATTATGTAGCAATACTGAAGCTCAAGAGCCATCAGCAAGGAAGTTAAAGCTTGCTCGGAAATGGGTCTTCCAAATAGACAATGACCCGAAGCATACTGCCAAACTGATTACAAAGTGGCTTAAGGATAACCAAGTTAATGTTCTGGAGTGGCCATCACAAATCCCTGATATCAATCCTACTGAAAATGTATGGGCAAAGCTGAAAAGGCAGGTGCGGGTAAAGTGACCTATAAACATGACTCCAGTTCTGTCAGGAGGAATGGGTAAAAATTCCTTCCAACTATTGTGAGAAGCTTGCGGAAGGATATCCAAAACGTTTCACCCGTCATGCAGTTTAAGGGCAATGCTACCAAATACTAATGAAATATAAGTAAACTTTTGACTTTGCAGAAAGTAATAAAAAGGGCGTAAGAGATTCGGTCTCTCTAATTATTCTGGCATTTGGCAAATATAAATAATTTTGGTAATTCTAACTGACCTAAAGCGGGTAAGGTTTATTCTGATTTCATGTCAGATAGTGAGAAAAACATGCAGATGTGTCTTTTCATATGGTGTATGTAAACTTCTGGTTTCAACTGTAAGTTATGTAATATAAACAAAGATTCTGTATGGCTTCTCACATGTTATTTAAAGTACTTTCTTCCTGAAAAACAGGAATGAATAGCTGATCGGTTTGGGATGTGCTATTGTTTATTAGCTCATGCTGGGAATTGTAGTTTCATATGGAGAAAAGCAGGTTTCTTAGGAGTACTGATGCTGAGAGTTTGCCAATGAATGAAAAGAGCAAGATTACAGTACATGTGTAAGTAGCAAATTGTGCCCATCAATGGCAGCATTAGGGAATTCTATTCTGTCTTTCCAGTCCTCACTAAAGCTGTGCAGTTCCTTCCCTCTCTGCTGTAGATTGTTTGTCTCAGGGTGCCCCCCTGTGGATCTTATACTCAGGGTGACCTTAGCGAAGAACGCTTAGTAGTCTCCGCTCAAACGCACTACAATTACATCCTCCTTACACAGCAGCCTGCATCCAAAATGACGCTCCTCCCTGATCTCCGAGCACAGGTCCTGCAGTTTCTGCAAAAACGTCTTTAAATACAGTCAAAGATTTAATAAAAGTTCCAGACTGCAGTAGATCTTATTGATCTATGGCAGCAGACAAATGGCAAAGGAACATGAAGACTAAACGCTCGAGATTTTCTCTTACCAGCACAGCAAGAAATATACACATTTACAATCTGCATTAGCACACACTTTAAAATAAGTAAAACCGGCTGGTCATCAGCCATATATCTGTGGATTACGATGGGAGTGTGATGTATACGGTTTTTATTAAGATTTTTTTCTAGATTTTAGCTGTATACATATATACATCTAATAGATCATAAACTCTTGCGAGCAGGGCTCTCACACCTTGTGTCTCATCTGTAAGTAGCTTTTTTTGTCTGTACCTACACCCTCCAAATTGTACAGTGCTGCGGAATATATTGGCGCTATATAAATAAAAGTTATAATTATTACTATTCATTTCAGTTCTAAAAGAGCAAATATAGATGCCTCCATAGTTTGGGGTATATTACGTCGCAATCTAGAATTGTACTAAGCGCTCACAACAATGAATGGGTTCCCTATGAATATATAACTATGACCAAGATAACCATACATTAAGGCTGGACTCACCCGTCCTGGTTTTTTGCTTTTTAATGAACATTTTATTTCAAGATATTGAATACATTATGCGTCATATAACATTGTTTCATTTACAGAGAAATCTGCAATGTTCACAAGGTAAGTCCAACAGAAATATACATTTCTTTATTCATTCCAACAGTCTCAAAACAGTGTTGACCTACCCTCAAGTTGTCTCCTAAGCGGTCTGCTATATGCATTATCATATCTCCTCATCAGATCTTGCTTTTTTATTATCCAAGTAACCTAATAAACTCAGATATCCCATAACAATAAGCATACGTATCTGTCCTGTACTATTATTCTCATCTCTTTGAAAGAACTATACCTCCAGAGCACCCAATGTTCCTTTCAATTTTTCTGTTAAATAATACGTAGTAATCCTGAAAGGTTCTATTATGTTCCCTTTCTTGCTCATCAATTTGAAGCAATAAAAACTTTCCATTTTTTCAGAAACTCTTCTTTCTTTATGTCTTTCTACATCCAACAAACACTTGCAATGGAAAAAAACACATGCGTTGTCGAAAAAAAATGCATGACTTTTTACTGCATGTGTTTTCGATGCATTTTTCTGCACAGATATTTAATGCAGTTAAGAAAAGCAACAATAGCACCCACTTGAACCCAGCCTAGACCCTCTGTAAATTTGTAGCCTAACTTATCAAATCTCTTCTTCTAGATGACTGCTGGAAATAGTAGATGGTGTGTGCTCGCTTTCGTGGAGTTTAAAGGGTTTTTTCAGCTTTAGATATAAAATTTTTGACAGTAGGGTCCCTACAGATAAGTTGATTACAGGGTGTTCTGGCACCTGAGGTATTTTTATAGGGAAAATCACTTTTTAAATTTCCTTTAGCACCTCCACAGGAGAAACTAATCATTACACAGTTTCCATGTATATTAATGGGTTGTCCATGTAACACGTGGATGTGCTCGGTCTCCAAGAGTAAGAGTCACTCCATATTCTTATACAGGCTATTGAAGAGGGTATTTTTTCTAACCCCCTTAATAGACTTCAGATTAGGTAAAAATCTAAAACCATAGCTATAACATTATCTCCAATTATGAACAAAGCATGAGATAAGTAATCAGAGACTGACTTACCCTCTGTCTGCTGTTGTCCAAGCTGTTTCTTGCGTTTGGCTTCAAGGACAGGATTTTCATACTGTGTTTTCCTGTTTATGTGACTGTGAAGGAAGACAATGGTGTCACTAATGGCTTCTACTGAAGGACAGGAATTGAGTCCATTGAGGCTGCTACATTCAGATGACGTGGATGGTCAGGATGTTTATCCAGCCACAAGCAGGAAAAAATAATCTGACAAACAAGTTGAGGAGACCAAAAATAATCATCTGGTAATTTATGTACACTGTCATGTTATGGCTCTGAGAGAGTCTTTACTGGTGCTCAGCCATAATATAGCTGTGATGTTATACAACTGCGGTTTCTGGACCTCTGCATAATGCCATATATTTGTGAGGATTTTGTTTTGTTTTTAGAAATATAATTTATAAAAATTCTTCCTGTGTGCCACTATAGAAAAAAAATCTATTGGGTGTCAATTGGTTGACAGAGAAGCCAAAATGAAAAAGAAAAATTGCATCCATGCAACCTGCTTTTTTCCAAAAACAGAACCACTGTTGTCCATGGATTGTGTCTAGAAGGGTCATCTTAACTGCATTATGAGCTCCTGGGAAGAGAAATTTACTGGGCCCCATACACAGCCACACACAGGGCACTGTGGACCTGAAGACAGGGTCTTTGGCTGCTCATAACCTCTACATCATGGTCCACCATGCTACGTTCTGGCACCTACCAAGTCTGGGTGTTGTGACTACTTACTAACGGTGCATTTACATGGCAAAGGACAAAAACAGCTCAGTTTTTACCTCAGCAGAACCGTTCATTACAACTGGTTTTTGGACTGTTTTTGACACAAAAAAATTTTTTTTTTTTTTTACGGTTTTGGTTTTTTGAACGGTTTTTGTCACTGATTTTGTCCAGGTTTTCCCAGCGGTTTTTGGACTGTTTTTCAAGCAGAAAAGTGTACTGAGTGCAAATGTATTCCTGATTGGTGCAATAAAGCATGTGATATTTTTTTTTCTCCACTCAGTGGTCACGCCCTGAAATTCCAGTGGCCTCCTTGGACGTGCCTCACCAAGACATTGATTGTGTGTGCTCCAGGCTCTTTTTAAAAAAAAGTATATATAAAATGAGTCGTGCAGTAACCACCACTGCATTAAGCACCAGTAGCGATGAGGATCTGTAGCCCAAGCTTCCTCAAATCAGACAGGACCTCCCTGTGTTAAAAAAAAAAAAAAGTGCAAAAGGACATGCAAAAACACACCCACTATAGGTGGGATCATTCTTCACTTCTTTTTTGATAAAACCACCCCAAAAACCTCGATGAAAACCGTTCACTCACTTTCTGCGGGGTTTACATTGACGCCCATGTTAATTTTTCACCTGGAGACCGGGCGGAAGAATGAACATGTTATAAGTTTTTTGGAACGCCGGCGGTGTGAAAAATCGCCCAGCGGAAAATCCGTTCAGTGGGGACTGAAGTCTATGGAGGAGTGTTGGCTGCAGGTTTTCAGACAGTTTCTAAAACCACACACCATCTGAAAAACCAACCAAAAACCCTTGCCGTGGGGACAAGCCCTAAGTATCTGCTACAGCTGCACTGCAGCTCATCTGTGGGAGCCAGGACTCCGAGTGTTCTCATTGGTGGACTTCCACTTTAAAGGGAACCTGTCACATAGATTATGCCCCCATTGCTGAGGGCAGCACAAGCTAGTGTAAGACCTGCTGTTTCCAGCGCTGTGTCCCTTATTCTGTAAGATGCAGCAGTTTTAGAGCATTTACTCCTCAAATATTATTCATGAGCAGGTGTTATCCCCGCCCTCCGAAGGCTAGCCCCACCCACTGACAGTTATTCACATGTTTCTACCTATTCAAAGTAATAGGTTCATCAGTTGAGGTGGGCGGGGCTATCCTCAGGTGGGCGGGGTTTGAAAAAAACTGACTCTTTGAATGACTCTTCGAATAACTCTTCTGGCTGAAAACTGCAGATTTGAACACTAAATACTCTAAAACTACAGCATCTTACAGAATAAGGGACACAGCGCTGGAAAAAGCAGGTGTGACACTAGCTTGTTCTGCCCTCAGCAAGGGGGGCATAATCTATGTGACAGGTTCCCTTTAAGGGAGATCAGAAGACAGGGCCTGAAGCGAGAAAAGAGCCAGGCCCTACCATTAAGGTTGCACAGACACTGAATGGGAAGATGAACCTATAGCTTGCCACTCACAGAGTTTAGAGTCCATCTGTGTTGTCACTGACTCCTAGTGGGCCTCAGAGCAGCTTCCTAGTGTGTCTAATCATTAAGACGCCCTGGTGTCTTGTACTATAGCTTAGTCTCATTCACTTAACTAATGTTGAGCTGCAATATCATAATCAGTCCATAGACAAGGGTGGTGCTGCACTGGAAAATAGACCTTTTCCTAATTTCAAACAACCCCTTTAAAAAGGGTCCCCTTTCACTTCTACTATTTTATGCTAAAATCTCCTTCCATTACTACTCATGGATCCCACACCGTCAGGATTTTCAATCAAGAGTAAGTTTTTAGCTCTGGATTCATGAAATTGAAGAGTAGATCTACTCCTGATGAACTTGAATGTATGGCCATCCACATGTCCCATTCTATATAAGCTGAAGTCTAAGGCACAGATGAGGATTACTCTCTCTACATAGTAGACTCCAGAGACAGGATCTTCAATCTGCTCCCACCCAGCAGGCAATTCTAAGAAGGAAAAAAAAGGTTTATACAAAAGAATTAGGGGTGCTCATCATCATCATCGAAATCAAGGCTATAAATTTGGTTGTCATTCCCATGTTTGTGTACAGTTCAGGAAAACAGGGATTTGGCTTCCTAGCTGCCTGGTTATATTCGAAGATCAGCGGCACTGAATAATAGAATTCATTCTTCTTAAGACTGAAAACAAGTCCATCCAGGTAAGTCTAGTGGCGATGAGTTCAATATACATATCTACTATAGATACTGTATATAGACAGCCAGCTTAATACTCACTCCTAAACGGGATGTGTATCGGGAATGCAGGTATGCCTTTCTGTAAAAAGCTGAATAGGAATTGTGAGCTCTGCTTTGTACCTTCCAATACTAGCATACTGAAACATCATGCACTAGTAATGAGTATAGATATGCTCATCCTGCCACTCTTCTAAACCCGTGTACTAAGAATAGTATCAATTTTCTTTTCATTTTCATTTGTTGTCTCTGGAGCAAAAATGATAATGTTTGCATGATTGAAACAACCAATAGTGTTTGTTCACCAAGAACATACGATTTCGAACGTTTTGGGGTGTAGTACCTTATATTACCCTGTAGGTGGAGCCAGTCTATACAAACAAAAAGTTAAAGGATTCAACAAGATCTGGTACATACCGTAGATGTATCAGCTTCCTTATATTGCACCCATGTATAACTAAATACAGCTGGGGTATTGTTTTTTTTTAGTGAATCCATAACATTCTTGTATCCTATATATTGTCACACCTTCTCATATAGGCTCTGGCTATCACTATCTGATACACTGAGCTGCACCATGGGATGTGACATGATGTGCAAACATGGTAGGGCACAGCCCATGTTATGGCTTTATGTGTATGCTGACATATGGTATCTAACTGAGACACTGTATTCTCTTACATAACTTCCATAGCATGCGAGGAAACATGCCACAAAAGAAACCTGTGTCATCTAAAAATCAGACACCTATGGAGGTACAGCATGGGTCTACAGCAGGCTATGGGCACCGTATCACAGATCTATAACCCACAGACCATAACATAGCCATATGCATGAGCCCTATCAGGTGCTATTAGAAAAGCAGTAATTGACATCAAGCTGTTATTTCAGTAAGTTTCCCAAATCATAGTACCTAGACCTCCACAACATTGCTGTGTGTGATTAAAACCTAAGAACCATATTGTACATAGGAGGAAAGTACAGAGTACACATTTACACAGTAATATTAGCAGATTTCCTCGACTCTGCCATAAGGGTAGGAAATTGCACAGTCTAAACTCCAGCACAACAGAAACACACACGGACTAATTAGAAGATGTGTTCATTTGGCTGCAGACCAGAGGCAAAACCCACTGACATATTTCCATAATCTGTTATGTAACCAGGCGGGTGACTGAATACTTTAGAGGAGGCGCGAGCATGGATATAGGTGAACGTTACAAGGGATTATGACAACGGACATTATAGAAATGTACATATTCTAAGCAGCCTAGATAAAATAATGTCAAGAATTTAAAAAGGTCCTGACACTGCTTCTGACAGGCGTATCCTTTCTAAAATAACAGATCTAGAACATCTTTACTGAGAAATCTGCATTATGCCATTCCCTCTGCTACTCCTCTTGGAAATGTAAGAATGAATTGACAACTGGGGGTCACCATTTCCTTTATCACCAGGATGTGTCCCTTTACCATCGATAGAGAGTAGGGATAGGTCCACTTTAGCATCAGATTTCTTATTTTATGGAAACTTAAAACAATTTGCCAAAACAGAAATGACGAAAAAAAAGTATTTGCAGTTGAATTTGCAATCTGTTGACAACTTGTGATCAGTAATTCACAGAACCAATTTTTTTGTCCAATGGATTGGGACCCGACAATATACTATACTGTTTATATACTAGTCTTAGTCTCCTCTTATACTAGTCTTAGGCTCCTGGGTCCAATGGTCTATGTGGTGTGTGATTGTGTTATATATGGACAGGGGTGAATAAAGTTCTTGAAAGTTTATATTTGTTTTGGATGTGCTGCTTCATATCATGTTTTTTGATTAAAGAATAGGAGAAGATTTTTGGTCTGACTTTCGTGAGCATGCACTCCCAGTATATACAATTAGGATTTTCAGGTTTATGGTGCATGACGTTGTTTTGGACTAAATATATATGTTCACATTTTGACATCATGAGACCAAAACAACACCTTCAATTGATCAACAGTACCTCACCAATGCAAGGTTTCAAGTAGGATGCTATCAGACGGAAGTGGCCACTAAGCTTAGAGTATCACAGAGTGTCATCAGCAGGTTGCAACAGAGTTATAGAGAGACTGGAAGAGACACAGAAAGTCAAAGAAGTGGACGTCCTTTGGCTACAACACACACTGATGACCGCTTCATTGTAAACAATGCCATGCAGACCTGGGTAATGAATGCCACACAACTCCAAGCACAATTAAGGGAGGTGAGAGGCAACCAAGTGTCACATCAGACCATTCATAACCGTTTACATCAGTGTGATCTGCATGCTAGATGACTGGCAAGGGTAACTGACCACACCACCTGGCATCATCGTCTTGTATGGGCCAGGGAGCCTCTACACTGGACGAGGGACCAGTGGCCCTCAGTGCTGTTCAGTGATGCATGGATTCACTCTAAGCAGAAATTATGCCTGCCAACGATGCTGGAGACATCAGCGCTATGCATCAGCCAGGTAAGGTACTGGTCAGGTACCCTTGCTGGTCATCTAGCACGCAGAACGTGTTTAAGTAAACGGCTACAAATGGTCTGATGTGACACTTTGTGCCTTTCACCTCCCTTAAGCGTGCCTTGAGTTGTGTGGCATTCCTTATCCGGTTCCATATGGCATGGTTTACAATGAAGTGGTCATCCATGAGTGATGTAGCCAAAGGAGTCCACTTCTTTACCTTTCTGTGACTCTTCCAGTCTCTCTATCTCTGATGCAACCTGCTGATGACACTCTGTGACACTCTAAGCTCAGTAGCCACTTCTATCTTAGAGCACCCTACTTAAAGCCTCACACACTCATGCATACACACACACACACACGTCTGTATCTATCTAGATAAGCATGGATATATATTATATATACACAAACACACACACACACAAACATATATATATATATATATATATATATATATATATATATATATATATACACTCACCGGCCACTTTATTAGGTACACCTGTCCAACTGCTCGTTAACACTTAATTTCTAATCAGCCAATCACATGGCGGCAACTCAGTGCATTTAGGCATGTAGACATAGGTCAAGACAATCTCTGCAGTCAAACTGAGCATCAGTATGGGAAGAAAGGTGATTTGAGTGCCTTTGAATGTGGCATGGTTGTTGGTGCCAGAAGGGCTGGTCTGAGTATTTCAGAAACTGCTGGATCTCTGGGGTTTTCACGCACAACCACTCGGTTTACAAGAATGGAAAAAAAAATAAAATATGAGGGAAAAGTCTTTTTGGGCAAAAAACCTTCCCTTTGGGAGAGGGGGTAAAAGGGTCAGTGGGGTTTTCAAGTGAAAAAAAAGGCAACTTACAAAAAACCCAGTTACCCAAAGGTGGCGAAAGAGCATTGAATGCCCGGGTTACGGCGGAACCCTTTGAGGGGGGGGCTCAGCAGCAGATCCCGGGGTTTAAAGAAAAAACGGAAACAAAAGGTCTTTTGAACTCACTTTGGGTTTAAAGAAAAAAAACCCGTTCCTGGTTTGTGGGTTCTTCATTTTCCGGGGGCATTTTTTTACGGGCCCCGGGGTCAAATTTGCGGTAACCCAAAAAAGCCAATTTTCTTTGCCTTTCTGGTTCCCCGGGTTTTTTTTAAAGGGTGGGGGAATATTTTCCCTTGCTTTTTTTTGGGCCCCCTTAAAAAGGTCCCAAAATTTTACTATTAAACACGGGTTGAATCTTTTCCAAGAAGTTTGGAAAAAATTTTTAAAAACAAAAAACCTTTTTAAAAAAAAATTTTTACCAAATATTGTATTATAAAATAATATATATTTTAAAATTTTATTTAAAAAATTTATATATACAAATTTTATAATAACCAAAACCACATATATACACAAACTAAACCAAATGTATTGTTTAAAATCCCTTTGTCAAAATTTATAAAAAGGAAAAAAAAAATTTCCCAGAGAGGGCACAAAAGGTTCTCTTGTCCCATAAGAGGAGACTAAGACTAGAATATAAACAGTGCATGATAGTTGGGGCAGGAAGCCGGTTGCATATTTTGCATTAGGGTCTAGGAGTCTAAAGTTACCCCTCAGTGTACAAGAACCATGGCAAATATAGAAAAAAAATTTAAATGGATTAAGAAAAACCCTTAACTTTTATTTTTTTTTAAATTGAAAAATTTTAAAACAGTAGGCTTTTGGCGGGGGTTTAAATATATTGCATTCTGTTGTGTTTTTCAAATGTATTATAAATGCGAGCAACAAAAAAAGCATGTTTTTTTTTATCGATCTCATATGTTACCTGTGTTTTTAATTGGTTGATCTTTTTAAAAGGGTTTTTGAATAAAAAATAAAAAGAACTGTTGTCTTAAAGTTTGTTTTTGTTGTTGTTGAAAAAATCCCAAAAAAAACACAGGGGGAAAACCCCCTGCTGATATCCACCGGACCGGGTTGTTTAAAAAAAATTCATTTCATTTGAAAGATATAATTTTTAAAAAATATATGCCGTATAATATATACAAGCGATGCATGGAGGAGCAAAGTCTTGTATAAACGGCAGTGGACACTTAAAGACTTTGCTCCTCCATGCATTGCTGATATATATTGTACAGCATATATTTTTAATTATATCTTTCAAATAAAATGATTTTTAAATCTATTGGTCTGGTGGATATACAGCAGGTTTAACTACGATTTTTCATTTGTAAGCTATAGGGCATTAGCTGCACCACGCTCTATCCTGTCGGTGGACATTTAAGAACAAGGTGAGCAGACTACATGTTTTTCTTTTTTGCGAAAAACACATGGGTAATGCAACATGTGAACCCAGCTTTGGAGCCATGGATTATAATCAGTTAGAAGATCTAGGCATTGTTGTTGGTTGTTACGGTCAAAGAAAATATCAAGCAGAGACGCAGAAGATGAAATTGTTTGCAGGTCAGAGGTTTACTTTTGAATCTGTCAAAGTCTCTGCATTACTGCAGACAGGGGGTGTATAAATAGTAAAATTTAATCACAAGGGTTTTATACAGAGCTTTCAAAGGGACTTCATGAAGTGCAATTAGTTATGTTGATTTCTATATTAGTTTCCTGAACGTATCACTTGAGCTCCATAGAAATGAAGAGTAAAATATTTAAAGGCACTGAAGCGACACCAAATTTGCAGTGCTCCAAATTAATAGAATAATAAATATACCTATTAATCCAATTGATCCAACAAACAATTGGAGTAAACTAAAAACAAAGGGAAAAAAAACCAACCTTTTTTGACCTGGGTAATTAGTTTAGAAATAGCAACGTATTTACCAACCGTATTGGAAAAACCACAAATCCAGACTTTGATTGGTCAGAAAATTCTACAACATCTCTGTATACACCTAGAACCCTGTTTATTGCTAAAATTAAGGATCTGCTAAACTCCTTGAAGCACAACAGTACCTTCAGTGTCTTCTCCAACAAAGCACCACTCCCACTCAGGTGCCATGCAGGTACTGCTACCAAGCCTATCCCATGACTCCTTTACCATAAGATGAAAGAAAAATGCTGCAATAAAGGTAACAAAACTCATGAATTTCTGAATTCTTTGGTCATTGTGCTCTCTAGCACAGGGGCCCACCAGTGGAGTTGAATCTTTGGGCACCCCAGTGGAGTTGATTCTTGGAGCCAACCAGTGGAGTTGATTCTAGGGTCTACCCTACAACTATGGTACATGACTGCACGTGCCTCTAGCATTTTACCCTTTGCCTCTCTTTTTGGGCCTTCCTCCATAACAAGCAGCCCCAGATCTGCTTTGCCCGAGAACCCCCTCTGCCAAGGGGCCCACTAGGGTTTCATCTGTTCTTTTGCAGGCCAGTGCGAGTCTCCCCCTCTGGTTCATTGCCTATTAGCTGAAAGGATCATGTACACATGACAAGTCCTATTTAGGCTCCATTAACTATAACCATCATTATTAGTCTAAGAATAACCTATTTAAAACCTAGTCCTTATTTTTGTTCCACTGTCCTGATTTTGTTCACAACACTATATTAATGACCATATCAACAGTTCTGTATAAAACATAACATGAATGAATGGGCCCATAGTTGGTTAGTATGAGTTTGTATATTTTTTTCTCTTTTTTAAGTTCATGTGTAACAGAAAGACCCCCGCATGCAAGAATACCAAAGAGAATGAACAAGTGAGGTTTTTCGATCATCTTAAAACCAGAGATCTAACAGGCATGTCTGTTTTAGTAATAACCATTCCACCTGAAACATCGATTTTTGAGTATTTTTTTCTTAGATCTCTGTGTTGTCATCCCCCTTCATTATGTCAATACGATGTGCTCTTCCACAGTTTAACTTTGCCCAACTAGCATGGACAATGTCAGATTGTGTAGGGACACACCCTATTAACAAAGGGAATAGTAACACCCAGTTCTCAGTTAATTCATACATTTACAGGAGAGATAACAGAGGAATGGCAAATAAAGAGTTCTAAAAAAAAAAAGCATGATCCAACAGTATTTTTTAATGTGGAATGCAAGTATTTACTAAAACAGACATGTCAAAAAAGTGGACAGGTCCTCTTCATATGTTCCTAAAAAAAGCAAACTGAAATACTCATAGTAAAAGCCAAAATGTGAAGAAAAAGTAACAATAGTGGATACAATTAATATTAGTTTTCAAGAAAAGGGGAAAAACGGGTAGATGCATGGTCACATGATGCTTTTTGACCAATCATATTTAATGCTTCTTTAAATTGTACAGAATGGGCAATCTGTCAAAGAGTAAATAAATTTTATATCCATGTCTTTAATTAAACACTAAATTTTCATCACCTTTAAATGATGTTTTAACTCATAAAACAGTAGAATATTATGTTTGCAGTTATGCAAGGTAATAAAAAGGAAGTGTGACAAATTACCTAGTTCACTGTCCAGCTCCTCGGTATGGACCCCTTCTTCTCCAAGGCAAGAGCAGTAAATGAGACAGAGAGATTAAAAGAAAATAAATTCAGATACCGACACCAAGTTGGAAATCCCCATTAGAAAATAAAACCTTAAAACCAATATTACAGGTTGATTCGATCTAATTTGGTATACTGAAGAATGATGCGATTTATATGGTGACTAATGGGTTTTCCAGTGTGGATCCACAAAAAATTGTTTAATTTACAAAATGTAATAACTAGTTCTAGAAAACATAGACAATTAATGTATTAATTTTAAGATACATAGTTACTTAAGTAGAAATTTAGCACAAAGTAGGTAAACTTTTTCAGAAACATCTAGACTCAAAAAAATCACAACTTTATTTGAAAAGTTGTTGAATCTTTAGAAATTTAGTATAAAATGTAGTGGATTCACTGTTAGGGATTCCTTTTAAAAAGAATACAGAAATCTGATACTTGTAGAGATCAACATTTTCCAAATTAGAGAGAATTAACCTGTAAGTAGAATAGAACAATCCTCAATAGAACAAGTGTTTCTCAAAACTATACCCTTAGTCTACAGCAGTGGTCTCCGAACTAGGGTTCTCGACCTAGAGAGCTGGAGACCCCTGGTCTACAGCATTATGTGACCTTGCATTTAGCTGTAAAAGAAATGGGACTGTCACAAAACATATTGAATATTAAACACGATATTGACCAGAGCTGTATTTTTAATTGGCCCTCCTTGTGGCACGGAGTAGAAATAAACTCAAAATGACCTGTAATGGTCCTAATACCTTCATACTTTGTTATCCACACTCTGTATTAATCATTCAGACAAATGAATGGTTAGTAAGAAGAAACAAACAATGGAGAAAAATATAATAAAACCAAGGGCCCTGAACTGCATAGACCCAAGGGGTTATAGGAGATGTCAAAAATGGGTTTGATTATTTTCTTTCAAAAAATAGCGCCATTCTGGTCTCTGGAATACGTGTAATTTTGCCATTCTGCTCATTCATTTTAATACAGCTATGCAGCAAAATCAGAGACAGCCCACAGACGGTTTCTATATAAAGCTAAAGGTGGGTTAACACTTGCTCTTTAGCTCTGTTGCAGGTAGCTGTCAAGATGCCATGAATATACTTTGGTGGAGCCATGTAAAACAATAGAGCAAACAGTCTGATTTACATGTGAGATACTTACCAAACGTTGACACTTTATATGCCAGACTCACTAGCCCTTTCTACTAATGGCTCCTCCATAGTTTAAATCAGGATACTGTTTTTTCACAGTATCCCAATGACTACTTTCTATGTGTGAACCCAGCCTTATCCCGTACAATCCCTTTAATTTTGCATCTATTGTCAACTTACCAAAACGTTACAATTTCTACTGATTCAGATAAAATAATGGAGCAACGTTTTAAATGATTTTTCTGCTGGGATTCCTCTAAACTGAGTCTCTAACCACAAATCATCCATTTTAAAACTGGTTTCTCTAACACCTGGCAATCAATCAGTTGTTAATGTCAAAGGAAATCTCATCTAGCCATTCATGTAATGCCAAAGTGGTTTGGTTCCTCCACAGTAGGAGCTTCTCCTAGAAGAGGGTTCCAAACAGGAGACATCCCTCTATGATGTCCATGTACCCTCTTTCAAATTATGTGTCCAAGCTTGTCTATCACGAAAGGAAAATAAAAACTGTCATTCATTCACTTCCATATTTTAGGCTACTAATCAGTCATGTATTGTAACATGTAGAGCAGTTTGAGGTGGCTTAATGAAAACAGCACAACTGCTTCTTTTACGTGATACCCAGGGTATATATAAGAATAATTTGGCAGGCGTTTGTCATTGAGCATTACAGAATAAGGCTTGATTTAAGATTTTTACTCCGATATAAAATCAATTCAAGTAAATATCATAAGTAAATAATCCCTATAGCTAGTTTAAATTTCTTTTACAAATTAACTGCAAACTGTATAGTGATATTGTACACAAAAACCTAATTTGACTATTTTTTTTATGTGATTCCCCAACAGGCTAAATTAAATTTGAGGGATAAAGTTCTTAGATTTAAAGTTTATTTAAAAGTTAGGTTATTTGTTGTATTGCTCTGGCTTCAGGCCGAACCTGGACTGACCAATGATTGTTGGTAAATTTCAACAAGCAAACTTCAATAAAGGCCAGTTTAAAATAGTAAACTTGGCTGACTTTAATGACCAATACAATCAGATTCTTATAGGGGTTTTAAAAACACCTCACAAAATTGTTTACTTTAAAAAAAAAAAAAATTAAAGCCAACTTAAAGAGTTGATCTAATTTAGTCCTCTGTACTAGCTCAAGTCAAGAGTTGCATTGTTCATAAGCTTTGGGGGACAAAAAAATATTGCGTGTTTTAATGATCTAATTTAGTCCTCTGTACTAGTTCAAGTCAAGAGTTGCATTGCTCACAAGCTTTGGGGGACCAAAAAAATATTGCGTGTTTTAATGAGCATTGACCACAGTGGTGAAGCAGATAGCAACTTCTCTCTGGGGCACCCACAATTTAAAAATGAAGTGCTCTACTCCAAACTTCCCTTTTTCAATTTGTTTTTACCACATAGAGATAGAAAGTCTACACAAAGTCTCTGGTTTCAGATGTTTCTGGTTTCTCAAGGATGGTACACTGAAGTCCTTTAGACGAATGGTTAAACTGCTTGACCTAACTAGGATCGCCAAGACGAAAAGAACCCAGACCCCCTCTAATATTACACAGGTTAGTGTTTTAGGTGTTAAATAAATTAAACTTTGTGAGTTTTACTGTATAACATGCACATGATATACATGGAGTGCATCCCCATGATGTAAAGTGTTTGACCTCTTTTCATCCAATACAGGACCAAACAAAAAATATCACCATCAGCATTTAGGCCTGAACATAAGATAGGTCTGTTGGAATTCTTATTAGAATTTTGGAAACTTCAGACAAAGTTTTAGGTCACATTCAATGACTATATAACAAAATAAGGACTGTATGTCAACAACATGGTGTATATATACAGCTCATTTTGGAGAACCTGGCCTGATATTATTTTAGGCCTGAGGCACATAAGGAGTTATACGTATGGACACCGAATGGCGGCACAGAAAGCCTTAACAGGTCCATATTACAGTCCAGGAGAAACTCTGTGATGCCATGTAGTGCCTCTGTGATTCCTGGGGAACAAGAGCTCTAGAATATGTCAATCACTGAGGCAAGCCACAATTTCTTTTGTAATCATGGAAAGTGTCACAACTGCTAGACTATTAAATTTACAACCTACAATTTGTGTTTATATGCTAGCTTCTGAAATGAACAGGATATCTTCTAACCTTATGTGTATACAAGCATACTGCACCATTTAAAATCACAAATTATCTGACTCCTACCTACTACACAGAGAACATTTTCAATACGCAAACTATAACTGGATTTGGCTTAAACTATTTTGTTGCCTACTTTGCAGGTATTCTTCGAGGTATTGATTAAAAAAAGGTACCCCGATATATACTGCAATGTAACAATGGCTGGCCTGTACAGGTGAATAGAGCAAATGTACTCCTACGTCACAGCGTAGTAAACCACACTTTTTTAAAGGGAATGTGTCATCAAAAATGACTTATGGTTTAACTCACGTTTTTATGTTAAACACATTTTTTAAGAATTTTTGGTTGTATTTATTTTTAATCTTCAATATCACTTTCAATATTTTTTAATAATTCTTAAGTCCTGCAGTTTTCACTTTGGCCACTAAGCCTAATAACAGTCTGACACTTCCTGCCCTATAGATAAAAATTCTCAGTAGTCTGCTCATTATTAAACACAAGCAGGGTCAAACTGAAAGGAGACACCATGTGAATAGATAACACAGAATCCACCAGTCACAAGAGGAGATGTCACAGCTCTCAGCTCCCTCCTCCCTGCAGAGTGAATTCTTCCTAGGTCACACAGCATGACTAGAAAACTGTCCTATTGAAGTCTATGGGACAGAAACAGTGTTATGGTTCCTATGTGCATGAAGCTGCTGTAAAGTATCTCTCCGACTGCTGTTAAAGCAGTGCAAACAAGGATTAGTGGCCAAAGTGAAAACTGCAAGACTTAAGAATTATTAAAAAATATTGAAAGTGATATGAAAAATTAAAAAGAAATATAACCAAAAATTCTAAAAAATGTGTTTAACATAAAAACGTGAGTTAAACAATAATTAATTTTGATGACACGTTCCCTTTAAGTCCCACAGGCAAAGCACATACCATTTGGATATAGAGAAAACACAGTTCACATAGAAGTATGTCTGCACTGTTCACCTCTATGGGCCAACAGCGGCTACATTGCAGTATCTGTCATGGTATCTTTTTTACTCCGATAGATACCTGGCACATAGGCAATAATGTTGTGTGAACCCAGCTTTAGAGTGAATATGTAAAGAAAATATCCAAATAGTCAACAAGCTGCTGTTGATGGATTCATTATTCTTATTAGGCTATGTCTACACTGCACATAAAAACTTCCATTTTTTCAGCGTTTTTCGTTTTCTAAAAACGCTGGAAAAACGACTGTAATCCACTTCCATAGACTTCTATTGTAAAAACGTCCTAATGTCTACACTGAGCTTCTTTTTCTGCTCGTTTTTTTCACTGGTCGTATTTTGCAACATGCTCTAAAAAACGCCAGTACAGGGCAGAAAATTTACTACAGGAGTCTATGTAAAGCTCCGGACGTCTTTTGGTGCGTTTTCGCGGCGTTTTTTGCCGCGATTTTTCAATGAAATCCCTCCCAGGAGACCCAAGTCCCACCTATAGTGGGTGTAACAAAGGTTATTCACTATCAAATCTTCATACAAGTGTCTGATGAGTCCTTTTTTGTACCTTTTGTAATCAAATGATCATGCTTTGGTCACTATTTTTGCGCAATTCATATTTTTTTCGCTAAAAATACGTTATTTACAGATTTTGGTGTCAGCATCTGTTTTTCTTACAGATTTTGATGCTAAACTCCTTTTCTAAACATATTTTGGTGCTAATAAAGTTATCTTGCTACTGATGATGAAAATACGTTTTTTACGGATTTTGGCGCCAGAATACGTTTTTTACGGATTTTGGCGCCAGAATACATTTTTTACGTTTTTTGGCACTAAAATAATTTTTTTTTACAGATTTTGGCGCTAATAACACTGTCTCGCCGCTTACGCCAAAAATAAGTTTTTTTACGGATTTTGGCGCAAGAATCCTTTTTTTTTACGTTTTTTGGCACTAAAATATTTTTTTTTACTTATTTTGGCACTAATAACGTTATCTCGCTTCTGACGCCAAAATACGTTTTTTTACGCATTTTGGCGCAAAAATCCGTTTTTTTACGTTTTTTGGCACTAAAATAATTTTTTTTACAGATTTTAGCGCCAATAACGTTATCTCGCCTCTGACGCCAAAAATACGTTTTTTACGGATTTTGCCACAAAAATCCTTTTTTTTACGATTTTTGACACTAAAATAATTTTTTTTACTGATTTTGGCGCTACTAACATTATCTCGCTTCTGAAGCCAAAATACGTTTTTTACGGATTTCGGCGCAAAAATCCATTTTTTTACGTTTTTTGACACTAAAATAATTTTTTTTACTGATTTTGGCGCTAATAACGTTATCTCGCTTCTGACGCCAAAAATAAGTTTTTTACGGATTTTGGCGAAGAATCCATTTTTTATGGCTTTTGGGGCAAAAATCCGTATCTTTACAGATTTTGGCGCTAATAAAGTGATCTAGCTTTTGACGCAAATAAATACATTTTTTACGGATTTCACCGCTAGAATCCGATTTTTGACGGGTTTGGGGGCTTAGTTCAATATCTTTAAAAATTTTGGCGCTAATAAACTGATCTCACTTCTGACACTAAAAATATTTTTTTTTTACGGAATTTGGCGCAATAATGCGTTTTTTGGGAGTTTGGCGATAAAATCCTTTTCTTTACAGATTTTGATGCTAATACAGTTATCTTGCTGTATGGAAAGATAATGTGGGTTTTTGTGGATTTTGGTGCAAGAATCTGGTGCAAAATTTAATAAAGCAGTAGCACGCAGCAGCAGCACACAAAGGACAATGTACTCACAATGGCTACAGTGATCTAAAGGAAGTGACTTCTTAACATGTTAACTCCACCTGTAGGGTGTAACTTACATCCAATGGCTTAATTTGTGCATACATTAAAAAGCAGAGCAAAGACGCTTCAAAAAAACACTTCAAAAAACGCTCCAAAAAATGAAAAACGCACCAAAAAACTGACTTTTTTAGCTGCTTTTGACAGGCAGTGGACAGAAAACTCAGTTTCATGAACGTTTTTAGTAATTCGTTTTCAGGTCGTTTTTTGTCCACTGCAGTGTAGACATAGCCTTACCCAATGCAGGTATCGAATATTTATATAGTAATCAAAATGTTTAGATGTTTATGTGTTAATGAGAATTAATTATCTATATATTAATGTGTTGACCTTTCCCAAGTAATAACACAAGCTATATTGATACCAAAATAAAGCTGTAATAGGATCAGACAACAGATGCTAGTCTATTTGTTGATGACTTCAAAGTAACCATGTATTGTCAGCAGCATGGGAAGTAAAATTAAAAACAGAGTAATAAGTGGAAAGAACAAAAAAGAACAGGAAAATCTGATGTGAATCTTGTAAAGTTTTCTAGGTTTACATTAAGTCTATTCTTGATTAACCATCACTTTAGGGTATATTTAGCAGCTCTAAATTTATATCCACTGTCTATAGAGAGTACAATGTATGTATCCATATTTACTACATGATCACAAGGATGCTCCAGATCATAACTTTATGGTCACATTTTCATATCTCCTTACCATCATCTTCACATTCTTCTAGAGGCTTCTGCTGTTTGTTCAGGCACCGTGGGTCAAGCCAAGAAGTTGTTTTAGTGTTGTGGCTAAGAGAGAACATAGGGAAAAAAACATTTTGTCAATGGGATAAAATAATTTTTCTTCATCTTTCCAGTTCAGTCATTAAATGTTATTCTAAAGATAATGAAAAGTGATTCCATTTTTTTATGTTCTGTATCAGTTCCTCACAGTCTTTAATATTTCTGCTTCTTGTCATGCAAGAAGAAACTTTATTGCTCAGTCCCAGTGGATAAGAATTTGCTCTAGTCATGTGATAGACACAAGTACACGACTCTTTAGAAGAGACAATCCTCAAACCCTGAAAACTATGGAGGCCTGGATAGACACTGAGAAGGTGAAATTGTTTGTTTATTTTAGGCCCGAATTTGTATGGAGGCCACCTTGTCGTTGGTGGATGGACCCTCACAGTTTTGATCAAAATGTGCGCTAAGAGCCATATTTTCATAAATACCACATGTAGCATTGATGCACTTTAAAATACTTCATATACTTAATATTTATGACTTATTGCCTACAGAGGGCTGCTTGTCTGCTTTTATGTACTGCACAAAGTCAAATTTGATCCGTCACACTCTATTAATTCTTATAGTGGTGCCTATTGAGAACTATACACTGTAGACCGCTGCATAGAATCCAATGGCACTCACAATTCGAGTGCCATTGGATTCTATACAGGTGACTATAACAAGCCCTCTGACTGGGTAACATGATCAGGACAGATTTTTATCTCCTGGGGAATATACATTAAACAACAGCAATCAGCTCTTGAAGACCAGGAACAATTGAATAGTTTTAGAATATATATAGTGAAAAGAAATTGTTGACCAAAAGTAAATACTCCTTTAACAATGCCCAATACTTTTTATGACCAAGTGTCTGGATTCTACCTTTACCATGCTTGGTTAAACAGGCATATTACTTCTATAGGAAATAACAAGAGGATACCAAACAATTATAGCACTGCTCATTTTCAGGTAAAAACACAATCCTTGTTTTACCTAAAAACAAATCAGACTCCTAGGGCGACATGTCCCAATACGAAAGCGCTGGTTTTTTTGGTCTATTTTGTGCCAAAAACACTTTTGACGCCATATTTTCGATGTACAACACATTGTAATGTGCCTAAAAAGGTGTGTTACATATAGTAGCGATGATACGCTATGTGCCTCCATAAAGCAATGCGCCTATCGAGGCACATTGCATACACTAGTAATGATACGTTATGTACCTCCGTTACGCAATGTGCCTCGATAGGCGCATTACATACACTTACAATGATACGCTATGCGCCGTGATTGCCACAATGTGCCTTTTTAGGTGCATTAAGTTTACTATGCAAGGTATAACTGATGCCAGATTTTTGAAAGGATTGGACTTTACACTGATTTAATGCGCCTAAAAACTGCCGCAATGCCACCAATTTTCAGACATGTTGCCATAGTGCCTAAAGGTCTACCAAGCCCCATTTAGAAATTAAATTTGCAGGATCCACTAAAAAATATGTAATTTCAATAGACAACTTTTTAATTGCTAAATCATGTATACTGTGTGCACAACACATGCAAAAAATAAATAGCTAAAAAAAATGGTGTTTACAAAGGTTCAGGGGTGCAATGCAAGGGGTTGCAATTACTTATCATAAGAACTCGTACACAGCAGTGATTAGAGTGTGTAGTACACCAAAAAAGCAGACAGAGGGCGCCGGTTAACACAAATCTACACATTAACACCATCAACACGGTATTCCCAATTCCACCCTCCCCCACTACATGCAGTTGTTAAGGGATTTGCTCAGCTTCCTGCTTCAGCAAGCAGTATTTGAACTGCACAGATGACTGGTTTGCTCTGTGTGAGGAATTAATATCTCCTTCTGAGACACAATGTATTGTGAGATGCCCAGTTTGAATAAATACCACGTTAAGCACTAGACGACTCTGCAGATCTTCAAATTTTCAATGACATGGATTGAGGAGAAAAACAATGCAGAGTTAAAACTGCAATCCGAGAGCAAATCACATCCTGAAATATTAACACTGGAAGCTTTCAAGGAGATTTAGAATGCATGTCCATCAGGAAAGCGCGGTAACAGGCTGCGTAGCTGACGGAGCAGGGACGTGGTCATGATGAAACATATGCAGATTCGGTAAGATTTTTTGCAGTGAGTGGTTAAAGGGATGGTATCTGGGCAGACAGCGAGTAATCTGGACCCCTGGGATTTATACGTCACGGGCCTCTTATGAACCACTATAGCCATGGTATACTTGCTGTGAGCTAATGTTCTGCACTTGAGGACTATTTGGGCCGGTTCACACGGCTTATTGAAGCCGTAATTGCGGGACGGATTTCGCCCGCAATTACGCCTTAGTGATATACCCTGTGGGTAGAATGATAAAGATTTAAAGGAGTTTTCTCACCACAATAATACACTTTTAACATGTAGGGAAAGGTTCATGAAGACTATTCCAATATACATTGATGTTTTGATTTTGCTTTTTTCAGAACATACGGAATCTTTTATCTACTGCTAGTGTACACAAGTTCCTCTAGGTTACCGACCACCTCTCTCTGCTCTTTCTCTTATCAGATTGCTCCAGCTGCTCTTTCCAACCATGGTGAGTCACTCTCTGATGAGTCTTATCTCTAGCACAGGAGCTAGTTTATTTAGGTTAATGCCAAGTTTTTAACCCTCAGAGCTCTGTAGCTTTGTGTACTATAGATTATAAACCTTTTGCACTCATATCACTGTAACAGGAATAGCTAGCAATAGCAGTAAATATGCCAATCACTGCTATAGACCCACACACAGCCTTACCAGGAAGAGTGAGTTTGAAGCTGGTTGTGGCTATGTGAAACAGTATGGTGAGACAATCCATTTAATGCAATGAAATTGGACATGCACATGCTGCATATAAATGAAAGGTGAACCTTCAAGATGACCTAATGAACCCAGTGGACAGAAATTGGGGAAGATATCATACATTTCACAATAAAACAAAATAACTAAGATATATTACACTTACTCTATAAAATAGACTTCTCCATTTTCAGTATAGGCCATCTCCCAGTTTTCAGGTAGAGGTCCAAGGCGTTCCTCGTCAGCAGGAGGTAGGTATTGAGGCAACTTCTGAGATGCTTCCGTGATGGTAGGAAAACTTGGAAGAATCCGAGCAAGTGGTGCAGCCGGTTCTTGTATATTGTTAACTGTATTTTCGTCTTGTTCACTAGAGTCTGCTGCCATTACAAGGAAAAAAAAGTGGGGGTTCAGCAGAATCCGGTGAGAACATACATACGTAAAAGGCACAAAGCATGAGTTCATCCTAGTCCTGGGGTTTTAATTGAGACGAGCTTGTTTACAGACAGTCAGACAGGAGTGACACACACATGTGAACTACTACTACAGAGACGCAAGGGGAAATTACTATAACATCTACAATGCACATCATTTTCCAACCGCTCTGACATCTACCACCTACAAACTCTATTATGTTTGTGTGAGAAAGACGCCCCTGAAACCAAAACTACAAGTGGATTCCATTGGATTAACAGTCTCAATATGAAACCTATTCATACGGAGTGAGCACACTGTGCTATACAGGTGCACAAAAGCCTCCATTTAAATGTCGACATGGGGAAATTTGCAAAAAAGTAAATCAAAGGAGTCACATGACTCAATTTTATCTCCGCTCCTGAACTTCTACTCTTGTGCTAACTCAGTCTTGCTGAACATTAGCTTCATCCAAATAATGGCCTGGATTATAACACGCGCCAGTGGTAGCTCAAACTCCATGGACATTACAATGAATGTGTGAATGTTCCCACACCTGGACACAACAAGAGAAATTTCACAACCTGTAGCAAAGTGCTAATTAGTATTATCAGTCATTAGATCGAAGAGAGGGGTAACTAGAGCTCATTGGTCAAGGGATCGGTGTGACGTAACGCATTTCTCATATTTTCATAGATTTAACCCATTAAGGATGAAGGGGCTGTGTACACGGCAATGGACAAATACCGGTCGGTTTATCCGACCAGTATTTGTCCGGTTTTAGTGCCGGGGGTGAGGGAGGTGGCTTTTCTCTGCGATGAGCGGAGAAAAGCCCTCCCTCTTCACATTGAAATGCTCATATTCCGTCCGAAAACCGGACGGAAGAATTTGCAAGCACAATGTTTTTCGGGCGGACTGCTGCACGGGTTTTCCATAGAAGCCCGTTGTGCTCGTTTGCGGCAGGTTTTTCAGACGGTCTGCAAAACCGCAAACCGTTTAAAAAACCGGAAGCAAACCCGTGCCGTGGGGACATGCCCTAAGGTTATGTATCCACAGCTAATGTTAAAATATCATCGAATATCCGACAGTATTTGAACATCGCTGTATCATGGTGTTTGCTGCGGGTGTGTACAAAAAACACAGTTGGTTTTTGGATTTACCACCAGCCCCATACATTGAATGTATGTGAATCTGCCAGAATATAGAACATATTCTATCTTCCAGCGGAGGGCCGGCGGTTTAGAAATCAGACAGTCGAAAATCCGTGCTGTGTAGGCTACAGTACGGATTTCCTGTTGCGTCTTTGGGGCACTGGTTACAGTCGGCTTTTCAGCAGACTCTAGATACTGAACCCACCAAAAATCTGACCAGAAACCAGTGCTGTGTAGACATAGCCTAAGGCTGCTATTTTGGGCATTAAGGACGCAACAGTATTTTCTACTATTGTTTCATCACTACTTTCTAAGGGTGCTTTCACAAAGCGCAGTTTTGGTGCAGTTTTTTTATTTGTTTTTATTAAGAGCTTCAATTTTTAATACAATACAGAAAGGAAAAAACAAGTTCAATGTATATCTGTATGACAGCATTGTATCATAATAAATGAAAAGTTGACAAGCGCTAGGACATTGAAGACATTTTTGTTTTTAACAAACAAATCAACAATCGCTCTACATAGTGTGTTCTGCCGACAGAAGTCGTTTATGTGCAGCTTTCATTGCACTTCAATTAAACTGCATTATTACCAGCAAGCTTCTTTCACTTATCTAAAGTGTTTGGAAAGTGAGTAATCAATCAGTGGGTTTGTATCCACAAGACTTCAAACACAGTAATTGATTACTTACTTGAAACACCTTTCTGAGCAATTTAGACAACTGAAAGAAACTTGCTGGTAATAAAGGCAGTTAAATTAGAGCGCAGTTAAAACTGCACCAAAACTGCGCTGTGTGAAAGCACCCTAAGAACAATAATGCTGTACATCATGTAACCAAATGGGCACTTTTTTTTGTAGCAGGCATATATGTAATATGCATTTTTTTGCGTGTGGGAATACCAAATGTATGCTTTTTTATGATTTACTACTGCACAATAGAAACATGTTTTAGTCCCTCTATTCTGAAAGCTATAATGTTTTTATTTTTCCATTGATGGGGCTCTGTGAAGCTTTTTTTTTGGGGGGGGGATGAGTTTTAATTGAGATCATTTTTTCATGCATATGGCTTTTTGATCACTTTTTATTCCATGTTTGGGAGGCAGGCTGAACAAAAAACAGCAATCCTGGGAAGGTTCTTTTTTCCTTTTCCAGCATTCAATATGCATGATAACCATCTTTGACCAAATAAAGAACTTGTTTTTATGTATTTATTTAAACATGTTATCCAACTGCCAGACATCCTATAGGGCGTAATAGATTTACAAATCTGGCGGACACGAGAGCCTTCATTAGGCCCTTGGCTGCCATGGGAATCCATAAGCATCCTATAATCATGTCACTACTGTGGCACCTAAGGGATTAAATGGTCAGGGCTGTAGCCATCACCGATTTCAACCGTTGCAGCAGAATGTCAGCTGCAATTATGCAGCTGCCGATAATGCATCGAACTCCTAAGCGTGCGGATCAGGCTTGGAGTGACCCACAAGGGAATAAGGGAAACCCCCGGTGGGCTCCTGAGCATAGCAGATCTAGATTTGTTTTTTAACTTCATATACATTCTCAGAGGGGGCAAAAAGCATGTACAGTCATTTAGGCCAGGTTCAGATGGCTTATTCCAGCCGTAATTGCGAGCCGGATTGCGCTCGCAATTACGGCTTGAATAAGGGGCGGGGCTGGAGCGCGGCGGGGGAGGCGCTCGCCGGCCCCATTGACTTGCATTATCGTAATTACTGCGACGGATTGGCGCCGTACTGCAGCGCAAATCCGGTGTGCAGTACGGCGCCAATCCGCGGCGAAATAAGCCGTGTGAACACGGCCTTACAGTAGCTGTAAGGTGGGCCCCTAAAATCAACTCCACCTGTGGGCCCTAAACCCCCCAGTTGGACACTGTATATGGTCCTGGGCACTAAGAACATACAGTTTTGCTTAAAAGTTTCCATGGCCACTCCAGGACCTTCACTTTGTTCTGCTGTAGCCAATGACAGGTCGACCTGGCCTTGTGTTTTGGATCGTTGTCATGTTGGAATGTCCAAGTACGTCCCATGCGCAGCTTCCGGGCTGATGAGTGCAAATTTGCCTCCAGTGTTTGCTGATAACTTGCTGCATTCATCTTTCCCTCAACTTTGACCAAGTTTCCTATGCCTTTGTAGCTCACACATCCCCCAAAACATCAGCGAAAGTTTGATTTTGGTCTCATCACTCCAAATTACCTTGTTCAAGAAGTTTTGAGGCTTGTCTCTGTGCTGTTTGGTGTATTGTAGGTGAGATACTTTGTGGTATTTTTGCAGTAACGGCTTTCTTCCGGCGACTCGACCATGCAGACCAATTTTTTTTCAAGTGCCTCCTTATTGTGCATCCCGAAACAGCCACAGCGCTAGTTTTCAGAGAGTCCTGTACTTCAACTGATGTTATTTGTGGGTTTTTCTTTGCATCCTGAACAATTTTCCTGGCAGTTGTGGCCAAAATTTTTGTTGGTCTACCTGACCGTGGTTTGGTTTTTACAGAGCCCCTGATTTTCCATTTGTTAATCACAGTTTGAACACTGCTGACTGACATTATCAATTCTTTGGATATATTTTTGTATCCCTTTCTTGTTTTATTCAGTTTTACTGCCTTTTCTCATAGATCCGTTGACAATTCTTTTGCTTTCCCCATGACTCACAATCCAGAAACATCAGTGGCTGGATGAAAGATGCAAGAGTCTGTCTGGATCCCAGAAACTCGCTCAGCTCACAGGTGAGGATGTTACCTTTAGTAGCTGTTCAAACCCATTTGTATCAACTTCGGTGTATGTTATCAGGTCAAAATCACCAGGGTATGTAAACTTTTGATCAGGATCATTTGGATAGTTTTGGTTGTCATTAAGATTTAAAAAGAGAAAACACAGTAGTTTGACAATAAATGGCTTCTCCCAACCACTAACCATGAGTGGAAAAAAAAGAATTTGAGTTAACATTCATATTATCTGAAAAAGGCCAAGAAAGCAAAAATTCTGTCAGGGTATGTAAACTTTTGAGCACATCTGTATCTACAGTGCCGTCAATGTACAACAGAAAGTGCAAAGTGCTCAGTGCAAGTACTTAAAGGTACAATCTTTTTTGTTTACAAGGACCCCCCTAGAGATATCCTCAAAAGCTATCCCTGCTTTTGGGACCTTTAGTGATCAGCTGTAAACTATCTGGAAATCCAAAAGCAAGTGTTCATTTCCCTTACGGCACTACCACAGGCCAACCTAAGCATGACACAGAACCCTTAAAAAGCAGAGGGCTAGCCATACAATTTAAGGATGTGCCAGGTCTTCCAGAGCAGAAGATACATTCTGCAGCCACTCTCCACCCTGAGGGTCCTAAATACCTTTCTATTACCAGCCATATATTTTGAAAATTTGCACATGACTATAAAATGATCTTTAACTTTGATTATCCAGGTCTAACAGTTTGTCCGTCACTAATGTTATAGTCAAAGATTTTGCCTTCGATTTGAAGAGGAATGGTCACCACATTCCAGGAATAGACACAGCGGGGCATACAGATTCTAAGGGGGTCCTACAAGACAGAATATTTGTTATGGGACATTCTTTAGCCAGTTGCACAACAAAGAGGCAACCTTAGTTATCTTGGAATTTGTTAAAAATATTACCTGACAAGTGCAGACCCTAAAGCATAACTTACTGCAGTTTATAAAATAGATAATTCTAAGAATTATCTATAGAATCTGTATACTCTCTATATGTTATGTTAATGAGGAAGCAGGTTATTTTTAGGGTACCTTCATGTGGGGCATATCTGCTTTGGATATTGGTGCAGATCTTGCACAGATTTAACTGCATATTTTTCCTTATTAACTTCAATTGCAGACAAAACCCCTGAGGAATCTCAAGAGAAACACACTTTAGGGTCGTTCACTCCCTCCTTAGATCTCTTTCATATGCAATCTTACAATTTTGAGTTAAGTATTTCACTAGTATTTTGCTATATTATATAACTTCTATCTTTGTTATTATTTCTATGTATGAAATTATTTGGATGTAATACTTAACATATTTATGCATATCGGATGCTTATTAAATTTATCTTGTCACCATGCTACATAGTTAAAGGGGTGTTTCGACAGTTCAAGATGCTCGTTCGTCTGTCGGGGCATGGAGACAAATAGAAGCCAAGAATCCAAGAATCATACTTGCCTCCTGGACACTCTTGTTCAGTTGCGGAGGGCGTCCCCGTGATAACGACTGTAGCTCTGAATGTTCATTGCTCATTTGTTAGCTGCAGCCAATCACAAGCCACAGCGGTCATGTGCACGTGAACTTTGCAGCTTGTGATTGACTGTACCTGTCATGTGAACAATGATTATTCACAGCTACAGCTGGATCACCAGGACGGCCACCGCGGCGGAACGAGAACATCCAGGAGGCAAGTATGATTCTTGGCTTCTATTGGTCTTCATGCCCCGACAGACAATCAAACATTTTGAACTGTCAGAACTCCCCTTTAATATACATGGGGCCCGAAGGTTGGTTATGGCTATGAATAAGGACCTTATCCGAAACGCGTCAGATTTTTTTCCACTTTTAGGATGCACTATTTATGAAATGCTGCCTGTCATTGCCGTGCTTCATGTTTTTGCACATACGCTTTTAAGTGGATTTTAATAAATATTTCCTATGTTTTAAATGGATTTGGTTCATCTGAGGAAGCTGGCGTTGGTTTTTCTATTTGGATTTGCATAGGTGTGCTCCAGTTGGACGAACTCATATTGGATCTGGGTGAGCCGATTACCACTTTGTGGTCATTTTCTCCATTTTGATATATTACCAAAGGTTGGTTAAGCACGTTTTTTCTAAGTGTGATGATTTTTAGGTATGAGCTATTTTATGAAGTATCAATAAACATTTTATTTTTGGTGGTCATCTCATTTTGGGTTGTTGTTTGTTGTTCTGTATCAGACCACTATTACCCTTGTTTCATTGCCCATTGTGTATAGGTTCTATTCAATGGAAGAAGGCAAAATCTGCAAATAAACCTTTCCTGTGGATTTTTCCTTCTCTCATTAAAATCAATGTAGAAAAATCTGCAACAAATCTGCTACAAGATCCACACAAGATCTGCCCTCTTTTAATGTACCAGTAAAAGGCAATAGTATATTTAAGGAGCCATTCCTTTCTGGGGTCTCTAGATATTGCCAATCTTTCTTTATATATCTAGTAGATAATTAAGGACTCTTGGCCCACATTTTCACAGTGTTGTTCACTCGGGCACTTCATAGCTTCTGTAAAAGACAAGCTTTCTTTTGTTTGCTATAGATAATGATGTGTTGTACAACAGACTGTTGCCGCTCTCTGCAAGGGTCTCACAATCAGGGCTGGAACAAGGTATTCTGATGCCCTGGACAAATAAGGCACAAAGCGCCCCTCCAATGGGAAAAATCACCCCCATCCATGCCTCCTTGCTCCTCCTTCCTGTCTGGGATTAAGTGGTGCCCTAGGCGGTCGCCTAACTTTGCCTTACTGTCGTCCTAGCACTGCTTACAATAGCCCAAATGCTTCCCCTTTTTCTTGGTGCTCATGAAAGGTTGTAGGAGAAGGACCCAATAAACGTCACAGGTTTCAGATTGTTAATATGTGCTACTAAAGTGCTAATGCGTCACGTTGTACTTACATCTGTATTACTATGCATTGTTTTCAAAGTGTGAGCAACACACTAGAAACAGAAAATAGCATACAAATTAGTAATCATTGTTAACATTTTGTGTACGTTACAGCAGTAGTAGGCTGTCAGGGCAGGTTAGGAGGTGTAGTTTTGTAATAGAGGAAGACTAGATTTACAGGAACATATATACTTTCAGAATGTATAAAATTATATCCTTAACAATTGAAATCTCAAATTAACAGAACATGGAAAGTTTAAATAATAAAGAGATGCCTCTACTATGGTGAGGCTCAATGTATACGTAGTATGCAGTAGGCTCCCTCTAGTGGTGGCAACAGGTTATCATTTATCCCATCTGTTTGGAGCTCTGTATCAGAAAAACCAGACCACTTTAAATCTTTAAACTTTAAGTCACAGCCTCTTGAGATAAGCACCATCCATTAAAGGGGACGTTTAATCAAAATGATCTCATACATATATGTGAGAAGAGGACATTGGAAAGGAGTTTGATAATCCAGATCACCAATTACATGACTAGCTAAAGAGAGATCTAAGGGTGCTTAAAGATCACCTGTGGTCATTTCTCATTAGTCTGTTTTAGTAAGTAAGTATAATTGTATTCCCTGTGAAATAATTCTGGAGCAATTATTGTTAAATCTCTATGTTGGGTGATTACCTGTTATTCCTCCTAGAAAATTATTACCAATCTTTCAGGTGGGTGCCACCAACTGGACATGTCCCTACACAATCTGAAATTGCTAAATCAGTGCTGACAGTCAGTGTAAGCAGGAACAAACCCCTTTTCTAACTGGAATATTAATATAAATCAGGCTGATTTTGTAGGTAAATTCTCGAAGGAATAACAGGGGAACAGCACAACACAGAGTTATTAGAGAATTGCTATTTCATAGGGAAAATAACTGTTTATTAAAACAGACATATGAGGAGATGTCACAGGACCTCTTTAAAACCTGTGTGTCACTATTGGACTGTTGCATTACTTTCAGTATGACCCATTTTTTTCAGCAAGTGTCTAATTTCAATGGTAGGTTTCTTAGATTGTGAGAGACAGAAATGAAATCAATTTAATCTCTTTATGCAGCCCTTTGTTCCAGAAATGTATAGAGATCCAAGATCAGAGACGTCACACCAATGAGATCTTATCTATTCTAAGGCTCTGTGTTTATCAAAATTCCTTCAGCTTTCAAGATTATATTAACTGTGTTTCCCCTTTAAAATGAGTATTATTGTAATGTGCAAGAAACTGAGATGGGAGTTTCTGAAATAGAGGTAGCCATTTTTTTGGAGATGCATATAATATTAAGAGTTTATCCATAAACAATCTTCCCTTTTTCTGCTATTCCATTCCTAATCTAGCATAGCCGATTTTACCTGTAAAACTACTGTTCATTTCAGGAGCCTCATCGTCATATTCATAATTTTCGGTATGGACTATGCCAGCATTTTGCATATCATTGTAGGACTTGGTTCGCTTCGGGGTCGACTGCTTAGCGCCGGAGAAAGGGTTTTGCAATGCATCACCGGAAGTCACTTTCCCATCAATGGGCTGGATAGGAGGTTTCGGTGTCCCATAATAGTTACCTAGGAAACAAGAAACGGACTGTTAAATAAAAAGAAACCTACATTTAATTCTACACCCCTTCCTTTTTATTGGAATATTGGAAGACCCTGCAATTCCTCAGTCATAGCAGTATGGGGGGAAAAAAATCTACTACTGCATTTCCAGGCATAGGCAAGAGAGATTCTTTGTTCCTTCTGAGTTACTTGAGTTGCATTTACTGGGAGAATTGAGGAGTGCATTGTTGAAGATCATTCATTTCAGAGATTTAAAACAAAAGGCAGCTGGGCTGAATAGCAAAACTTCATCTCGCTGCGAATTTCAATTAGCAATCCTGGTCCAAGTGAGCTTTTGTACAATGTGATGTCAGATTTAGTGTGTACCCGACAGAAAATATAAAATTCATTGCCCCTTTCACCCTGAGGACTGAAGAAAGGAAGGAATGACCCACATTATAAAACGCTCTCATTTCCTTTACCATGGAAGGATATTTTTTTCTTCCCTCCTGTGCACAAACATAGAAAAAGGACCCTGTAAGCTGAGGATTAATCAGAGGGAGGCAGCTGCTAAAATTTATGTCACTTCAACAAACTTTTTTTTAACATAACTTTTTGAGATTCTTGTGTATGACTTTTAAAAAATAATATAAAATAATATATAAACAACTGGGGATACAATTTGGATGTAGTAGGCATGTTGTAATGACAGAAATTACTACATTTTTAATAAATAGTGCTGTTTAATATAATAGAAATAATTTTTATAAACATGTAAACCTTTACATGGTATAATTTTAGGTCAATTTATGGGATTGTGATTTAAAGGGCTTGTCTGTTTCAGGAAAGTCATTTTTAGCATCCTGTTAGGGTATTCTGCGCTAATAATATAAGGTACTGCATTCATAATTTCAATCAATTAGCACGGAGCAGGAAATAGCTACAAATAGCTAACTCTCTGGAGAACCCCTCACATCAATATATTATGGGAAAAGCCCACTGATATTAATAGGCACCATGTGATGTTTTATTTCCCCTGTGACGGCACTGCAGTTGCCCCACAGATTAGCAGTTAATCACGGAAGGTATCAACAGTAGTACACCAAATGATCAGTAAAGATGACGATCCCTTCAATACGGTCAACCAGACGTTTATAGAATTTGAAATATTTTTGTAAAACTCTTAAATGTGAAAAAATAATATAAAAAGAATGAATGATAAATAGAATTTAGTTATGTTGATGCAAACACTTTGGAGTTTGCCTTGAGGAAGCGTCCGATGACCTGAAACGGCCGTAGGCTGTGACGGTGTCTCTCCCTGTCCTTCTGTTTATATGTCCGCGTGATGTTTTAAACGCTGAATAAAAGTTTATAGAAAAAGGAACCGGTGAGTGCAGCTATAATTCTTTTATTGTGCATTGGATTTTCACTCTCTATTGAAAAGCACTGCACCTCCGGCTATCCGTATATACCCCTGCGGATTGTCTTAATGGACTGTGTGTATTAAATCGGGGCTGGTGCCAATCCATTCTTTCTACTTTTTGCTACTTTGGAGTTTAGACCTTCTGAATACACCTGCATAAACGATTTTCATACAGTCATAGTCATCTCAAATAAGAGCAGAACACTGATATTCTGAATATTAGTAAAATAAAAATGCAAACTGACCAGCTCTTATGGAATAACAAATGGCATTGCATTTGGGTATGAGAATAACGACTGTATAGGAAAAGTGAACCTAATCAGTTTGCAGGAGCAATACAATAACACTACTAATATGCTTAAAATCATACACAAGTTTTTAGTTTTTTTTGCAACTGAGAAAGTTCAAACTGATTGAGTGGAATTGCAACAGGGCAGTGTCATCCATTGGTCATTGTAGACAGTTGCCCAGGGGCCCCATGAACTTAGTGGCCCAGATTGTCTGAGGTATGGTGAGAATACAGATGTAGCAAATGTTAACTTGACAGATAATGCACCATGATATCAGGGCATAGAATAATATTTCAACTTTTTCAATGGTTTTTAATGGCCTTTGTCTCAATATAAAAGTGGATAACACAGAAAGCCGTGATATCATGGTCAAACTAATCTCTGCTACACCTGTATTTTTTCCTTGTATAGTGGTGTTATTTGGTAGCTTTATTGCCATCACTTAGAGGTATAATGCATAGGAAATTGCTATTATCATGTATTTACCGTATTTCAATTCTTATATTATTATATATTATTTTCATACCCTCAACAAATATACGCCGCAATACGCATTGGTTAGCACTGTTAAAAGTGCGCGCAATGGCCCGAGACCGCTTTCTGCCTCACATACTTTTCTATTTATTGCCACGTAAGTGCCTGAAAGAAGGGGCAGGTCACTTCTTTTTACCGGCGTACAGTATGTGCCAAGGAATACCATTGTAAGATCAACGACATCTGAATGACAATAATGATTTTATACAGTACTCAGTGAGTGCTGGACTTGAACAAAGATTTTACTGTATTTTCGGGGTGTACTTTGGCACAAATACGCTCCGAAGTACACCCCACAAATATTCGGTATGAGCAAACCGCTAGAGAGCTTGGCAATTACACTGTTTTGCAAACAAACAAAAACAAACTAGCAGAACTCTGCAGATGACTAGAGACCAATAGATATTAAATATATGATTTAAAAGTACATTCTGGCTGCCTATAGAAAATTTGAGGCTGTTAGTGCCCATTTTTGACCAAAACTGTGATGGCCCATCCACCAATGGCAAAGTGGCAAAAGTTCGGATGGGGATCGACTGTAAACAATCTTGACTCTCTCAGTGTCTTTCCAGGCATCCATACTTGTCACAGTATCCTAGCTGCACTCTATTCTGATTAAAAAAACAGCCATTGTTTTGGCACTGGTCAGCTGGAGGAAATTGGGCAGAGCCCGGTGCACTACTTTGTCCAGGTATCCATAATAAGGTTAAGACATTCCTGAACTGCACAAGTTCAATTTCGAAGTGTAACAGTAAACCATAACGTAATGGCCTGCACATATCAACTCATACTAACCAACTATATTCTATGCAATATGCTCTGTGTATTACAACCATGGTCAATAAGGGATTAGCATTGATTGTGTTAGTACTCGCAATTTGCCATTTCACCTACTATCTACAGAGGTAACTACTTAAACTTGTCCAATATCGCTGTTCAAAAAATATTAACAATACTCCAGATGAACTGCACATCCATATGTGTCGTGGAGCAGCCAAAGACAAACAGTGACCACACTTGAGTCCATCTGCATGGTGAATCCTATTCAACCTTATTCTCAAAGAGAATGGTAAAAACAGGTTTTCAAAATGCCTTTACAACCGGAAGCTATTCTGATTGTTAGATACTCTTATCACCTACATTCCCTATAATGAAGATGACTGAAGCATCAAGCCGACCTATTTCATAGCCCAACAGTGGATTCCACTTACCAGGGCTGGTGCCAGCACAAGGAAATTCAGGGCACATGCCTCAACCCATTGGGCATAGAAGACTGATAGCCATGAGTAAACATGCTCTACACTCACTGGGCTAAAAGTTGGGAAGACAGGAGTCCCACTATAACTGCTGTCCACATTTCCACCTGCACCTGTCTATTACACTAGGCCTGGAACTGCCTATTGCATTGAGGCACATTTATTATAGCAGTTAGTGCAATTTGCACCAAAGTGCTAGTGTACATGCTCTGTACCACGTCTATTATGTATTTCCAGACACTTCTGCGCCTCAGTCAGCAATAGGGTTGTGGCCTTAGTGCAATGCCATGCAGCAAATCAGACTAGACAGCCTCCACATGTAGCAGATTTATCAAAGCATTAGACCGTATTGAAAAGTCTGCCCCCAGATCTATATTATTATTATTATTACTTATTTTAAAGCGCCATTGATTCCAGGACGCTGTACATTCGAGGGGGATTACATACATAACATAAGTCAAACAAGTACAGTGATAAGTGATTAATGACAATTGGCACAACAGAGGGTAGGAGCCTTGTAAGGTCATGGATAATAGCTTGAAATGAATTCGCTGGCAATGGAACCAGTGAAGGGATCGGCAGAGGGGAGAGCAGAGGAGAACGAGAGAGAGAGTGGAATAAGACAGGCAGCAGAGTAAGGATGGATTGGAGGGGAGCGAGGGTGCTAGCTCTGGGAGGCCGACCAGAAAGATGTTGCAGTAGTCTAGGCGGGAGATGACAAGGGCATGGACTAGCATTTTTGTAGTGTCATAGTTGAGGTATGTGCGGGTGCGAGAGATGTTTTTAAGGTGGAGGCAGCAGGCATCCGCTCATTCCTCAACTATGACACTACAAAAATGCTAGTCCATGCCCTTGTCCATCTCCCGCCTAGACTACTGCAACCATCCTTCTCTTGTGGCCTCCCACTAGCACCCGTCGCTCCCCCTCCAATCCATCCTTAACTCTGCTGCCCGTCTTATCCACCTCTCTCCTCCTACTCCTCTGCCTCTCCCCTCTGCCAATCCTACATTGGGCTTCCCATGCCCGCGAATTCATTTCAAGCTACTATCCATGACCTACAAGGCTCTCTCCCTCTGTCATGCCAATTGTCATTAATCAATTATCACTGTACTTGTTTGACTTATGTTATGTATGTAACCCCCCTCGAATGTACAGCGCCCTGGAATCAATGGCGCTTTAAAATAAGTAATAATAATAATAATATAGATCTGGGGGCAGACTTTTCAGAGATCTATACCCATATGTTGTATGAACTCATTACAGTATGAATTACAAGGTTTAACACACTTGTGTAATAAAAAGATAGTCCTGGAGAACCCAACCTAATTTTTTGAGATGCACTAGTGTGTGTGTATGATGTGTGTTCTCATTTTCATAAGTCATATGTAAAATGTGCTAGGAAAAGCTTTTTGTGTGTTGGAATTTGCAAAATTGTGGCCTGTGGTGCCACTACAGAGAAACTATAGCAAATGTGCTCTTGTGTGCTTTTGTGTTGGGTAAAACAATTTGAAACCACTGATGTTTATGTCATGGTAAAGTCCAAGCCGCCCAAAGATTTCGAAAGAGACAGCGGAAAGGCTTTTAGCAAGGATTGAGCCATGTAGTCCTAGAAAGTTGACCAGGCTGACTAGTATAGAGGCCAAAGCGGTCACCAAGCACAGTATGGACTATCTTACAAAAATGTGTGCATTGTAAGTAGTGTTGAGCGATTTTTATCGACAAAGTTGAAATCGGCAAGGTTTTTATGGTGATCGAAATTTCCAGATCATTCGATAATTAAGGTTAAAATCTGAGCATCATATATTAAGATAGCGCCTTTTTTTCGGCGCTTTCCTTAATTTGTTGGCGGCCAGCATATCAAATTTTAGAATAGAAGCAGGGTGAGATTTGTGTGCGACGTCAATGACTGGGATGTTATGGTGCGATTGGCTGAAAAATCAACATGACCCTGCTCCCGTTTTACATATAACAGCGTTTCCTGTTTTCACCTCATTGTCTCTCAGCGTCTCATAGGGAAAGGACGTGCGCTCTGCCTGTGGCCACAACAGCGCAGCGAAATTAGTCTATTCCTCACAGAGAAACCTCTGCTAATTAGCTGTGATCCTTTCCAATTGTAGTTAGTTAGAGATTTTAGACATTTATATGTAGTTAGCTAAGAGAATTTTAAAGCATCATCAACCGTGTAAGAGTACACGGCGGAGGGAGCGGGGGGGGGCCCCCGCGGCGAACACAGAAACTCTATCTAAAAGAACATTGATAAAGTCACCAAGACTTTAGTGTAGATATTGTAGTGGGAATATCTTTTTTATTAACAGTTAGCTATTGAAAGTATTTCCTGGATAATTGGGCAGTCCTGAACTTATATTGGATAAACATCATTTCTAGTAACGCAGGTTCCTCATTGTTAGCTCCAAAACTCCACTTTTATTATCAGTATACATTTCAGATAGGGTTTCAATTATTACCACCCTTTACACCTGTTGACTGTTTATATTTTAAGACCTGCACTTAAATTACAACCAGCAATCTTGTATCAGCACTCAGCACAGGTTGTTTGTTGCCAAAATTACCGTGTAATCGTACGAAAAACATCACAGTTACGTGTTTTTTTGACTTTTGCCGCACCCAGTACTTTCATTGACCAGCATCTACGAAATCTTAAACAGGCAATTTCTATAATCACCACAGTGAAATTGAAAGGTGCAAAAAATACGTGTATTATACCAAACATAAAATATACGTGTTTATTTGACTTTTGCGCACCCAGTACTGTTCATGCTGACGCAGCACATCTACGTAAATCTTAAAACAGCAATTCTATATTCACCCACCAGGTGAATTGAGAAAGGTGCAAAAATACCCCGTGTATTATACGAAAACATAACAATTACGTGTTTTTTTGACATTTGCGCACCCAGTACTGTTCATTGACAGCAGCATTACGTAAATCTAAAACCAGCAATTCTATATTCACCACATGTGAATTGAAATGTGCTAAAAAATACCGTTTATTATATCAACAACATAACAGTTACGTGTTTTTGGACTTTTGCGCACCAGACTGTTCTATTGACGCAGTCATCTAACGTAAATCTTAAAACACAATTCTATATTCACCACAGGATGAATTTAGAAGTGCAAAAAATACCGTGTGATTCATACGAAAACATAAACAGATAAACGTGTTTTTTGACTTTTTCCATCCCAGTACTGTTCATTGACGCAGCAATCTACGTAAATCTTAAAAACAGCAATTCTAGTTCACCACAGTTGAATTGAAAGGTGCAAAAAAATACAGTTTATTAATCAAAAACATAACAGTTTACGTGTTTTGTGACTTTTTGCGCACCCAGTACTGTTCATGTGACGCACATCTACGTAAATCTTAAAACAGCCATTCTATATTCACAGGTGAATTGAAAGGTGCAAAAAATACCGTGTAATATAACGAAAACATAACAGTTAACGTGTTTTTTTGACTTTTGCGCACCACAGTTCTGTCATTGACGCAGCATCTAACGTAAATCTTAAAACAGGTCATCAATTCTAAATTCACCAGCAGGTGAAGTGAAAGGTGCAAAAAATAGCATTTATTATATCCAAAACATAACAGTTACGTGGTTTTTTTACTTTTGCGCACCCGGTACTGTTCATTGACGCACAGCTACGTAAAATCTGTAAAACAGCAATTCTATATTCACAGTGAAATTGAAAGGTGTCAAAAAATACCGTGTATTATAACGAAAACATAACAGATAACGTTTTTTTTGACCTTTTGCGCACCCAATACAGTTTCATTGACGCACCATCTACGTGACTTAAATCTTAAACAAGCAATTCTATATTCACCACAGGGAATAGAAAGGTGCAAAAAATACATTTTATTATATAAAAACATAACAGTTAGGTTTTTTTGACTTTTGCGCACCAAGTACTGTTCATTGAATCAGCATCTACGAAAATCTTAAAACCAGCAATTCTATATTCCCCACATGTTAATGAAGGTGCAAAAAATCCGTGTATTATAACGAAAAAACATAACAGATACTGTTTTTTTGTCTTTTGCGCACGCAGTACTGTTCATAGACGCAGCATCTACGTACATCTTAAAACAGCAAATCTATAATTCACCACAGTTGAATTGAAAGGTGCCAAAAAATACCAATTTTATTATACCAAAACATAACAGATACGTGTTTTTTTGAATTGTTTGCCCAGTCCAGATTTGTAGATGAGAACACCTTGCAGTTAAATTTGAATCCAGCAATTTTGTTTGATTAGAGGTGATTTGAGAATAGCTGTGATTTGCCGTCTGTTTAATAAGAGACTTTTCAAAACTATTCCATATACCCATCTCAAATTTTTATATTTCAGGACATGGAGCGAAATGCAAGGTGAAGAGACAAAGAGGGGGTAGCACAGGATGTTAGAGGTACGAGAGAAGGTGCTCCTTCCAGTGCTTGGCGACACACGCATGCCAGCGTATCGTCAGTTTTGCAGGACCGTCAGGCCTGTCATCGCTGGGTCCCATGGCCCTTGAATCTAAGTAAACGAACATCGTCGCCCTCGTCCTTCAGTTGGTTAATGCAACCGCAACCTGCATCTAGCAGTCTTACCTCCTCGTCCTCGCATCCACGGCCTACAATGTCGTCATCAGCATCATCACACCGTCCCAACATGAAGCAGCCCAAATGTCCAGAGCTCGTGGACCCACCACTTGTGGATAATCCATTGTCTGAACCTCTTTGAATGACAAAATGCGGTGTTGGGGTCAGAAGGCATGTTAAAAGATCAAGAGGATGATTTAGTCCTGCTCTGAGACGCCTAAAGCAAGTAACTGTTGCCACCAGAGGAGGTGAAGGAAGCCGGTCAATCGCAAAAATTCCGGCGGTTCGGCAACGCCTTGCAGGCCCCTTGCTTGTAATCCCGCAGCTTCTGGATGCAGAAAGTCAGGACGACCAATCCACCAGTGGTTGATGATGATGATGATACGACATTGCCTGATCCATCCTGTGGTCTTTTTCCGCAGAATTTTGCTTCGAGCGCTTCATTCAGTGGAACGAGGAGGAAGACGTGGGGTAGTGCAATACGGTCCCGCCACAAAAAGGGAAGAAGGGGGCGGTATCGCAGAGTCCGCTGATATGATTCCGCCAGCACGGTCCAGCTCAAACCCCGCTCCTCGCTTATCGCCGTCAAAAAGGTCCAGGACACTCTCAAGCCTGGCTTACTTTGAGCAAGCCTCTGATATCACCCAGCGATGTCATATGCCGCCTTTGCGAAAACGCAAAAGTTTAGAAGGCAAAACCTTAAGTGGTTAACCACCACCAACATGTCTACGTCACAGCTGCAGCGAATGCATATTGAAATGGAGGGACACCTTGGCCAAAAAGGCCTGACGACGCCGGGCCTCCAACCACTGTCACACCCTCTGTCTCCGCCTCCTCCTCCTCCGCACCGCACCAAGCGTTCCACCGCTGCCCTGTCTCTCAGAGTCCATGATCAGGGATCAGCCCTCCGCTTTCAGCTCCACCGTCCGCCCCGAGTACCACCACACCACCAGAGACCCATCCTACCACCTTTTCTCTCCGCCTGTTTGACGACCCTGGGGGGGGGGGGGGGGGGGCGGGAGGGGGGGGGGGGGGGGGGGGGGGGGGGGGGGGGGGGGGGGGGGGGGGGGGGGGGGGGCAACGCCAGTAACAGCGCAGTTCTACACCACCTTCTGTCCTTCCAGGTTTGGAACAAAGAAACACCACTTTAAATAACCCCAAACCATCCCAAAGCCAAAAGCCTGAATGTCGGCAATTGCCAGGCTTTTGGCCTTGGAAATGTTGCCTTTCCGTCTGGTGGACACAGTGGGGGTCCGCCACGGCATGGCCGTCGCCTGCCCCCTATACCGAGATGCCGAGCATTGCATTTCTTTGCCAGAAAAGCCGTCCCACATGCCCTGCCAGCCGACGTGTGTCATCTATAAATTTTCAAGCGCGTTGTCTGCATCTGGTTACCGGAAAAGTCCATCTCACCACCGACACATGGACAAGTAGCACGGCAAGGCCGCTATATCTCCAGTGACAGCTCACTGGGTGAGGCTGGGTGTGGATGTCTCTGGGGGTGACGGTGGGCTCACTCAGCTCGTCGCACGCTCTTCAAACTGCAGGGATGGTGCAGGGCTCTTTCCCCCCCCAAGGTCCTCTGGTGGCATCAACCACGTGCCCAGAGACACCAGGCCGTGTTGAAATTATCTGCTTGAGACCGTCCACACACAGGTCAGGAGTCTGTGGACGGCTCTAAGGCAACGAGACCGAGCGCTGGCCTGGGTGACAAGAACTTGTGCCAGGCAAGGTGTGTGTTCGATAAGCGGGTGAAATCTGCTTGCCGCCCTTGAAGAATCGTAGGCTGGAGCACATCCCTTGCTGCACATGTCATGAACCTTGTCCGTCAGAAAATTTCTACAGAGCTACCCGGGTCTGGACTGCCTGCTGAAGAAGGCTCGAGGTCTGAGTTCGCACTTCCCCGTTTTGCACCCTCTTCATCCCGCCTGCTTGCGGTAGCAAGCGTCCATCTCGCCTCCCCGTCAACCGTACTCATTGTTGAACGTGAAAACACGCTGGAATTCCACCCCCACATGCTCCAGGATTGAGGCAGCAGCGCAATGCCATTACGCATTAACGAATGTGACAATGCCTGACAAGCAGCGGACGGACCTCGTGGTGTTGAACCCCCGAGATGGAGGCAGGTGAAAGACCTCTGCACCATCCTTGCCAGTTTTTGAAGAAGCCACCAAAATGTCAAGTGCGGACAATGCCCTTGTCAGCATGAGCATTGTGGTGATCGTTAGTTCTGGAACGAATCGGATGTGACACTCTGAACAAACAGGTCCCCGCGTAGCGACGGAGTGAGGAGACGGACAACAGAAAGCGGACACCCGGAGCCTTTCTCTCCTTGCAAATCCACAAGGCCCGACTAGTTTCACAATTTCATCGGCTTCATTAGGCAGTGGTGTCGGGGTCCAGAGCTAGTGCAGAGGAGGCGCCTCAGCTTCTCAGGGTGCATCATCGTCAGGCAAGCCAGGGCTGTGTTGAAGCTGTGCCGGAGGCAGCGGAGGAGGATGAGGAGGAGGTATTCTAGACACCGATGTTACCGATGCGTCCTGCCTTGAAAGAAGGTTGGCGCGCTTTTGAGGAGAGGAGGAAATGAGGAAGATCAGTTTCTAAGTGCCCCTCACCCAGAGGCTTGGAAATCAAGGCTCCATCTCTCCACATGAGTGCAATGGATGCTCCATTTCTCCAACGATGATCCTCGCATATAAAGGCCATCAAAATGAACAACAGTTACTGGGGTGGCCCACCCTCCTGGAATCCCCGTAAAAAACAAAAATCAAGCACTTTCCTTCCACCACACACCAAATAGAGATTAAAATGCAGGAAATGGAGACCTTGGCATTGATCCAAATCGAACATCTGTGCGTCTGCTTCACGTTCCCCAAAGTCACGGTTGACACAACATGCAGCACGTGACAGCAGTAGAGGTGCAAAGTAGGCGTAGCGGCAGCAGCAGGCAAGTGGCAGAAGCCTAAATTGGTGTCCTCTCTCTGGCAATCTGTGTTTACCACCTCACCAAACGCATGCAATGCAGGCACACATCCAACACACAGAGATCAGCTTAAGGATCATGGTCTACGAACTATCTGCGTCTCAACACCGATGTATGATTGCATGTTGTTCGGCCCAATAGACTTCTGGGTATCCAAAATTGACGATGATGGCCCGAGCTGGCTCGTCACGCCATAGAGGTGTTGTCCCTGCCCAGCAGCCAGCGTCATATCTGAGCGGACTTTCAGCACAGTCTGGAGGAGTCATTACAGACAAACGCGAGACCTGGCTTTCCCACAATAATGTGATCGTTTGACTTTCATCAATGAAGTCAGGCAAGGATCCTGATATGTTGTGGCCCCAATTGCCGAGGTCCACCGATTAGTTCACGTTCCCTACTTCACATTCCTTTTCAAACAAATGGTCCTCTTGAAAACTTTTTTTTTAAAATGATACATTTCTTACTGCAATTTTTATCTCTTTTTCCCAACAGTTCATTTTGATGGTTTTGCTGGAGGAGACTGTAAAAGACAGCAAGGTTTCATTGACAACACCCGTATTCCATTTACTCACTTTTAATCTTAAGAAGTTTTTCGCATTGTCAATGGTTTTGAGGTCAGTGTTGCTGAGAGATACACAATAATCATGGTCCTTTGAACAGAATTGTGGACTTCTAATTGGCATTTCTCCCTCACAATTTTATAGTGGCTTAGAAGTCATATTTAATATTTTTGGGGTTATGATGCTGTGAGATACAGCTATAATTATGTCCTGTTGAATAGAAATGTTAGGCCTTCTAAGTGGCATTATTCTCTCCCTCCACAATTTTTAACAGTGGCTGAGAAGTGGTCATTTTTATAATTTTTTGGGTCATGCTGCTTTGAACTGCAGCAATACTACAGATCCTATTATAAAAAAATGTTGTTTCTAACAGACATTTGTTCTTCACAATTGACCAAAGTGGCCCAAAGGGTCATTCTTTGAATTTTTGGGGGCATTTTGGCTGTGACATGCAGCTATACTACAGGTCCTATTCTAAAAATGTTGTTTTCAAACAGACATTTGTTCAACACAATAGACCAAAGTGGCTCAAGGGTCCATGCTTTTAATTTTTGGGGGCATTTGCTGTGACATGCAGCATAACAACAGTCCTATTCAAACAAAATGTTAGTTTCTAACAGACATTTGATCTTCACAAATGACCAAAGATGGCTCAAGGGTCATGCTTTGAATTTTGGGGGCATTTAGCTGTGACATGCATCTAATACTACAGTTCCTATTACTAAAAAAAGGTTTTTCTAACAGACATTATGTTCTGCACATTGTCAAGAGTGACTCAAGGTGATGTAGCCTGTCAGAAACAGGAATAGGTAGGACACTGTTAATGACACATTGATTGCAAAATGACGTGTTTTTGCAAGATCTTTAACATAGCTATCAATCCCTGTATGAGACAACCCAATTAATACAATGAAAAGAGGAAAACAAAGACATGGTGGGATCCATCCTATTTTAAAAATGTTTTTTCTAGAATTAAAGTACTAAAAAACTTGCATGTACAAAATAGCTTGTATAAAAATTTCCTCAGAATTGTAACAAGTGGGAGGTACAGGAAAACTTGACCAGATGTAGGTTATTTATTCAGAGAACATGGGAGTATGAGCCACAGCAGAGAACAAAGGTACAGAGACCATTTCCCTCCAGCACGTTTGGAGTAAAAATGAGAAAAAAAAGAATGCAATATAAAGGCACCTGGGTGTAACAGGAGCATGTTAACCACCAGTATTCCTTCCAAGTGAAGTCAATTGGTCCACACTCATACGGAGGGGCAAGCGCTACCCAGGTATTTACTGTGTACAGATGAAGGCTGTGAGTTCTCACACTTCCCCTCTATCCCGCACTCTGCTTCATCACGACAGTTTTCGTTGCTGGCGTCATCATGGCATTATTTAACCTGCGTGTTAATATAGATGACGGACGCCAGCCTGGGCTTTCAACCGCACACACTGTAACCTCCGGCCCTGGGTCCCATGCTGTGGTCCAGGACAGGTAATAGTCAATGTCCATGAATCACTTAAAAAAAATAAAAATTTTGGGTGGTTGAAAGACGTGCCTTTTTTCCGGCACTTTTAAAGTGGGGTCATGCAGTTTGGGGCTCATGCTGTGGCCCAGGACAGGTATAGTCAATGTCCAGTGAAACTAAATGGTGGTTGAAAGAACTCCTTTTCTCCGCACTTTTAAATGTGGGGGTCCATGCAGGTTTGGGGCTATGCTGTGGGCCCAGGACAGGTATAGTCAATGTCCATCCAAGTGAAACTAAAATGGTGGTTGAAAGAACTCCATTTTCGGCACTTTTTAAATGTGGGGGTCATGCATGGTTTGGGGCTCATGCCTGGTGGCCCAACAGGTATATAGTCAATGTCCAGTGAAACTAAAATGTGTTGAAAGACTCCTTTTTCCGGCACTTTTTAAATGTGGTGGTCAAGCAGTTTGGTGCTCATGCTGTGGCCCAGGACAGGTATAGGTCAATGTCCAGTGAAACTAAAATGTGGTTGAAAGACTCTTTTTCCGCACTTTTAATGTGGGGGTTTATGCAGGTTTGGGGCTCATGCTGTGCCCCAGGACAGGTATAGTCAAATGTGCCAGTGAAACTAAAATGGTGTATGAAAGACTCGCCTTTTTTTCCGCACTTATTAAATGTGGGGGTCATGCGGTTTGGGGCTCATGGCTGTGCCCAGGACAGGTATAGTCAATGTCCAGTGAAACTAAAATGGTGGGTTGAAAGACTCCTTTTCTCCTGCACTTTTTTAAATGTGGGGGTCCATGCAGGTTTGGGGGGCTCAAGCGTGGACCGCCAGGATAGGTATAGTCAATGTCCCCCCCAGTGAAACTAAAATGGTGGTTGAAAGAACTTCGCTTTTTTTCCGTCACTTTTTAAATGTGGGGGTCTTGCAAGGTTTTTGGGGCTCATGCTGTGGCCCAGGACAGAATAGTCAATGTCCAAGTGAAACTAAAAAAGGTGGTTGAAAGACTCCTTTTTCCGTCACTTTTTAAATGTGTGGGTCATGCAGGTTGGGGCTCATGCTGTTTGGCCCAGGCCAGGTATAGTCAATTGTCCAGTGAAACTAAATGGTGGTTGAAAGACTCCTGTTTTTCCGGCACTTTTTAAATGTGGGGGGTCAGCATGTTTGGGGCTCATGCTGTGGCCCAGACAGGTATATCAATGTCCTGAAACTAAAAATGTGGTTGAAAGACTCCTTTTTTTCCTGGCGCGCACTTTTTAAATGTGGGGGTCATGCATGTTTGGGGCTCATGCTGTTGCCCAGGACAGGTATATCAATGGTCCATGAAACTAAAATGGTGGTTTGAAAGACTCCTTTTTCCGGCACTTTTTAATGTGGGGGTCCATGCATGCAGGTTTTGGGGCTCATGCTGTGGCCCCAGACAGGGTATAGTCAATGTCCTGAGAAACAAAATGGTGGTTGAAAAGACCTCCTTTTTTTCCGTCACTTTTTAAATTGGGGGTCATGCAGGTTTGGGGCTCATGCTGTGGCCCCGGACAGGGATAGTCAATGTCCAGTGAAACTAAAATGGTGGTTTGAAAGACTCCTTTTTTTTCCGTCACTTTTTAATGTGGGGTCATGCAGGTTTGGGTCATGCTGCGTTCCAGGACAGTGATATTCAAATGTCCATTCATTCAGAGTAACATGATGTTCAAATCATACTTGCCTTCTGGCACTTTTTAATTTGTGGGTTTTGTGATGCAGGTATGTAAGGGTCAGGCTGTGGTACAAGACAGGATAGTAAATTGTCTGTGACTTTTTTCTTGACTTTATAACTAAGGTGTTTGCCTAAGATGTAGGACGTATCCATTGACTGTTTGTGGATTGTTAATTTCCAGCTTCATCCAGCCTTGTTTGGGTGTATAAATGAAGGTGTTGTTTGCTCTCTCCCATAGACTTTAATGGTAATCGGCATTAATCGATGCTCACTACGAAAAACCTTATCGATAGCGGCCGACTATCGACTATCGATCGATCTCGATAGCCAATGCAATCGCTCAACACTAATTGTAAGCCAAACCGATTACATCTTCAGAAGCTGAAACCAGATGATAAACCGGAATGCCGTCACTTTAGCACTGACTTGCAGGGCTGGTTGGAAGAGGATGAATTCACCGACAGACTTCTGTTTAGCGATGAGGCTGCTTGTCACTTAAGTGGAAAGGTCAATTGCTGCAATATTAGAATTTGGGGCTCAGAAAAACCACGTGCCCTTATCGGAAATATGATGGACTCAAGCAAACGATTTCTGTGCAATGAGCAGGTGCAAAGTCTATGGTTCATTCTTTTTTTGCCGAGGATACGGTCCCTGGCCAAGGCTACCTTTACATGTTAAAGGAATGGCTTATGTCACAGATAGAGGAAGATCAGCCAAACATAGTCAGCAGGGACCCATTTAAATGTTTGCTGAAACCTGAATGAAACTCTACTGGAATGGTGAATCAGCTGTGCCGGAAACAACAATTCACCAATGTAGCGTGGCCGCCATGATAACCAGATTAACACCCAGTGGTGCTACATCAACGACCCCCAGCGACAGGTTCCAAACAACCTGAGACAACACATCTCTTATACAGTGGAGTCCACATCAGAGGATATGCTGGCCTACATATGGACAGAACGAGAGTACCCCCTAGGCATCGTCACCAAAGGAAACCACTTTAAAAAATTTTAGTGTATAGAAAAAAACTTGGGATGTGTGTCTCTTCATGTCAATGCATTGGTATTATCTTTTCTTGGTTAGGAATACAGAGGCTATAACTGCACCATCATTTTGGAATCACCCTGAAAATACATACATACGTACGTACCTATAGCTTAAATACATTCCAGAATTCACATGAACATGGTGCAGCCATTTTACCCCGATTTTAGGCTGGTGATATGAGTGAGGAGACAGGGGCAATTAGGGTAAATCGAAGATAAGAGTAAAATCTACACCCTATACCAATCAACCATCTTGACCAACGTATCTGAAGACAATGCAAGTGATAATAGATACTGCTGTATGTACAATGCAGATGTTTATTGTCAAATGATTGTTCTGCAAGAAGCCAGAACACAGGAGAAGAGAAATCTGTCTGCAGACATCACAAACTTGCAACGTTCGCTATTCACAAGCTGCCTTGAGGAAACTCTGGTAACCAGGCAACCAGACCCGAGACCCAAGAGATGGCAGCTGGAGCAGACAAAAGTGTGTGTGGAGAGGGAAAGGGGGAGCAGCTCTGACTTTCTCCCACAATCAATACTAACTTCCTTATTTGGAAAAGAAAAAAAAAATCTAAATCTAATTTTTTAAAAATATTTCCTGAATTTTTCAATAATTGTATTGATTTGGATTTGCTTGTAACTCAGGGCAAGAATGTGCACGAGATAAACCTTGCAAGACATAAAAAAGAAGAAGGTACAGATGATATTTTCCTAACCATTTCTTTCCTCATCTCCCCCCAGCTTTACAGAGGAGGGGGTAAGATCTATTTACATACACTCATCTATATAAGCTGCTCCATGGAAAGTAAATGGCCACAAAGGTCATTGGACACGTTTTGACCATTAGGGTTATAGTTCTCTGGAGAAGTACACTGTGATACGTGGCACAAATCTAAAAGGACGAATTTCATCAGCGCATTTCACTTTATTTATACAGATTTACTAGCATGTTAGGACATGGATTAGGGGCTTTTCACATGTCGTTATACACTACGTCTGTAGTATCTGTCAGGGTTCTGTGAAAAAAGGTATCCAAAGGCGATCAAAAGAGCAAACTATTCCTACTTGGACTACATTTGCTCTATTTTCCAGGGGTATATGGGAGGCAAAAGCATGGTAGACCACACTTTTGTGTCCTGCACAGAAAGTGCATACCACTGGCAAATAGAGCAAATGTAGTCCAAAAAAGACTGCGTTGGCTCATTTGAACTCTATAGGGCAGCTGCAACTACGTCGCAGTATTCATCAGGGCACCTTTTTCACAGTCACCCAATGGATACCACCGATATAGTGTATAACGTCATGTGAACGGCCACTCAGCCCCATCTTATGCACATAATCCAAGTCCTGGAATAATACATTTTCTACACCTAACACACCCAGAAAACAAGTAAATAATGGACGGAAACGTTTTTTTTTTTTTTTTTTTTTCTGTAAAATAAAGTACCCAGAGCACGTTGTCATGATGTCCACTGCGTGATGTATCCCATTGGAAAAACTAATTGAACAATGTGGTTATCAGACAAATAGCCATAATTCCCAAGACCAAACTGTTATTTAAGCTTTTTGATATCAATTGTACATATAACAATCACATAAGCTCATAAACCAGTGATCGTTTAATACAAGCAGGGGCGTAACTATAGCAGTAGAATCCAGAGCTTGAATAGGCCACTACAGTGTATGAATATAGGTAACATTTTGTATATAACAGGTGTTTTCTGCTACCTACCACAACTATGTGGGCTCTCTGATTAAGGCACTTACATTATAGCTTTAATTATTGCTACCTATAATGCTGCTGCTTTATACCATCATTAGGTGTTGGTGCCCGGTCTCATTTTGTTATGGGGCTTTGTAGATTGTAAAGCTTCATGGTTAGGGTCCTCTCTTCCTCTATACCAGTTGTTAGTCACTTTTTGTTGCCACTATACTTTGTTTGACTTATGTTATGTTTGTAACCCCCCTCAAATGTACAGCGCCCTGGAATCAATGGCACTTTAAAATAAATAATAATAAAAAATGATTACAAGTATCCGTGCCATCAATAAATGATTCCGTGCAATAAATAAATCAATCATAAGTGAATCTTCCTCATATTAAAATTAAGAATTCCTTTCAAGAATCACAATAATGACCTCTTTTCATGCACAGATAAGAATTTTCATAAAGTATTTGCCCCACTTCTCTCTTTAAGAACCTCTGTCATATTCAAGGATTGTGTCGTTAAGGCTGGCCATAGAGATTAAGATGTGTTCACACAGCATTTTGCTGTTAGTTGGTCGTATCTATCTAGATTCTGTGAAGATGGTATACCAATGGATACCGTGACGGAGCAGTGGTGGGCTCATATAGGAGAACTGAGCAAACATAGCCTAAATTGGACTATGTTTGCTCTATTTTACCACACTATATGCGATCTGTGCAGGATACAAAAGCGTTGGACCCATAAAGCACAAATCTCCAGAAAATAGAACAAAGGCTGTCTTTTCTTTATTCTCTTCTATGGTCCTTATGCAACATCCGCCTGGGTACCTTTTTCACAGTGTTCCATTGGATACCATTGGGGGATAGCAAAACATGTCATGAACAGCCTCTTAGATTGCAGTCAGCTGTTGGCTTCACTAGAATTCATCAATCATTCTTGATTCCCCATAATATGCAGGTTCAGCTAAGCCGAGCATGCATGTTTTCTGCATGAGGAGAATGGAGAGCAGCCTCTAGACACCTCGACTGTGTACAACCAGCTTAAGAAACCTCGGTCTGTATGTAGTATTATGGATTTCACAGAGGTGAATGCGCCCCTGAAGTGTTCCTCACTATGAGCTAAGGAGAACAGACAGGACCAGCTCTGGTGGACGAGGCCCATGCATGAGGGTTCACTCACATGATGGATTTTAACAAGGATTTCAAGGTGGACACTGCATTCATTTTCATGTGAAAATCCTTGTGTAAACCGGTGGTCATTCGCTTGAACAGTGAACTACAGTGTAGATTTTCCACACCACAGGTTAGCCCCAAGCTTATCCATGTCAGAATCAGAGGGGAAAAACTCCTCTGTAAGTGAAGATCCATGTGAAAACCACGTTGGCTACATGTAAGATTGTTCAGTTCTTCAGGGAAAAGAGGGAAAAATGAGAGCAGGTTAATCCCATTGCATTGGAGCTAATCCATGTCATAATCAGCTTCAAAAAAACGCCTCTGTATGTCAAAATCCTCGGCAGAAACCACATTGGACGTTTCAGTTCAATGTGTGAACGTAGTCTTACATGGTCGGTTATCAATTGCTTTAAAAGTGCTGCATGCAACACTGCCACTTTAGTGGAAATATAAGGGTGCGCCCCCACGGCAAGGGACAAATACCGGTCGGATTATCCGACCGGTATTTGTCCTGTTTTGCGGGCGTCCTCACGGCCTCGAGGGGGGCGGCTTTTCTCCGCTCATCGCGGAAAAGCCCTCCCCCTTCACATTCATTTGCACATATTCCGTGCGAAAAGCGGACGGAAGAATGTGCTTGTAAAAGGTCTTTCGGGTGGAAAAAACGCCGGGCCGAAAACCTGTGTAGTGGGGACTGCTGCACGGGTTTTCCATAGGAGCCCGTTGTGCTAATTTTCGGCCGGTTTTTCAGACGGTCTGCAAAACCGCAAACCATCTGAAAAACTGGCCGAAAACCCGTGGCGTGGGGACATGGCCTAAGGAGCACTGCAGCTTCTCCACAACATGTAAGCTTATAAAAAATAGAAACAAAAAGACCAAAAAAAACACACATCTAATGAAATTCCCTAATAAAATCCAAAACTTCACTATATACACTTATGTTTGCATCATGGACAAAATAATTCTAGTTACATGGTTTTGTTACAGGATGTAAAAAAAATTGTTACATCCCAGTTTTCTATAAAGATATCAGCAACAGAAATATAAAAATTTAGATTTGGACAACTAAATATCCTGATCTCTTGGGAAGGTACTGACATCAAGCTATAGAGTACACACGGATATACAGCAAACAATATGAGGGTTCTTGTAATTCTGGTAGGACTGGCACTGAAGGCTTTAACTCGCTGCTGTTAAAAGATAATTATTAGCGCATTAGAAAAGGCTGCACATTTATGATACGCTGCAAATATTAGCAGTATTGCTCATCACATATGAACTATAACAATCTCCTATAACCCTGAGGCCTGTACTACATGTTAGACCTTGTGCGTTGGGCTGTATAGGTTCCTAATACAATGCCCATAGACTGCCATGGGCCTACACCTTACCTCTATGTGCCTCAAGTCTTGTTTCTAGGGGAGTTACAGTACATCAGGAATGTAACATATGGTAGCACACATTGTGGTTATAGACCTATAATACAGATCCATTAGGACTCCATATGCAGACATACCTGCTCCGTGCAAGTGATTTTGCTGGGTACACAATCAGTTGCCCTCACCATCCCACCCACATTTAGAAGGATGGCAGAAACTGGATGGTAAAATGGTTACCCTATATGTCTCCGAATAGTTTCTCTCATGAAAATGTATTACACTGATTGCCAGTTTCAGCACACTGACAGGGGTGAAAATAACTATGGCAAATAGGTTTCCATGCAAATAATTCCATATATGACTTATTGCCTAGCAAGTATATACGCGGATAACGCAAATAAGAAAAAGCTGAAAAAATAAATTCCACCAACTGTAAACTGCTATCATTAGACAATCCTAGTCAATTAACAGCTGAGAGATAAGTTAGTTCCAGAAGTACAGAATTCTTTTCAATATATTTGACACATACATGTACATTATGGGCGACATGTATGTACGGGGCTCTGTCTGGCGGCCTTTCAACCCAAAAACTGGCGCAGCCCTGTTCTCTAGACTTATAAGCAGACGCACTACAAAATTAAACGCATATCGGGCACCCGTGGCACTTCGTAATGCACCTGAGATCAGGGGGCATTCTGGAGGCGTGTCGCACCACAACCGTGTGATTCTACTCATTTATGACGGGAGGACGGAAAACTGGGCACATTACTGCTGGAACAGGCAGACCAAGTTAAACGTGGTTTACCTGAGCCTGATTTGTCGTTTTGGCGCTAGAAAGCTATACCAATACTATGACCCGCAGTAGAACAGGTTCATAGATTCAGGCGCATTCTACGCTACTAATGTGCGCAATAAAATTGACGTCTGGTGGCCAAAATCATACATGTCGCCCTATATCATTAAATATATCTATGTTAATGTCAATATTCACTGGAATGGACACTAGATATATCCTTAGAAATTATATACTGGAAACTATAGAAGATTCTAAACTTGTAACGCAGTCTTCGCCATTAACAGTGATATTGGTTCTGCACACAAATATACTTGACAAGGTTGGTGAATGTCATCCAAAGATGACCTGAAAGAGGTTGCCCCGTCTTTCTGTTTCACAGAGACTGTTCTTCAAAACCAGTTCTAAACTCACACTTCCTGTTTAGGCCATGGGTGGTTCTCCAGCAGTGAGTAACATGTCAACTCTGCTGTTGCTATCTGAATCTGTTAGAGTGACATTGGTGATGGAGGCGTCTAAACAGCAAATTCCCAAATTCACACACACAAGCACTGTACAAAACATCAGCAGATATTGAGTCCTTATTAGTGTTGAGCGATTTTTATCGACAAAGTTGAAATCGGCAAGGTTTTTATGGTGATCGAAATTTCCAGATCATGCGATAATTAAGGTTAAAATCTGAGCATCATCTATTAAGATCGCGCCTTTTTCGGCGCTTCCTGTAATTTTGGCGGCCAGCAAATCAGATTACAGAATAGAGCAGGGTGAGATGTGTGTGCGACGTCATGACTGGGATGTGTATGGTTGCGATTGGCTGGAAAAATCACATGACCTCGTTTTACATAGAACAGCGTTTCCTGTTTCAGCCTCAGTGTCTCTCAGCGTCTCATAGGGATAGGACCTGCGCTCTGTCTGTGGCCAAACAGCTCAGCGAAATTAGTCTATTTCTGCACAGAGAAACCTCTACTATTAGCTGTGATCCTTCCAATTTAGTTAGATTAGGGATTTGAACATTTTATGTAGTTAGCTAGCGAATTTTACCGCAGAAACTACCACGGTAAATTAACGGCGGGGGGCGCGGGGGGGGGGGCCCCCGCGGGCGAACACAGACAAGCTCTATCTTTAAAGAACACTGGATAAAGTTCACCAAGACTTAGTGTAGACATTGTAGTGGAATATCTTTATTATTAACAGTTTGCTATTGAAATATTTCCTGGATATTGGGCAGCCTGAACTTATATTGGATACCCATCATTTCTAGTAACTGCAGGTCTCTTTGTTGGCTTTATTATCAGTATACATTTCAGATAGGTGTTCATTTTCAATTTTACCCATTACACCTGTGACTGTTGATATATCCACCTTGCAGTTAAATTACAATCAGGCAATCTTGTAGTCAGCACAGGTTGTTTGTTGCCCAAAAAAACGTGTATCGTACGAAAACATCACAGTTACGTGTTTTTTGACTTTTGCGCACCAGCATGTTCATTGACGCAGCAAACTACGTAAATCTTAAAACAACAATTCTATATTCACCACAGGTGAATTGAAAGGTGCAAAAAAATACCGTTTATTATATCAAAACATAACAGTTACGTGTTTTTTGACTTTTGCACACCCAGCATTGTTCATTGACGCAGCATCTACGTAAATCTTAAAACAGCAATTCTATATTCACCACAGGTGAATTGAAAGGTGCAAAAAATACCGTTTATTATACCAAAACATAACAGATACGTGTTTTTTTGACTTTTGCCCAGTCCAGATTTGTTGATAGACACCTTGCAGTTAAATTTGAATCCAGCAATTTTGGTTTGATTAGAGGGATTCGAGAATAGCTGTGATTTGCCGTCTTTTAATAAGAGACTTTCCAAAACTATTCCATACCTTCTCAAATTTTTATATTTCTGAACATGGAGCGAAATGCAGGTGGTAAGCGAGCAAAGAGGGGGGTAGGACATGGAGGTAGAGGTACGAGAGAAGGTGCTCCTTCCAGTGTTGGCGACAACACGCATGCCAGCGGATCGTCAGTTGCAGGACCGTCAGGCCTGTCATCGCTGGGTCAGGGCCCTGTGAATCTAAGTAACGAACATCGTCGCCAATCTGTCCTTCAGTGGTTAATGCAACCTGCATCCAGCAGTCTTACCTCCTCGTCCTCCCAGTCACGGCCACAAATGTCATCATCATCATCGTCATGTGGGTCATGTGGTTTTGGGGTCATGCTGCGGTCCAGGACAGTTCTAGTCAATGTCCAGTTCAACTAAAATGGTGGTTGAAAGGCCCCTTTTTCCGGCACTTTGTAATCTGGGGGTCAGACAGGTTTAATGGTCATACTGTGGCCCAGGACAGGGACAGTATATGTCCAGTTCAACTAAAATGGTGGTTGAAAGACTCCTTTTTCTGGCACTTTTTAAACTGTGGGTCAGACAGGTTTAATGGTCATTCTGCGGTACAGGACAGATATAGTTAGTGTCCAGTTCAACTACAATGGTGGTTGAAAAGACTCCATTTACCGCCACTTTTTAAATCCGGGGGCCATGCCGGTTTGGGCTCATGCTGCGTTCCAGGACAGGATATTTAATGTCCAGTTCAAGTAAGATGATGGTTCCAATCATACTGCCTTCTGGCACTTTTTGAATTTGTGGGTGATGCAGGTTTAAGGGTCAGGCTGTGGTACAAGACAGGATAGTTGAATGGTCTGTGACTTTTTTTTCTGTGACTTTATAAACCTAAGTGTGTTCCTAAGATGTAGCAGTATCCATTTGACTGTTGTGTAAGTTAATTTCAGCTTCTCCAGCCTTGTTTGGGTGTAATAATGAAGGTGTTGTTGCTCTCCCATAGACTTTAATGGTAATCGCTCATAATCGATGCTCACTATCGAAAAACCTTATCGATAGCGGCCGACTATCGACTCTCGCTCGATCTCGATAGCCAACGCAATCGCTCAACACTAGTCCTTATTCGACAACAGGGTAATTTCAAAGGAGCTTTGGTCACCAATGGACACTGAAACCAACACCACTAGACTTCTTCCATAGGGGTATGCTAAGGAAAAGTGTATTGGAACAAGCCTCACATTAAAGAAGATTTAAAGGAAAACATCCAACACAAAATTAATTGGCACATGGAATGCCACGTTGAAATGTGTCTGGCAAAAAGCAAAGCATTGCTTGTAATGCAATCAATTACACCTACGTTAAGGTACATAGCGTATATTTTTGGTCAGATGGTTTCCTCCTAACAGGAGTTACAACAGAAGATTCTGGACCTCTAGAGTGAATCACACTGTATAATAGGCAAAATAGGTTTTCTCAGAAGCTGGTTTTATTTAATCAACCTGACAAAGCAAAACCTCTGTAGGTACAATGAAAATAACATTAAGACACAAACGTAACAGCAACAACAAACATACAAGTACACCTCAAGAGGCACAATTACATACTCAGATGCAATAATGACACTAGTACAGACTGATCATTAGAAACTGTAGGATAATACAAAACCTCTAGTGTAATCAGAATAAAAAGCTAATTTAGTAGAAAGTAATTTTATTTTTATTTTTTTGCAAAGTCAGGTGCTGCACTTCATTATTACCAATGTTTTTTTTTTTAGAATTGTTTTATAACTGTTTGCAGTATTTGGCAAAATAAAAAGACTTTGAAAGAATGTACTAAATAGCCACCGCTTGTTAGTTAAATATACGGTAGCTTCCTACCTATATTTTTTCTATAATACCCCCAACAGTTGAGCTATTACCGCCATAAAGAATCTGATATTAATATTCTCCAAAATTTTCTTGCAATAAGTTAAAAAAAGGAAGCAAGGAATGAAAAACAAAGGCTAGGCTCATAAACTGATTAGAACAATACTACGGTGGCAGGATCACCTATGGATGGCTAAAATTCCCAGCTATTAGAAACAAAAATGCATTTATAATGTTACAGATTATCAGGGCTCATCCCCACGGCAAAGGACAAATACCGGTCGGTTTATCCGACCGGTATTTGTCCTGTATTAGTGCCGTCCCCACGGCCGGCGGGGGACAGCTTTTCTCTGCGATTAGCGGAGAAAAACCTCCCCTTTCCCATTGACATGTTCATATTCCGTCTGAAAACCGGACGGAAGAATGAACATGTTCAATGTTTTTCAGGTGGCTGGCGGTTTGAAAAACCAGCGGGCGGAAAACCCGTGCAGTGGGGACTGATGCACAGGTTTACCATAGCAGCCCCGTGTGTTAGTTTGCGGCCGGTTTTCCAGATGGTCTGCAAAACCGCAAACCATCTGAAAAAAACCGGCCGCAAACGGGTGCCATGGGGATATGCCCTTAAAGGGACACTGCCTTTTTTTTTTCTTCTTTTTTAGAATTTTTAGCAATATGTTTTTATTTTGTCAGTCCTATGCAATTAAAAATTACAAATAAAATATTGTCCTTCTCCGACGGTGAGAGAAAACTTTTGTAAGGCAAGGTAAACTTATCTCACTTTATTTCAGTTGCTACTTGTCTCTACATAGTCTCATTCGCAAATAGGAGGTAATGACAATGATAGCTCTATTGATCTCTCCACAAATATAGATAAGATTATACTAGACCATGATACCAGATACATGAATGGAAAATAGGGTAATCTCTTTCTGCACTGGGAAGGGGTTTCTGTCACACAGACCAGAAGGGCCATCAAGCAATCATCTCACTAATATGCTATCAGAGCTCACAGAAGGAAAGTCAGAGAGGGTAATACATATAGGGGTACTTTAAAATCTTCATAATAATTGCATATTGCTTGTCAAGATGTGAAAAGAAAAATTGGGGGTAGTGTCCCCTTAAATCACCAGAAACTAGCAATATAACTGGGCCACCAAGAACCCAAATTTCTAGCTTTTATTATAATGCCACGCCATAGTCCATAAATAGAAGACATTTAACATTAGTTCAAGATAATGCACAAACATAATGATATCCATATTAATTCTGAGACCCCTGTCTGCTTTACTGACCGCGTCGCCAGAGCAGCAACACACAGAATCTTCACTTTTCTCAAAAAAAAACAAAAACAAACGCACATTCATCAGAAAATTCCATACAGAGAAGATGTATTGAGCATCTATGACAAAATGCCCTTAATGATCATAAGCTGCTAGAGCTCCAGGTTGTTGGAGGATCTTTTCATAAAGTTATCATGGTTATATGGCTTGTACTCATCTAGAAGAAATCTACATTAATCCAAAAGAACAATACGAAGACCAAGCCTGAAATATCAATCTTTCCTTCACATTTAAGGATCCAAACAAAACATAGAGTAGGAGTAAAAAAGTATCTAAACCTGCTGATTTCTCCAGGACCAATTAAATATCTATTGTGTGTGGGATTGTATCAATGGCAGAAGTCAGGGGGAAGAACTATCAGGCTGATACTAAAAATAATAATAATAATCTTTATTTATATAGCGCCAGCATATTCCGCAGCACTTTCCAATTTGGAGGGTGTAGATACACACAAAAATACAGACATTACACAATGAAAAGCTACTTACAGATGAGACAAGGTGTGAGGGCCCTGCTCACAAGAGCTTACAATCTATTAGGATGTATGGGTGAGATGAAGGGTAAGAAGTGCTAGGTTTACAATGGTCCAGCCATGTGACATAAATATGGAGTGGTTTATATAGAATTCGGATGGACCTGCCACCATGACAGTACATCTATGTACAGATAAGTGCTGAATTGTAGAGGGTGACAGAAAATGTGTGCGTAAGAGAGTGGGGGGTGGTTAGCAATTAGGGATCTTGGTAGGCCACACTGAGAAAATGTATTCTCAGAGCCCTCTTAAAACTATGAGGGTTGTAAATGTGCCTGATCGCCTGCGGTAGTATGTTCCAGAGAACTGATGCCGCCCGTAAAAAATCTTGGAGGCGAGCATGGGAGGTTCGGATGACTGAGGAATGTAGTCTAAGATCATCCGCCGAGCAGAGAGACCGAGTAGGGTAGACAGAGATGAGGGAGGAGATGTAGGGGGGTGCAGCGCTGTGGTGAGCTTTATGGGTGATTATGATGAGTTTTTATTGTATCCTGTACTGAATTGGCAACCAGTGCAGTGACTGACATAGGGTAGAGGCATCAGTATAGCAGCTGGAGAAAAAGAGGAGTCTGGCTGTTTGCAGAGAGGGAGACCGATAAGCAAGGAGTTACAGTAGTCCAGACAAGAAAGAATAAGAGCCACAATGAGAGTTTAAGTTGTTTCCACAGAGAGAATAGGACGGATTCTGGAGAAGTTCTTGAGGTGCAGGTGACAGGAGTGGGTAAGGGATTAGATATATGGGATGAAGGACAGATCAGAGTATAGAATAATCCCAAGACAGCGGGCCTGTTGCCTAGGAGTTGTGTTACATTTCAAACTATACGATAAATTGTTCCCAAAGAAGTAACAGTCAAAGGTATTTGGCTTGTTCTCCTCTCCCCATTTAAAGTATATACATAAGCAACCAAAAACTATCATAAATGTATGGGTACCTTAATGAAAAAAACATGGGGCTTCAAAGCAAAACTTGAAAAAGGGCACCGTTCAGTTCTTCCCCACACTTCCATCATTCTCACAAACTACTAAATAGGCATGTGTATGAGGCAGACTGAAAAGATAGTGATCAGCCAAACAATCCAATAGCTATCTCCTTTGTGTGGCCAGCAAAAGATAAAGAACCTATTGTTGGGTATGGCTTACCTATATCTACTACTGATGCATAATAAAGGACTTCTCACCATCCCCACACATGGCCTTCCTGCCTTCCAGATGATAACATCAAAGCTCCTTCCTATAACAAAGAACCAACTGGTACTACCTCATGTACACAAGATTTAGCATGCAATTATACCCATTTAAAAACTATAAGCCACATTTGATCACTATTTTCCCCTAATTCCTCTATAGGCATGCATGTGTGGTTCAGCTATTTCTTTTAGTGGAAAGAGATAAATAAGCTATTGCCTGGCAGCTTATTTCCCATGAAATGCATAATACTTTTCCTTGACATTTGCTGTCCTGAAAGAATTGGTAAACCCCCATAAACGTTAGATTCTTGGCAAAAAATTTTGTCTAATGTATTTGGCCACCTCATGGTGACATGTACGAATGTTGGTGCTGACAAGCCAGTTCTAAATAGCTTTATGGTAGTGTAGACTACACCAGAATCTATGAAGCTGTTCTTCTGCAGGTCATACATACAGGCGCAGTCTAGTGCCAATACGGCAAGTCTGGCTCAGGCACCACCTTTACCCTGGTCTGGCTGCTGTAACTGTTATGCGCCTAGGTTTGCATCAAAGAATCATAAATTCTACGAATATGGTGCGACGCCCCCACATCTTTGGCGCATTATAAAGTGTCACGCAGATGCCAAAGTTTCAAGTGTGACTGTTCATACATCTATAGAACAGGGCTACGACAACTTTTTGCCACAAAGTACGCCAGAAAACTGGCGCAGCCCCCATTCATACATTTCGCCTGTCTTGGTTCTCAACAGAAATGTAAATGGAATGTGTCGTCAGAAAATCACCTATTGTTTAACTCATGTTTTTAAGTTATCCAAAAAGTCTTCATTTTTTTTTCCATATCAACCATACTATTAATATTTTCTTAAAAAATCCTGAATTCTTGCACTTTTCATTTTGGCCACTAGGCCTCATCATTATCAGCACAGGCAGCATTACACTGAAAGGTAACACCAATGTATATAGAGAACACAGGATCCACCATTCACAGTTCTTCCTCTCCACCTCCCTGCACACGGACTTCTTCCCTGGTCACAGAGCATGCCTAAAATCTCTCCTTCCATCATTAGGTCTGTTCGTGTTCACAGGCTCCTATGTCCATATAGCTGCTGTACATCATCTTTCTAAATGCTGTTAATAGCAACTCAGGAAAGATGGCTGCACCCCTAATTATATACAGACAAAATAATTAAGAAATCTACAATAAGAAAATAAATATGGCGAATAAAAAAAAGAATATGTATCAGTATCTTGGCTTCCCTTTAACTTTCAGGCTCAGAAAGATGTCCGTGTCCAACTATCTAAGGACACTTAGATACGGGCTGTTTCTTACCTATCTTGGTTGGTACCCATTGGCCCTTGGAACTATAGTGACCTCAAGAAAATTAAAGAATGATGTTATCGGAAAGGAGCATTGCCAACATGTATCCTTAAATGGTACTGGCCCCCAAAACACCAGGCCCAGAATTGCCCGATTTACCACAATCATATTGCATTGATTGGTCGCCGTGGCATGATGCCATGTGCAGCTCATTCTGAAGAAAGTCAGCAATGTTGCTTTGTGTCTCAGCACTGCTTGCTGGCTTCTGTAGTAGACACTAAGGCCCCGTTCACACGGCTTATTCACGCCGGATTTGCAAGCCGGATTGCGCTCGCAATTCCGGCTTGAATAATGGGCTGGTGAGGAAGAGGTGCGGGGGCGCGGCCCGCCGTCCCCATAGACTGCCATTATCCACGGCGCGTACTGCGCCTGGATAATGTGCATGTCACTTTCTCCCCGCCTGGCGGATTCGCCGAGCGGGGAGGAGCGACGGAATCCACTGTTCTCTATGAGAACAGTGGATTACCGTAATTACTCCGACGGATTGGCGCCGTACTGCAGCGCAAATCCGGCACGGAGTACGGCGCCAATCCTCTGCAAAATAAGCCGTGTGAACACGGCCTTAAGATCCTCATGTTTAGCCTGGAAAATTAGGTAAGGTTTTATGAGGACACATCATTTAGACTCCTATTTCTGAACTTTTCAGTCTGCAATTTTGCAATTACATTAACAAATTACAAGAGTTAGCAAATGGTTTAATTATCCTGTAGGCAGGTCTGCTGAGAGACACATTTTCAAATGAATTATTCTATAAGAAATTTGTGAAATGGATAGTTTATATTGCAATGGACTCGACCCAGCAGATGTGAATTGCAAACAGAGCAAGCAGATGGAAGATGAGGGACGTAAAGGAGTACTATTTCATCCATCAATTATGGAAGTCATCTTCCTGTGTCTATAACCAACACCCTCAACTTTTTTGATTCCCTAAAGGGGTTTTGCCACGAAGTAAAATTGACGTGGGAAGCTTGCAAATGAAATAAACATTTTCACCATTCATTATTCTTAAAAATTCTGCATCATTTTTGTTTTAGCTGCTCCTTTAGTGATCCATTGTTTACAGCTCATCTCCAGTGGATACAACCAGGGCTGAGAGCTCCTCACTCCTGGTCGCACATGCTTAGACATCACTTCTTCTCTCAGGCAGCTACTGAGTTTTCAAACCCCTGGTGCTGTCACTCTACTCCAGTCCTCTGTACTCCAAAGTAATTAGTCAAACAGTGCAAATAAATAACAAAAGAAACCACAATGAGGTCTGTGCATTGATAAAATGAAAAAAAAACAAAACAGGTTTGGTTCCTGCAGGGATTTGAACCTAGGACACTTGTGTCTGGAGGCAAAAACTTTACATCTCAGGTACTCAAAGCTCTATACATAAACAGACCTTTCTTTGTCTACAGAGAGGAAAGGCATGGTGATGTCATCCTGCAGGGTCACATGATCTGCAATTCAAACAAATCACACACACCCCTTCTGAGCACACAGAGCTGAAGAGCTGGATGTACAGTAGTAGATATCAAATGAGATCGTGGCAAAACCCCTATAAGGTTCTTGGCTTGAGTTTGTGATAAACATTTTTATAGAACGAATAGGACAGCTAAGTAAATTTTTCTGTAACAAGTAAAGTGATTCTGTAACACAAATCCATTGCAACACATATGTATGATTTTTAAATCCCCCATCCACACACAGACGCTGGAAAGATTGTACATAAACATTGGCGTACTGTGGATGTTAAAATCCACAGAATGCTCATTGTGTTGTGGAAATCTAGAAGATTTTTGCAACGGATTTCATGGCCAATCTGTAGCATAATCCATAGGCAAATTTTGCTGGGGAATCAGCATAGATAAAGGGAAGAATACGTGGTAGAAAAGTTTCACCATGTGCAGCCTTCGAGGACTTAAAGGGAACCTGTCACATAGGTTATGTCCCCCTGGCTGAGGGCAGCAGAAGCTCGTGTCATACCTGCTGTTTCCAGCGCTGTGTCCCTTATTCTGTAAGATCCTGGAGTTGTTGAGTATTTAATGCTCAAAACTGCAGATTTCAGCCAGAAAAGAGTCATATAGAGAGTCAGCTTTTTTCAAACCCCACCCACCTGAGGCTAGCCCCTCCAAACTCAACTGACAAACCTATTACTTTGAATAGGTAAAAATGTGAATAACTGTCAGTGGGCGGGGCTAGCCTTTTGTGGGCAGGGCTAACACATACTCATGAATAAGATTTGAGCATTAAATGCTCTAAAACTACAGCATCTTATAGAATAAGGGACACAGCGCTGGAAACAACATGTCTGTCAGTAGCTTGTGCTGCCCTCAGCAAGGGGGGCATAACCTGTGTGACAGGTTCCCTTTAAAGGGGTGTTTCAGGCCCTAACGCTGAAGAGAAGGGATATAGACGAGAAACCTCCTACTTACCTCCCAGGCGCTCCCGTTCACTCCTGGCTGCCGATGCGTTCATCATCCACCGTTCACGTGACAGGTTCAACCAATCACAGGTCACGTCACGTACATGTGACCTCTGTGGACTTTAACTGGCTGTGGCTGTCAGGTAAACGAAGAGCTGTCACTGCTTCATTGGCGGTGAACAGACCAGTAGACCTGAGCGTCTGGGAGCTACAGTAAGTATGAGGTTTCTCTTCTATTTCTGCTCATAATCTGACAGATAAACAAGCAATGTTGGGGCCCAGAACACCCCTTTAAAGGGGTTTTCTCACCACAATGATTACATTTTAACATGTATGGAAAGGTAAATGAAGACCATTCCCAAATACATTGCTATTTTGATTTGTCCAGGAGATAAAGGAAATTCTAATCTACTGCTAGTGTACTTACGTTTCTCTATGTTACTAACCACCTTTCTCTGCCCTCTCTCATTGTTCCAAGCTGCCTTTTGACCATGATGAGTCAATCTCTGCTGAATCTCTAGCACATGAGCTTGTTTATCTAAGTTCATGACAGTTTTAACCGTTAGAGCCCTTCTGCACTATAGATTATAAACCTCCTGCACGCATGTCACTGAACAGGAATGGTTAGGAACATCAGAGCCGATATGCCATAACTGCTATAGACCCACCCACAGCCTGAACAGTAAGTGCGAGTCTGAAGCTGGCTATGGCTGTGTGACACAGCTGGGTGAGAAAACCCCTTTAAAGTGGTTTTCAGGACTAGAAGAAAGAATCAAGAAACAGCACCAATCTAGTCTGTGGGATGTTTCTCACATTGCACCTCTTGAATGAGGATGAGCCAGAATGTTAGTCGGAGTAAAAGGACAAAAGTTGTTCTGTTTCCGGAAAAAAAAAAGAAACTGCAAAAAAAAGAAAATGCAGGAAAATGATATAGAAAACATGGTACGCTTGAACATCAGGTTCTCTGATCATACCTTCATATGTCCCAACTTCAAGTAGAGTTCCACTCTGTTCTAGTGCCAAAAACTCCTGTACTGTCAGAAATCTGTAGTCCACACCAGGGACTTCTCCTTCTCTAGGTGGACGTGTTGTGCCTACAAAACAGCAAAAAAAAAAATCAACATTAAAAGATCATATAAAGAAATTGTATTAGATTTCATCTAAAATGAACGGTGAGAAAACAGAAATAGATAATCAGGTAATTAGAGATTGACAATGAGCTGCCATCTGTTGTAGAATCAAGATGTGGTTTTTAAGCACCTGTAGTGCTAGAAGAACTTCCCCTCCCCACTAAGACAGACGGAAACTGGCCATAGACATGTGCTCTAATCATCTGACTGTATCTTTGGTCCATAACATTATAAACACGTGCAACCAGACATAGTCCAAAAACCTTTAAACCGCTCTAGATAATGATACCGTCAAGGTGTCCAGTGAATCTGTTCTCATCATCTATGGCTTTATAAAGATATAAAAGACACAGTATACAAAACACATTTCAACCACAGAAGAGCCTTACCACTGAAACCCTCTACAGACTATGTCCTACTAGACTGTGAGACTCAGGGCTCAGATGATCTAACATCTGGTCTATGACACAACCACAGGGAGGGGGACAATGACACCAGCTGTCAGCTTCAGACAACACTTAGTAGCTAGATTGCCCTCAGCAAGAGAAAACCAACTCGGGCCCTTTGACACACACTATTTGGATTTAAGAGCAAATGATTACAAATGTAACACCCTCAGACAGTTGTCAAGGACATTCCAAAGGCTTGCTTATAAAATATAGAGGTTCAGTGCGACTGCAAAATACATCCCTGCTGCTGGCATATAAACTATTCACTTAGAAAGGAGATCTTCCTTTGTACACTACAATGAAGCCAAACAACATCAAGAAACTGCTACACTAACAGCAATTATAAGAGAGTAGTATGGAAAATGGGGACAGAAAGAAGTCTATAAATGACCCAATATATTAGCAATTGGTATTTACGGGTTTGGACAGAGAGAAAGAAATGTATTTATAGAAAATTGAACGGACAAAACTATTGAATGATAGAACAAAAGATCAATAAAAATATTGAAGAACATATGGCGGTAGTTTAAAAATATAAGAAAAAAAATAGCGGGGAAAAGGAAAAAAAGAAAAAAAAAGGAAAAAGGGGGCAAGAAAAAGAAAAAAAAGGGAGAGCAAAGAAAAAGAGGAAAAAAAAAGAGGGAGGGGGGAAAGAAAAAAAGGAGAAAAGAAAGAAAAAGGGAAAAAAAGGGGAAAGAAAGACAAAGGAAAAAAAAGGAAAAGAAAAAGAAAAAAAAAAAGGGAAAGAAAAGGGAAAGGGAAGGAAAAGAAAGAAAGAGGGGAGAAAAAAGGAAAAAAAAAAAAAAATAAAAAACAGTAATAAAAAAAAAAAAGGAAAAAAAAAAAAAAAAAAAAAATGAAAAAGAAAAAGAAAAAGGAAAAAAAAAAAGGAAAAAAAAAAAAAGAGGGAAAGGGAAAAAAGGGGAAAAAGAAAGAAAAAAAAAGAAAAAAAAGGAAAAAAAAAACAAAAAAAGGGAAAAAGAAAACGAAACAAAAAAAGAGAAAAGAAAAAAAAAAAAGGAAAGGGGGAAAAGGGAAAAAAAGGAAAAAAAAAAGAAAGGGAAAGGGAAAGAAAGAAAAGAAAAAAAAAAAAAGGGGAAAAAAGGAAGGAAAAGGAAAGGGAAAGGGAAAAAAAAAGGAAAAAAAAAGAAAAAAAAAGAAAAAAAAAAAAACAAGAAAGAAAAAAAAAGGAAAAGAAAAAGGAAAAAGGGAAAAAGGAAAGGGGAAAAAGGGGAAAAAAGGGAAAAGAAAAAAGGGAAAAAAAGGAAAAGAAAAAAAAAAAAAGGGGGAGGAAAAAAAAAGAAAAAAAGAAGGGAGGGAGAAAAAAGGAAAGAAAGGGAAAAGAAAAAAAGGGAAAGAAAAGGGGAAAAGAAAAAAAAGGGGGTAAAAAAAACGAAAGGAAAAAAAGAAGAAACAAAAGGAAAGAGAAAGAGAAAAAAAAAAGGAAGGAAAAAAAGAAAAAAAAAAAAAGAAAAAAAAGAAAAAAAAGGAAAAAAAAAGGGAAAAAAAAAGAAGATAAAAAAAAAAGAAAAAAAAGGAAAAAGAAAAAAAAAAGGGAAAAAAGGGAAAAAAAAGAAAAAAGGGAAAAAAAAGAAAAAAAAATAAAAAAGAAAAAAAAGAAAAAAAAGGAAAAAAAATGGGAAAAAAAGGGAAAAAAAAAAGAAAGAGAAAAAAAGGGGAAAAAGGAAAAAGAAAAAAAAGGGGAAAGGGGAAAAGGGGAAAAAAAAAAAATGAAAAAAACGAAAAAAAGAAAAAAAGAAAAAAGGAAAAAAAAAACAAAGGGAGGAAAAAAAAAAGGGGGAAAAAGGGGGGGGAAAGGGAAAAGAAAAAAAAGAAAAAAAAAAAAAACAAAAAAAAGAAAAAAAAAGGGGGAAAAGGGGGGAAAGGGAAAAAAAAAAAAATGATAAGAAAAGAAAAGGGAAAAAAAGAAAAAAGAAAAAAAAGAAAAAAAAAGGGAAAGAAAAAAAAAAAAAAAAAAGGGGAAAAAAAAAAAAAAAAGAAAAAAAAAAAAAAAAAAAAAGAAAAAAAAAGGGAGAGAAAAAGAAAAAAAAAGAAAGAAAAAAAAAAAAAAGAAAAGAAAAAAAGAGGAAAAAGGGAAAAGGGGGAAAAAGAAAGAAAAAAAAAAGGAGGGAAGAAAAAAAAAAGAAAAAAAGGAAAAAAAAGGAAAAAAAAAAAAAGAAAAGAAAGGAAAAGGAGAAAAGAAAGAGAGGAAAGAAGAACTTTTAAAAAGGAAAAAATTTAGGGGGGTTTAAAATAATAGATCTTTTAGAATTATTTTAGGGGATGGAAACTATAAAATTGATAGAAAAAACCATAGGAAAACCCGCTAAAAATTATAGAAAAATTTTGTTAGAAAGACTGATAGACGAAAATGAGGGAAATGGATAGAAAAAAAAGGACTCACTATGAAAAAATTATAGAACAATAAATAAAAAAAAAGATAGCTATATAGCAGAAAAAGTAAAAAAAAATCTAGAGCTACAGCTAAAATGAAACCCTAAAATTTAGAATGAAAAGAAAAAACCTTTTAAGAAATAATAGCTAGAACGTTTGAGAACGTTTGGGGTTTGAACAATGGGATAGCTAGAACGATAGCTAGATGGGAGAAATTAAACCCAAAATATCTGGGATGGAACCATAGCTGAAGTGCTTTTTTTTGGAAGTTACCCCCAACATATACAGAAAATTTTTTAGATGGATGTTTTCAATAAAATTTTAAAACGGGGAAGTTTTTTCCCTGGGTTTTAACTTTGTTTGCATTGTTTACAATATTAAAATTTGTCTTTATTGAGGATTACTTTGTATAGGCTTTTATGAACAAGAAAGGGTTTTAATTAGCCTTTTGTAAGCTGAAAAAGGGTAAATTAAACAGAACAGAAGTTGGGTGGCATATTGGGGGGGTGCCCCAAACCAAAAGATTCCTTCTAGAAAGGGAAAAGCTTTTAAAAAAAAACCCATTTCAATAGTGCAAAAGGGATTAAGCCACCCACAATCTTGACAGTGAGGTTTAAATATTTATTCTCTGGTAGGAGGATGCAAATCATGTTAAATTTAAAAAATATAATTTTAAATAGGCAAAGGGTCTTCAGCTTTATAGATAAAAATTAGGAGGTTTGGGGCAAACAGGAATACGGGGGGGGAAAAATATTTTTCAACATGTTTTGGGCTTTAAAATGATGATGAAATGGATACATCCCAGTTTGTAGCAGGGGCTGAATTATTCAGGTAGCTTTTAATTTTGGGGACACTGAAAGGGCTGGGTTTCAAACGGTTAACTGGGGAGAAAATACGCCCCGCAATTACCCCGGGGGGGGGCGGGGCGGGGGGGGGGGCGGAGGGCGAGGGGGGAGGGGGGGCCCGGCACTTTCCCGGCCATAGACTTCATTACTAGCGGCGGTATTTTGCCGCTAAAAAAGTGACATGCCCAATTTAATTGGGGGGGGAAAAGAGGGCCCCAACCCAAAAGTTTTTCTTTTTGAGAACGTGGATTACTGTAATGCCGGGGACGTTTTCCCAGCCGAAATTTGGGGCCTTCGGCGCGAAAATTACGGCCCGGGAAATACGGCCCCTTTTTAAAACCCGTTGTAAAATTAGCCAAAAAAGGGAAAAGTTTGACCTGAAACCCAATAAAAAGAAAAGGGAAAACACTTTTGATTTCAGGGAAAAAACTAAGCCCTTTACAAGGAAATTTTTTTCCCCCCATTGTGGCATCTCTCGGGGATACTTTTAAAAATTTTTTCCCCAAAAGGAAAATTTGGGGGTGGGGAAGCTCTTTTGGGCCCCTATTTATGAATTTATACGTTTTTAGCATTGAACCAAAAAAAGGGTTTTAAACCACACTTTATATCTGATGAAAAAAAACCATAAAATGTTCGAAAAATTTAAAGGAATACGTTTACCCCAATTAAAACTTTTTGGCCCCTGCTCGGGACCCCATTGAGTTTAAAATTTTGATGGTACCCAAATGGATACCAAAGTGGAGGGTGGTTAAAATGAGATGCCCAAGGGGGCCCTTAGTCAAATTTCGTTTTTTTACATATTGTGGGTAGTAACCCTGGGAAACAAATTTGACCTACAAGGCTCTCCAAAAACCTTCCCCCCCACAACCCTTTCTCCCCTTAAAATCTCCGATTTTCCCTCAGGGAAAATCTCCTCCTAAAAGGAACCTTTTCTCGGGTTTTTCCCTCTTATCGGGCTTACATAACCGTCTCCAAGTTTTGCCCCCGTGTTTCCCCCCACACTCTGGAACTCACTCCCCCAAACAATCAAAATCTCTTCCACTTTCACCAGTTAAAAAAGAAAACCCTAAAAAACCCAAATTTTTTCAGAATTGTTATAACCTAAAATTAACCCTGTGCCACTGTACTCCCCCACCCCTATCTCTCCCCTCCTTTTTTTGATTTTTAACCCTGCGGGGCAGGGTCCTTTCCCCCTGTTGTGCAAATTGTAAGTATTCATTTTATCTTTGGGGTTTCTTGTTTGCCCAGGGTTATGTTTGAAACCCCCCTTGAATGTAAGGCCGGGAAATCAATGGCGTTTAAATGCTAATAAAAAAATTTAAAAAAAATTTTAAAACAAAAAAGTGGCATGTTATGGAATCACTACCCCATTGGGGGTTTGGTTGTGTCTCTAAATTTGGGAGGGAAAAATTCTCCTTAAGGAGAGAACCGAAAAAAACGGCTTGTAGAGTTTTTTTTTTTGCCTTTTCCCCTTATTTTCCCATTTGTATCACTAATGCTTTTTGATATCTAAAATTTTGGACAGTCCACAAATATAGGGGACTCTTTTTTTCAGTGTCTGTTAAAAAGGGGGCCCAACCCCGGACTTTTTTTAGCTGAAAGGAGCTTCAATTTTTGAAAAAAAAATTTTGGTTCCCAAATGTTTTAACGGGAAAATTTGTCCTTTAAAAAAAGAAATAATCAGGTTGGAAACTCTGGTTCCCGCTACATACAGAGACCTTGTATCAGGGCCCTATCTTTGCCACCCTGCCATCTTATCTACTCCTTTTTTAACAAAATTAAATTAAAATGTCGGGGTTGGATTCTCTAGGTTTTAATTTGCTTTGGTTGTGAACAAATATTTAAAACTGCATTGGAAAGAGACAGGGAGGACAGGGTGGGTAGGGAGGTGTGAAGCCAGCCTTCCCCCACTGTCTCCTGAATAAAGTGGCAAGCTGTTTGCTGGACACAGGCTTGGCAGATGGCAAAATCAAAGGGTTTTTCAAAAAACCCCGTTGGATGTGTAAATGATTAAAAAAACCTCATTTGGGAAAAAAACCCCTTTTTTGGCTTTCTAAAAGGAGCAAAGCAAATACTATCCCAAAAAAAAGTGTCCTTACAACACTAATTTATATTTTCACAGCTAATGTGTTTACTGCAGATCTAAAGTCTAAAAAAGTAAAAAAAATATATAACCATACATATGGGTTTAGAGCAACACTATACAGAGACAGAACGTATTTCAGTTTATTATTCCCTTTAAAAGAAAATCCCGGGAGAATTTTGGTTAAACACCCGAACAGAAAAGTTATAGAAGCTCCAAATTTAAATTAGCAAGGGCCAAGTTACTAAAAGCCCCTTTTGGAGTATTCACATGCCCGCAGAAATTTTTTTGCAGCAAATTTTTGTGGGGGAAAATCAGTTGCATTTTATCCCAAACGGTGTGCTTTTTTTGGGGGCAAAAAAGCGGGGCTTTTTGGAAGTCATTAGAGGGACAGTGCAGGAATTTTTAGAGGAAGTTTTTAAATTTTTTTAAAAGGGGGTTTTTCATAAAAGACATTGTTTGGGAAAATTTTTGGAGGGTAAAAGACATGGTTTGGAAAAAGTCTGGGTCCCCCCTTGGGGGTCCCCACAAATCTCTTAGAATAGCCTTTTTAAAACTTTTAAAGGGGGTTTTTCAAAAAAAAAAGTCATTTTTTAAGTCCCTTTTATGTTAAAAACATTTTTAGGGAATTTTTGGGGTTTTTTTTTATTTTTATATCATTTCAATAATTTTTTAATAATTCTTAAGTTGCCCGTTTTCCCCTTTTGGGACTAGGCATTAATTTTACAGGGGTAGATGCTTTTTTCAGTTTGCTTCATGACTAGGAGACTTAAAGGGGTTGTGTCGCCAAATTTTTTTTTTTGGGAGTAATGGTGTGTTTTTTTATAAACTTTTTTTCCCCCTTTTTCTGTAATTTTTATTGTGAGTCTGGGAAAAGGAGCTATAGAGATTTGTGTAGGAGCCACCCCCTTTAGAATTTGGGTTTCTTGCGTGTGAGTTGCAAGACAACAGGAAGCTGCCTTTAAATGTTTTGAGGTAAGGGGATGAAAGGATTCCCCCTTTTTTTAATTCAGTGGGGAGCCCCCTGCTGGGGAGTCAGCCCTTTTCTATTGGGCCCGCAGGGAGACAAACATGATTTTGGGGAGTCCAGACAAGCGTAATGAATTTTCCAGCCCCCCTGTTTCTCCAGAGGGCTGCCAAGAAGAGGCTGACAGGTGTGCGCGTGTTTCCCCGTTCCTAATAAAGTGAATTTTGCTTTTGTAAAATAACGATTTTTGACAAATTTAAGAAATTTTTTAGCTAATTTTAGTTTCTCGGTTCTTGGGCGTTTTTAAAAGGGTTCTTTTAATGGATTTTGGCGCAAGAATTTTTTTTTAACCTTTTTTTTTCGCCTTTTAAAATCCCTTTATTTTTAAAATTTTGACCTTTAAAAAAAATTTTTGCTTCTGACGGGAAAAAAAACCTTTTCTTTATGGATTTTGGGGCTTTAAAAAAGGGTTTTTCGTTTTGAAGCGGGAAAAAAATTAAATTTTTTTAAGATCTTTCCCTAAAAATCGGTTTTGTGGGGGATTTTTCCGCCCAAAAATCCCCTTCGCTGCAGATTTTGCCCCCTAAATCCTTCGCCGCGGATTTTGCCCTAAAAATCCCTTTTGCCGCGGATTTTTCCGCTTAAAATCCGTTCGGCCCCGGGTTTTGCCCCTTTAAATCCCTTCCGGGGATTTTGCCGCTTTAAAATTCGTTTTACCCGGGATTTTTTCCGCCCAAAAATCGTTCCGGGGGGGGATTTTGACGTAAACCCCCGTTTCGCCCCCCGGGGGTTTTGATTTCCCAAACTCCCTTCGCCGCGGGGTCTTTTTGCTAAAAAAAGTTCCCGGGGATTTTGACGCTAAAATCTTCTGCGCGGGGGTTTTTTCGTTAAATTTCCTTTTGTGCGGGTTTTTTACGATAAACTCCATTTTTAAACTTATTTCTTAGCGGATTTTTTCCCTAAACTCTTTTCGCTGGGGGTTTTTTCCCTTTAAAAATCCAAAATTTCCCCCGCGGGAATTTTTTACGCCCAAAAAATCGTTCCGGGGAATTTTTATGCCCAAATCCGGGTTTCCCCTGCGGGGTTTTGACGAAAAAACCCCTTTCCCCCGGGATTTTTTACCCTAATCCCCTTCCGCCGGGATTTTGCGTTTTTTTTTTCCCTTTCCCCCGCGGATTTTGGGCTAAATCCCCTTTTCCCCCCGCGGAAATTTTGGGGGGTAAAACCCTTTTTGCCACGGGGTTTTTTCCGCTTAAAAACCCTCCGCTGCGGATTTTGCCCCTTTAAATCCGTTTCTTTAACTCTATTTTATGGATTTTTCCGTAAAATCCCTTTGGGTGCAGATTTTCCCGCCCAAAAACCGGTTTTTGCAGATTTTTTCCACAATTCCCTTTCGCGCGGGGGGTTTTGCCCCTTAAATCCGTTTGTGCAGATTTTGTTGGGTTTAAAATCCGTTTTTTGCCGGATTTTGATTTCTAAACTCGTTTTTAAACTTATTTCTATGCAAAAATTTTTCCGGGGAAAATCCCTTTTTCTGCAGATTTTTCCCCCTAAAAAAGTTTTTTGCAGATTTTTTCGGGTTAAACTCCGGGTTGTGTGGATTTTGACGCTAAAATCCGAATTTTGTTTAGGGCTAAACGATTAACAAAAGCAGTGTGATTTAATTGGGTTTTAAAATGAAAAAAAGTATGTGTTGGAGAGTGGGTCTCTGAAGGTTTCCCTTGCATCTTTCGGATCCGTTCACGAATTGACATTGATTTTTGATGGGAAGACCAGCAGGAGCCCCTTTTTAATTGGGAGTGAAACCGGGTGCATCTAAAAACACAGCCCCAAAAAACAAGCTGCTTTTGAACCCAAAAAGAATGCAATCATGTGTGTACATTCCCTTTTTTAGGCGGAGTACTCCAAAAAGGTTTATTTATGCAGAATTAAAAAACCCGATTCAAGGGCAAACAAAAAATGTGCAAAAACGGCCGGGTTTTTTTTTTTAAAAAGCTTTTGCCAAATCGGGGACCCAAAAATTTGGTTTTTTAGGTGTTTTTTTTTTCCAATGCAGGGGGAGACACTGCCCCTAATGTTACATGGGGAAATAGGGCTAAAAATTAGTTCTTGGGGTCTATGGGAATTGGGACCCGTGGAAAACTGTGAGCAGGGAAAGAGAAAAATTCTGTGGGTTCATTGCAAATTTTTAGGTGAAAAAAAAAAGGGGGTGGGGAAAAGTGCAAAACCCGGGGTCTTTGGATCTGGGAGAGTCCAAAAAGTTTTTCCCAAAAAAAGAGGGGGTTTTTTCGGAAGCCCCAAAACGCAGTGGGGGTTTGGAATCCCTGTGGGAAAGCGTTTTTTGGAAAAAGAATTGACATGTAACTTATGGAAGGATCCGGGAAAAACGCAAATGGAAAAAATAAAAGGGTCACTCGTCGAACACCCATGCGGTTTCTAATAAATGCAATGTATAATCCCACTGCTTTTTTATTAGATTTAAAATGCTTAGGTTGTTGGGGATGACAGGTGGGACCCCAAAAAAAATATCCAAAAAGGGGTTTTTGTAACAGGAGTTTAGACGCGAGTGAACGGGCCCTAAATGGGAATTTACAATTACTTGGGTTTTTCTTTTTCAGGGAGGGGTCATAGAAACTCTGTATGGTTTTCCTCAGTCACCCGCAAATGGAAATCTACAAAACCAACCCCCCCCCTCCCTTTTGCCAAAAGGGGGGGGGTGAGGCTTGTGAGGTCACCACCAGACCAGCCCCATTTTAAGCAATTTTGTTAAATTTATGATCTTTGTACTGGGAAAAAAATCTTTTTTTCTTGGATGTGCTCCCTCTGGTGGCTGTGGGGGAAAAAATTGAAAATTAATATGCATTTTTTTTAAAATTTTTGCACCAATTTTAATAAATAAAAAAAAATATTTCTAAAATTTTAAACAAAATTTAACCTAAAATTTCAACAAAAAAAAAAAAAAAATTTTATGACAGATTCCCCTTTAAAGGGCTTTACCTCCCAAATCCCCTTCACTTTATAGGGAGTTTTCTAGTCCTTTTTCTTTTGACCAGTTTACCGCAGTTGGGAAAGTTGGGGGTTTTTTATCTGATCTTTTTAGAAAAAGGGCAGTAATTACTCTAATTTTTCCCTTAGCTCAAACAGTTTCCCGTCTTTTAGAAGGTTTTTTTTTGCTAATTTTGATATTTAAAAATAATAAAAAAAAGATTTTGAAGGGAGAAAACAAAAGCTCATATGCTAATTTAAAAAAAAACCGACCCCGGAAAGTGACAGAAAAAAGCATCATTATTTAAATTTATGCATCCCATGAAACTTTGGGTTTAGACAACCCTTTTAAAAATTCCCATACGAGAGGGGGTCAAAGATCAAGTTTCCCGGGATACCAAGCGCGCTTCAAAATTTTCTTGCCAAATTTCCAAAGATTTCAATGGGGGAGAGTCCTACTTTTTTCAAAAAAGGTAAAACTTTTGGGGCTTGTTTTGGAGGCAGGTGCATGTCCCAGAGGTTGGACCAGGACTTATCAGATACTGATGGCATATCATAGCGAATGTCTGCAGTAAGACAACTCCTCCAATGCTGGTATCACACACAGGAATTTAAGAAAAAAAGCCACTATTAACATTTTTTAAAGATTTTCTTTTTTGCATGTCACTTTCCCCCCCGGGGCGGATTCCCCCGAGGGGGAGGAGCGACGGAATCCACTGTTCTCTTGAGAGAGTGGTTTGTTAATTTTTTCCGAGGGATTGGCGCCGTACTGCAGGCAAATCCGGGCACATAGGGAAACCCGCGGCAAAATAAGCCGTGTGAACGAGGCCTAAAAGTACCGTAGTTTATTGATATGGCAAATTTATCACAGTGGCTCTTGCTTTCTGTAATTTTTAAGCTTTTTTTTAAAATGGTCAGCTTTTTTTTTAGCCCAGTTAGATTTTGTTACTTTCTATCTATGCCAGAATCCTCACCCATGTGAAGTCACGCTGTTAACAAAGATGGTGCAACCGTGGTGTGGCTGATAGTCCCGCCTCATATATAACTGCTAATAGGCGTCAAAGATGCCCGAAAACGTATGCAGTCATTGGTGGTCACATAGGAGATGGGACTATCGGCCCCCAAGCTATTGTTTTTGTTTTTAGAACTTTTGTACATTATCTAACACTTTGCTTTGCTCCAAAACTGAATGCTTTATTTTAGGCTTCAGTCTTTTTCATACTGTTTATGTAGCATTTTTTTTTTTAAATTAGTAAATTGATTTTTTGATGCATCTTTTCCTGGTGTGTTTCCCCCTCTCCCCTCCCCCATCACAAAATCATGTCACATATCACATAATTTGCAATATGCAATTTTCAATATATGGAATTATGAAACCAATAGAGGTGTTTGTGCAGAAAACTGCTACAAACTTCCTGAAAAAAAATACACTTGCAGCATGGTGCATTTTGAAACAACTGCTACGGACACAAAAAACAAACGTAAGGCTACATCTACAGGGCTAAGACAAAATACTGATCGGATTCTAATCAGAATCTGACCAGCATTTTACACTACGTTTACGTTTTTGTCATATTTTTTTTGCTACAGCTTTCGGATTTTGGACGCCTCATTAAATTGATAAGTATTGTAATCCAACATTTTCAAATTATATACGTCAGATTATAGAATATATTCTAAGTTTTTTCTAAAACCAGCAAAGACTTACTGTTAGATTTTTGAAGATTCTAAATAACGAAACTGTTTAAAAATCCGACTGTACATTCACTGCATGTAGACTAGCCTAAAGCTGATAAAACAAACAAAGAAATAACCACACATTCCTCGGCACAGTTTCTTGCCCCGAAACAATTATTGAAAAACTGCATGCACTTTGATGCATTTTTTTAATGTTTAGGGCACAACCACTATAGAAAATGTACCCCACTGTTTTGGGTGGGATTCTTTTTTCTTTTTTTTTTTTAAACATAGCATGCTCTGGGTGTGGCTTTTTTTATTTTTTAAACAAATGCTGTGGCATTTTTTACAACGCACACTGTATAACACATTGCTTGGTTGATTTTTTTTTAAATGCAGCATGCTCTGGGTGTTGTATTTTTTGGGTGTTTTTTTCTATAGGCTACTCCCTTTGGATTTGAAAACCACATAGAAAAGCACACGTAAAAAATTATACTAATTTAAATATCACCACCAAAAAATGCAGGCAAAATTTTTAGAAAAATATTATGTTACATTAAAAAAAAAAAAAAAAAAAAAAAGCATGATGGGCAAGACGTAGGGATTCATTTACCTTCTATTGTTGCTAAAGGAGAATTGAACGGTCAGGCTTCCACACAGCAGTTACTGATTACAGCAGGGGTGTCAAACTGCGGCCCTCCAGCTGTTGGGAGACTACAACTCCCATCAAGCATTTGTATAATCTATATATCATTGGGCTTGATCGGAGTTGTCGTTTCCACAACGCTGGAGGGCCGCAGTTTGACACCCGTGGATTACAGGTAACAGGTTTGGTAGATAAGTAAAATGTAGAGGACCGATTAGAAAAGGAGGATTGCAGGATCAGACTACACATGATGTGTTTATAGGCTGTTGCCTTGGAGCTGAAGGCACTAAATTATAGCATCTTTCAAAGCTGTTGTCCAGTTTACAGAACCTTATTTCATATACCCTGTTAGGCAATTCTGAGTTAGCAGACTTTTAATATAGCACTGTACAAGGATTGTCATCATTTACAATGTTACTTGGCCCCATTGGAACTTGCAATCTAAATGACAGATTAACACATCAATATGTTTTTAAAGTGTGGAGGAAACCTACAGAAACATGGAGAGAACATACAAAGTCCATGCAAATGTTGTCCTTGATGGGATATGAACCCAGGACGGAAAGGCAACAAAGCTAAACACTGAACCACCGTGCTGCCAGATGGGTCTTCTGTTCTTGGTATCTCTTGGCTATTACACAGAGAAACCACTAATTTCAATGGGTACGGTGTAATATTTTAAGAGGACCTGTGGCATCTCCTGACATATCTGTTATAGTAAATATTTATGTTCCCTAACATTTCTGAAGCATCTAATAGATTGTAAGTTCTCGCGTGAGGGCCCTCACACCTTGTGTCTCATCTGTAAGTAGCTTTTCACTGTATAATGTCTGTCTTTTTGTCTGTACCTACACCCTCCAAAATGTAAAGTGCTGCAGAATATGTTGGCGCTATATAAATAAAGATTATTATTCTTATTAGTATCTGTCATATTTCTATATGTGGGGTTCCCCTGTTACTTATCCTGGAAATTAATTCCTAATCTGTCAAATAGAGGTTACCGATTTTAGGGAGGATCCCTGCATAGTGTGACATTGTCCAACCAGTGCGACAGTATGTGCAGGGACACACCCCTCTGAAAACTGGTAACACCCATCTGACAGATTCAGTTCTACATTTCTAGGAGAATAACAGAGGAACAGCACAACACAGAGCTATAGGAGAAGATGCTGCTGAATTACTTTTTCACAGGGAACACAAGTATTTACTAAAACAGATAAGTCAGGAATAGCCACAGGACCTTTTGCATTTTCCCTGTGGTAACACTGCAGGGAAGTTAAATACGTACTGTAAGATTTCCTCATAGATTACAGCTGATCACTATAAAATCCCAGCAGGTAAACACTTCTTGAAGAGTTTACTATGAAGAACCCCTTTCAATTAAGACTGTTTAATTAAGACTGTTTTTCTATTGTTTCAATTTCAACTTTGCAAAGGTGTACAGATATTTTAAAAAACAAAACTGTGAGGAACATGACAAAAGTAACCCCCTCCCAGCTCTAGTAGCTTCACCCAAAATTCACTCTCAATTATTGCAGGATTCAGAACGTCACCTAAGCTCCCCCACTGCTCAACAAGTCATTGAGGAAGCAACCAATTAAACATAAGGCAAATTCCTTCAATTTAGATGCAAGGCCTGTCAGCTCCCAATCCAGATAGAAAAGCAGTCCCAGCAGGGAGTCTGAATCTCAAAAGGTTTCTAATTTAATTTCATAAGCACCTTGGCCAGGGCCAGGCAAAGCATCAAAGGAGATTAGCAGACATCGGTGCTGAAGTTCCATAAAGAATTATGGAATAGACGTACGTCATAGGCACACCCCAGTTTCATATTTTTAAGTATAAAAGCATCCCACACGCATAGCTGTCGCTCCCTCATTCATAGGACCCATAGGCAGGGACAAACGGGAAACTGGTACCAGGAACAAATCAACAACCCAGTGTTTGGTACCAAGTCATAACTTGGACCCACCCGGTTCTGATGATACCAGGGACATGAAACTGCGGCATTGCTCTGCCGCATTACAGTCCATTTCATCTATGAAGCTAGGAACTGCATGGCTCTGGAAGGAAGGAGCATGTAGATTGTCCCAGAGGTGGGACAGGGGTGTGATGTGGAATGTCCCAGTATAGTTAAAAGTTTGAGCCCACTGTTGTCTCTATTGGACGGGGGTACATGCACCAACATTCCAGGAGCATCCACACAGGACCAGCAGGCCACATTCACCCGCCATGTGTGCCCAGCACAAGCCCAACCTAAGGTAAATAGACACATCTTGCAGCCTCTTTTGTCTGTTCTCATACCCTATTGTATTTGCACCTCTGACCAATATATGTATAGCTGTATCCCTGTGTATGTATTGTTGTATAGTGCACTCACAAGGTGATTAAATATTTAAACTTTGATCCTGAGCTGGTCTGATGTCTTGATCTCCCCAATCCCACGTGTCAGTTTTCTCGGTCTCTAATATATCGCTACCCAAGGCAGATTCCTGGCCTGTTATAAGTCTGTAATGGACTTGGCTTATAGCTGATAAGGAACTTGTGGCAGTCTACTGGCCTGAAAGATTTCTGTTTCACCATTGCGGGTGAACAGATCTCTCCCAGCCATTCAGGATTCTGGGTGAGTGGGGTATCCTCTCGCACCCCCTGGGTCTTCCTGTGCCCGTGTGGACAAGGGTTAACTGTGAAACCGTATCCAGCTGTCCCTGCATACCCCTATGGGGTGTGCAACGTCACGATACACCCCAAGTCAGGCCATTGACCCTCGAGTAGGCACGGTCTTCCTCACAAAAAAAAAAACAACACATGACGGAGCACAAATTCTCATCCAAAGCAATTGTCCTCTACCATTATCTAGCCCACCATCAGTGGTAAAACTTCTCCTAACTCAAACAGACCACTTTCCCTGTCCGGAAAGAACCCAAAATCAGGATTACAAACTTCAGGTCCAATATTATTATTATTATTATTTTTTTTTTTAAAGTACCATTAGATCCAAGTTGCTATACATTGGAGGGGGGTTATACGCATAGTTTGTAAAACTGAAAACAGACAAACGTCCATCCCACAGTGATCCAGAGGATAGCAAAAACCCCCATGAGTTAGGAGCCAATTGTCCTCATTGTAGGGGAAAAAATCCTTCCTGACTCCAATCTGGCAATCAGAATAAATCCTTTAATCTGTGACCCTTCACAAGAATACTAGTCATACATAAGACCAAACAAATTACAATGGCAACACTAAATGACAAATAACCGGTGCAGAGGGAAGAGAGGAACCTGCCTGGGAAGGCTTACAATTAGAGATGGGCGAATCGATTCTAACGAAGTGGAATTCGTTTAGAATTTCAGGAAAACTTCGGTTCGTAACGAAATCGAACTTTGGGGTGATTGCGGGGAACGATGGGGTGCTTTTCATTGATAAAATGGCTGCGAGCACATGGCGTTACATGGGGCAAAGCACTCTGGGAGGAAGAAGGGCATAGCTGCATGACTTGTGCAGAGATGAAGCCAATCAGAGACCCGGGGGGATTCTGTGACGTCACCGCACTAAAATAAGACCCAGCGCGCCGCTGGGAGCTCACACTCCCCTCACTGTACTGACATGGAAGGTGCTGATGTTGGTGATAGCGCTTTCTGAATACATGATTTTTACACAGCGATTTTTGTGGGGTGTCTCAGCTTGTCTCAGAGACTGTTCTCTGAATGTTCTATTTCTGTTTTTTTGGGGTATTGGATCTGAAAATCCAGTGTGCGTCCCACTGCAGCTGCATTTACATTCAATACCCAAAGTGGGATCTAAGCCAGTTCCTGTTGTATTATTTAAAGAAACAGCGTTTTTTACAATACAAATACCACTTCATTTTTGGCTGCTCAATTTTTATTGCGCAATTTACATCCGGGGGGTTAATTAAGCGTTGTTTTGTGGTGTGCTGACAAAAATAACCGTCTTTTTCAACGCCAAATATATATATTTTTTTTGGTAGCCTAATTCACAAGCAAGGTTAATTACAATTTTATCTCTTGTTGTTGTGGCTTTAGAAAATACGCCATTGTAACACGCTACAAAGCTACTGTTTGTGGGGGCCCTAAATTCTATTGCGCAATTTACATCCAGGGGTTATAAGCGTTGTTTTGCTGGTGTGCTGACAAAAATAAACCGTTTTTTTTCAACGCCAAAAATATTTTTTTTTTTTGGGTTTAGCCTAATTACAAGAAAAGGGTTTAATTAAATTTTTATCTCTTGTTGTGTTGCGTAGAAAATACGCCATTGTAATACGCTACAAAGCTACTAGTTTGTGGTGGCTCAATTCTATTGCGCAATTTACATCCAGGGGTTAATTAAGCGTTGTTTTGCTGCTGTGCTGAAAAAATTTAAACCGTCTTTTTCAACGCCAAATATATATATTTTTTTTGGTAGCCTAATTCACAAGCAAAGTTAATTACAATTTAATCTCTTGTTGTGTGGCGTAGAAAATTACACCATTTGTAACACGCTACAAAGCTACTAGTTTGTGGTGGCTCAATTCTATTGCGCAATTTACATCCAGGGGTTAATTAAGGGGTTGTTTTGCTGCTGTGCTGACAAAATAAAACCGTCTTTTTCAACACCGAAATATATACATTTTTCTTGTAGCATAATTCACAAGCGAAAGGTTAATTAAGCCTGTTTTTGTTTTTTACATTTAGTAAACACACAGTGCTTGTAAACGACACATACAAGTAAATTTTTCCGGGCCCATTTGTGGAGCGCAATTTATATCCAAGGGTTACCCAAGCTTGTTACTGGCTTCAATTGGAGTCAAAAACAGGGTGTATTTTTATCAGATACAGATAGCTTAATCTAACAGTGTCTGTACATTTTAGAACAAACAGTATGTCAGACAGAGAGGTGGCAGGCTCTGCAACTGCGGGGTGGCAGTGGCACAAAATTTCTGAAATGGGCCCAGGTCGCAGCACAGCAAGGGGACGTCGCAGCGGGGGTCACTCGGTGGGGCCCAAACAACTCCCGCTTTTCATCTAGCGGCCGTGTGTTGTTCAGCAACCAAGGGTTCTTGTTTGGGTTGACTAGGTCATCCTCTTCCTCCCAGATGACATCTGACAACCCCAGCCAAGAGTCGGTGGGAACCTCAGACACAACATTTAAAGTTGGCAGGGGCCCGGGAGCGGGTCAGCGGCCTCACCTGCCCTCAGCCCCCTCTGTCCCATCAGTTCCCTCAGCCAGGGATCTACTATGTGGTCTGGGCTCAGCGCCACTATATAGCGAGGATGAACAATTTGAGGGGGCAGTCAGCAGCTACGTGGCAGCGAAGAAATGGGGCCAATATCCCCAGCTTCTTGCAGTAGGCGGCAAAGTATAGATGTGGAGAGTGGCATGGGAGGTCTTTGTGGTGGAGGTCAGCCTCGGCTTACCAAGACCGGGATGAGGACGTAGTGACGTTTGAAACACAAATAGATGATGAGGGTAGCCGACCGCATTTGGGGACCCGGGGTGAAGCAAGGGCTTCATCATCGTCGGAGAGAAGAGGGCGTCAGCTTGCGCGTCAGGCGCGGCGCAGCCAGCAAGTGGGTTGTTTGGCCGTGAGTCAGCAGGGTAGCAGCAGTGTGAGGTCGGGAGCCAAGCGGCCCGGGGTAAAAAAACCCGCTTCGCAGGTCCAAGACAGTAGCGGCACAGGGGTCAGCGAGGGCCAGCGGCGGCAGTAGTCATCAGTGCGGAGCGTTGGCGGTTAAAATCAGCTACTCGGCGGTGTGGCAGTTCTTTGCTAAGACACCGGAGGACCCGAATATGGGTATATGTAGAATCTGTGGGCAGAAAGTGAAGCGTGGCCAGGAGCTAACGTTGGCACAACGGCCCTGCGGTAACACATGCAGCGTCACCATCCGGTGGCCTGGGAGAAACGTTGGCTCAGATGTGGGTGGTCCATCCTCCCGCCTGCAGCTAGCAGCAGCGGCCAGTGGCACGCATGCCATTTCACCCAGTCAAGGCCCCACCACCTCTGCAGAGGAAAGCTGTTTCTCTTTGACATCCTCCCCGGTCCAGATGCTCCTGCTCCTCGCTACTCATGGCGCCAGCAGTCGTTCAGAGAGGCGATTGTAAAGAGCAACAGTATGCGTCCAACCATCCTAAGGTGCAGCAGCTGCCCGTGCTCCTGTCCACGTTGTTGGTACTACATTCCCTCCATTTCCAAATGGTGGACTCTGCACCATTCAGAGAATAAGGGCTTGTGCCGAGCCGGGGTGGAGAGTTCCAAGCCGTAATTTCTTTTCCAAAAAGGCAAGTACCAGCACTTCTAAAATATGTAGAACAGAAAGGGTGGGTCAGTCCTTGAGCTTATCGGTTTTTTTCCAAGGGTTTACACGGCAGCGCGGACGTCTGGAGCTGTAACTACGGTCAGGGCCAGTACATGTCCTTTAGGGCCCCCACTGGGTGAATGTGCTTCCTGCCCAGGCACACCAACAACTTAGACAGGGGGACGCCGCTTTTCCCCCCACGTTGTCAAACTGCTGTCCTGCGCCAATGTCCCCCTCCTCCTCCACCACCACCACCATCTCAGCCCCCAAAAAGTACTGCTCCATCATACCACATGTGTGGGCACAGGGGGTGTCACGCAGTTCTACACCTAGCTTGCCTCGGCGAACGAAGTCACACAGGGGAGGAACTGCTCCGCGTCATGCAGCAAAAAAATCGATGTGTGGCTTTCTCCGCGCCAACTCCCAAATCGGAACCTGGTGACGGACAATGGGAGGAACATGGTGTCGCGCTGCACCGAGGAGGGATGGTCCATGCGCCCTGCATGGCGCACGTGTTCAAATCTGGTTGTAAAAAGGTTCCTGAAGTCTTCCACCGATCTTCAGAACATTCTAAAAAATGGCCAGGAAACTGTGCATGAAACTTTATCCATTCGTACAAAGCCAGGGACACCCTCCTCGGTGCAGCGGCAGAACGGCCTCCCCCCAACACGCTCTGATATGCGATGTTTCCACCCGCTGGAATTCCAGCCTGCACATGTTGGACCGACTGTATGAAACAGAAAAGGCCAATTAACGGGTTTTTTGATGATCCAGGCAGACCAAGAAGTACTCCCCTGTGTAACTTTGATGTCAGCAGTGGCAGCTCATGCGTGACCCCCTGCCGTTTGTTGGGCCATTCGAGGAGGCCACGTTATTTTTCAGTCGCCAGGACTACGGGATGAATAACGTCTTTCCTCTGCTTCATGTCCTGGAACAGTTTCTGAAAAATCTGTCTGGGCAGGGGACTGGAGATGTTGCGATACATCTCGTGGCCACATGAGTCCGGTGGGGGATGAAATGGAGGAGGAGGAGGAGGAGGACATTGGAGAGAAACATTTGTCTGGTGAAATGAGGGGGATTTTCTACCCCGGTGGGCAAGAGAGGAGGAGCAGGAGCAGCTGGAGGGGTGGATGGAGTTTAGGAAGATGAGGCAGTGACTCCCAAGCACCGTGGCAGTATACAGTGGAAATGGAGGCAGGGAGCCCCTCGGAGTCACTTGTGCAGATGTCCCCCAGCATGCTTATTTGCCTGGCTAGTGACAGCCGAATAGTCAGCATCCGGCAGAGGGATGGGCTTCTGGCTCTCCACCCTATTGGGACCCTCGCTACCGGTCCAAAATGGGAGCCTTTTTCCCAGCTATTGAGAGGGAAGACAAACTCAAATACTTTTAGGGAATCCTCCGTAATTCGTTGGCCCCTGCCTATGTGCGGCATGTCCCTCCTCTGACAGGTCTGAACCGGGGGGTTCCTCAGCGCTCACGTATACTGCCGCGGCTGCTGGGGGAAGGTGGGGGGGTAGGAGCAGTACCAGCTCCATCAGCAGTTTAAACCCAAGTCTGGAGTCATAATGAGCAGCTTCCTTCACCCGCCTAGTGAGGAGGGCAGTCACCAGCAGCAGCAGGACATGGAGCATTCCCAGAACCAACAGGTTGTGGCCTACTTGGACAGCACTCTGCCACCCCAGTTAGAAGATCCCCAGGACGAATGGGCAGCCAAAATGGATGTGTGGCCGCATATTGCCGATTTTGCCGTGGAGAAGCTGTCCTGTCCGACCAGTAGTGTGGCATCAGAGCGGGTGTTCAGTGCGGCGGGGGCCATCGTTACCCCAAGGAGAACCCGCTTTTCCACGGGAAATGTTGAACGACTGACCTTTGTCAAGATGAATCAGGCGTGGATCGGCCAGGATTTCCACCCCACCAATGCCTTAGGCGTCAGTCTGGGTTCAAACTACCTGCCTCAGCCACTATTCTGATTTCCGCCCCCCCTGTTGCCCACACATCTGTGATAGTTTCTCCTCTGCCTTACCCACCGTCTTTACAGGGTCTTGGTTTTTGCCACCCAACTCAACACTCTGTCATTGTGCCACTCTATGTGCTCATGCTGCTGCTGCTGTTGCTGTTGCCGTGACATCCACACTGTGTCATTGTGCCACTCTGCGGCCTGGTACTGTTTTGCCCCCTCCAGAATGTCATTGTGCCACTCTCTGACCTCATGCTGTTGCTCCTGTCATCACCTCCACTCTCTGTCATTGTGCCACTGCCTGACCTCATGCTGCTGCCGCCGTGACCTCCGCTCTCAGTCAAATTTTGCCGCTCTGTGGCCTAATACTATTTTTTCCACCTGCAGAATGTCATTGTTTCCACTCTTGACCTCATGTGCTGCTGTGACTCCTGTCGTGCCCTCCACACTGTGTCATTGTGCCACTGTCTGACCTCATGCTGCTGCCGGGCTGTTGCCGTGCCCTCACACTGTGGCCTACTCCTGTTTTGCCCCTCCAGAATTTGTATTGTGCCACTGTCTGACCTCATTGCTGATGTTTTGGCGTTTCCGGGGCCCTCCACACTGTGTCATTGTGCCACTGTCTGACCCTTTTGCTGCTGTGTTGCTCCTGCCGTGCCCCCCAACTGTGTCATTGTACCACTTTTGGCCTACTCCTTTTTTGCCAGCTCCAGAATTTGTCATTGTGCCACTGCCCGACCTCATGCTGCTGCCACCGTGACCTCCACACTGTGGCATTGTGCCTCTCTGGGGCCTGGTTCTGTTTTGCCACTTCCAGACTGTCATTGTGCCACTGTCTGACCTCATGCTGCTGTGGCTGCCGCCGTCACCTCCACACTCTGTCACTAATGTTGCCACCTGAGCTCTCAGTTTGTTTTTTTCCAGCTTTTGCTGCCATGACTTTATCAGGCTACGTTCCTGCTTCAGTTTTTTGGTCAGTTTTTCCCCCATAAGTGCCCAGGGCATTTTATAGTGAAGCGATTCTAAGAGCGTCGGCAGTCATTTGCGTGTATACTAAAAAACATTGTATGAAGACAAAAACCCAAACTCCCTCTGCATTTTAAGCATGGCACAACGTTTACAGCACCCTGCAGGCTCTGGGCAGCCTGGGAAAGCTGTTTTTTACCGTGATACGCGCCGCAGTAATTCGGACCGAAACTAATTTTTTCGGAAAATTCGGGTAATTGACCCAACCGAATTTTTGACAAATTCGCCCATCTCTACTTACAATCTATAAGGAAGGAGAAACGAGACAAGGTTTGAGGGACAGATATATTTTTGGGGGGTGAAGTGGCAGCGCGGTTATTATAGATTATATATTAGCTGGAAGAGATGGGTTTTCGGGTCACTTTTGAAGCTAGTGAAGGTGGAGGAGAGTCTGATGTGTTGAGGTATTGGGGAAACCACAAGATAAATCTTGAGGGAGAGAGCAGAGAAGAAGGTTCCTCTAAGGAGTAAAGCTTTCAGAGGGGATGTATCTGGAGATTAAGTCAGATGTATGGAGAGACCGGTTATGGAGACCATGCAAAAGCATTATTGGGAATCTGGTAGGATTGTTCTACATTGTCTACATGTCAATAGCTCTGTACCATGCACTTGCACTTTAAAAAATACAACCTGTGACTTTGGTTCAACAGTTTATAAGTCAACGTAATTACAGTGTTTACCAATCTGCAGTATTCTCTTGTACAGAAGATCATGGTAGGCTATAGCAGAACACTGGTCAGATTTTCTTCGTTCAATGAAATTATGTTTACTATTCCAATTAAAATTCCCATAGGAGTTGCTGACAAGTTTTACAGCGTGTACAGTAATCTCTACATGTTGTTTATATATATTAAGGTATTACTGTTCCTCCGCGGAGATTGAGAAGTATTAATTGATTGTACACTGTCAGACTGACTCATGTTTTCTGATTAATAAGCAGATTGACATTTTTGGCAGCTTTTTCTTGGTTAGCACCTTTTAATTTATTGGCTGTTATAACCAAAAACATTGGCTCTGATTGTCCACATGTAGCATTTTCTAGGACAGGAATAGTCACATTACAATACATTTTTTGGAGACGATCAGACACTTCCTACAACCACTTTGATGCCTTAGTGACTGGGAATTAGGAATTGTCATTTACATCAAATAAATTTTAAAAGTTTGTAACTTTCAGGAGATTTCTGGCCTGGTCTTCAGCATTTGTCCAGCCTTTTTGTAGCATAATAGGCTAACTATCAATGGAGGTACATGATGGTATTTACGGTGTCACATGTTAAAGCAACATTACCATCTGATGTGGACCTGTAGTGCTAGTGAAATATGTGACTATTTGATGTCATAATTTCCATTTCTTGTATGTTAAGCTAATTATAATTTTCATTGTTGTATCACAAGTTATAATCACACAGGCTTGCATACCTCTGTTTATCTCTCAAGCCTACATACTTAAGTTGCTTAATTTACGACCTAATGGGACCACATCATCTGGTTTCAGAGTGATTCTGTATTTCCTTATCTTAGACTCTGGGAGCTGGCCCCTCCATGGTACAGGATGAGGTCATAAAAAAAAAACCTCTGTGCACTAAGTGAACACAATACGTAGGTTGTGTTTGCCAGTTTTTTTGTTTAAGACATATAAGAACCAGAGAAACGCTGGTGATTTCAAAAGCTCTGGTACCCAGCGGTAAGGACGCTTGTGATGGTGTTGAAGTCCCTCCTGGAGTTCCCTGTTCTCGCTATTAAGCTTCTCTGGTCGAAGTCATAAAAACAGGTGATGTTATAAGCTCAGAGAAGGTGAAATTTGTAAGTATTTAACCTTTGTAAATACATATTTAGCAAAACTGTACCCAATGTCACACTATTTTCTGTAACCAGTATCACAAGGCATTATGGGAAAGGAGCTGGGAAGCTCATGCACCCTCTGTTGGATGTAATAAATCCTCAATTTGGTTCTGATTCACCGAATATTTAAGAAGCAAAAGGAATATTATCCAAGCCAGTATCACTCATCTACATACAGCCGCTTCGGAGTATTTGCCCCTCATCAGTGTACAGCAGAGTGATACTGGCTTGGCTGAGTGGGAGGCATTGAGTGGCTGAGAAAGGGGAACATCTCTCCTTGAGGAGAGCACCAGTTAAGGTGTGTAGAGTTGAGATTGCCTTTTTGCCCTCTACTAAGTATCTGCATATCACAAGGCATTATGGGAAAGGAGCTGCTCTTTCCCATAATGCCTTGTGACATACTCAAAGTAATCATCTGAGATACACTTGCATACACACATATAGTATAGCAACATATACCTAAACTTAACAACCAAGTGCATTGAGTAGCCTTAAGATAGTCATTGTCCACCTCTGATTTTACAATGTTGATTTATTGGATTTGTACCTAAAACTATTGTGATATTATTCCTGAAGAACGGCTCAACAGATCTTCTGCACCTCTTGTAGTGTCCATGAAACTGGGGCAGAGTATCATCAACCTTTACTATATACAGTTGCAGGGAAAAGTAAATGAACCCTTTGGAATTGACCCAGATTCCTGCATTGATTACCAATAATAAAATGTGGTCTGATTGTGTTTGTTTAGTATTGTGACTTAAGATAACAACGTAACTAAACTAATACCACACAAACAGTTGTATGGTTCATGTCTTTTATTGAGCACATTGAGTAAACCTCCACAAGGCAGAAAGGAAATAATAAGAGAACCTTTGAATTTAATAACATGTAGGTCCCTTTTTGCAGTAGACGGAACATTTGGTGGAATGATTCCTGCTAAACACAGTTAACACAATGCTGAGAAAGAATTATGGACCACTTGTTCCTCCAAACGTGTTTCACTTGATCAATATTTTTGGGATGCCTTGTTTGCATAGGCCTCTTTAGTTCATGATACAGCATCTCGACTGGGTTAAGATCAAGACTGGCTAAGCCAGTCAATTTTCAAGCTCTCTTTAATTTTCCTGTGTACTTTCGGTTATCATCCTATTGCATTACTCAACATCTCTTCAGCTTGATGTCATGGACTGCTGCCCTTACGTATTCCTTTAAAATGTTATACATCTCTTTATTCATTGTTTGCGCAATAATCACAAAGCATCTAGGTCCGGAGGCAGCAAAGCAACTCCAAACTATGATGTTCCCTTCATTATGATTCATAGTTGGGTTGAGTTTTTAGTGTGCATGGTTCCTTATCCTCCGAACACAGCATTGTGTATTTGTCCTGAAAATTTCTTCTTTTGCACATCTGCTCATAGAACATTTTCCCAGAAGTACTGAGGAACAACCAAGGGGTCTTGGGCAATCCAGAGATGGGCCAAAATAATTTTTTTTCTTAAATTTTTTAGGACCACAGCAGCTTTCTTTATGGTGTTTGTCCATGAACACCAATCTTCAGTGTTTTTATAAGGCTAGGCTCACATAGGGCGACATGTCTGAATTGGCGTCACCGCGGCAGTTTTTAGGCGTATTAAATTAGTGTAAAGTGCACCTGAAAGTACAATTCTCTCAAAAATCTGGTATACCTTACATAGTAAATTTAATGCGCCTAAAAAGGCGCATTGCACAAATCATGGCGCATAGCATATCATTGGCACTGTATGTAATGCATCTATCGAGGCGCACTGCGTAACTGAGGCGCATAACGTATTATTACTAGTGTATGTAATGTGCCTAAAAAGGCACATTGCGTTATGGAGGTACACAGCGTATCATCGCTACTATATTTAGGGCGCCTTTTCAGGCGCATTACAGCGTGTCGTGCCCAGCTTATAATGCGCCTACTTTTGGTATATTACAGTTCATTTACATAGAGAATGTGGCGTCAAGAGCATTTTTAGCATAAAATAGACCAAAAAAAAAAAAAGGGACAAGTCGCCCATAGTGTTTTTGATGCATATTTTCCAGCAGTATTTGTACACCAAAACCAGTAGTGGAGGCTACACAGAGTGAAGTCTAATAAAAAGACTTGTCCCTCTTGAGTATTTTGGACCCATTCCTGGTTTAGGCTTACAAATACTGCAGCAAAACACATGCCAAAATACACATACCATGTGGACCCAACTTTAAAGGAGACATGTGAACAAAGGTTTTTGCAGCTTCTCACTTCTTTCAGGATAGCCCATTGTCCTCCTGAAGTGAGCCTTAGGCCATGTTCACACGGCTTATTCCCGACGGATTTGTGCGCCGTATTGAGCGCACAAATCCGCCGTGAATAAGGGGCGGGACAGGGGCGGGGCCGGAGCGCGGCGGGGCGCCGCTCCCGGCCCCATATGACAATGCATTGTTTACGGCGCCTCCGCGCGTAAATAATGTGCATGTCACTTTCTCCCCCCGCGGCGGATTCGCCGAGCGGGGAGGAGCGACGGATTCCACTGTTCTCAATGAGAGCAGTGGATTACCGTAATTGCTGCCGCGGATTGGCGCCGTATGAAGCGCAAATCCGGCTGCGCAGTACGGCGCCAATACGCGGCAGAATAAGCCGTGTGAACGAGGCCATTACAGGAAGCCATCTCCAAGGGAAAGTAGCAACAGTCCTGAATTTTCTCCATATGCAGACACATTTTTCTAATTGTGTATTAAACATTGATGTTCACCCGGGTCCTTAGAAATGCTTCTGTAGCCTTCTTCAATGTAATACATCTATATAACACATCTCCTGAGATCTTCTGAAAGTTTCTTACATTGAGCCACTTGGTTCACATTAAGAATTTTCCCTTAGAAGAACAGATTGGTCAGTAACCTGGCTGCTGGGTCTTAATCTAAAGGGCAGCACAATTTCCAAATTAATTTCCTTAACTAAAACATCCTTTGCCAAGTTGGTCTTGGACAAGTCAGTAGCACAAAGGTTAACTTTCTTTTTCCCCTACACTGTGGATGTTTACTTAACATACTTAAACTGCTGTACTATTTATGTATATGTGTAAGTTGAGTTAGGTTGTGTAGTTTGTAATTCTAATTTTAACAATAATGAGTCCAAATTTTATTAGTAATGTAGAAGTGATTTATAATTTCTAAGGGTTCATTTACATATATCCATATGCATAGTTGCAAGAAAAAGTAATGCCAAGGTGCCCTACTCCAACATTGAGCACAAAATTTAAAGCCACATAATAACCTGAGCCCCACACAACAGTTGTGTTAGAGCATCAGATACATTCTAAAATATTCTACACAAACTTTATACACTCCATTTCAAAATTATTCATAAGAAGCAAGGAAACAGTCAAAGATTATTGAGATTAAACAGACAAATACATGATGAGGTTGCCACTTTTGCAGATTCCGATTTACTGTAGCTTTAGAAATTAGGTAGCAAATAATTCCTCGTTGTAAATAAAAAAGTAGCATGACGTTTTATATCTAGAAAGGAAATATGAATTGTTTATGGATCATGGGATAAGCATCAATAATAATCATAGCACTCTTGTGTCACTAGCAAAATTACCCCAGAACAGATGTCTGTACATGAACTTAACTGGTTTGGCTTAAAGGGACCCTGTCACATAGGTTATTCTCACCTTGCTGAGGACAGCACAAGCTAGTATCAGACCTGCTGCTTCCAGCGCTGTGTCCCTTATTCTGTAAGATGCTGTAGTTTTAGAGCATTTACCCCTCAAATCTTATTCATGAGCAGGTGTTAGCCCCGCCCACCAAAGGCTCGCCCCGCCCACTGACAGTTATTCACATGTTTCTACCTATTCAAAGTAATAGGTTTACCAGTTGAGTTGGGCGGGGCTAGCCTCAGGTGGGCGGGGTTTGAAAAAAACGTATTCCTTATATGACTCTTTTCTAGCTGAAAACTGCAGATTTGAGGGGTAAATACTCTAAAACTGCAGCATTTTACAGAATTAGGGACACAGCGCTGGGAACAGCATGTCTGACTCTAGCTTGTGCTGCCCTCAGCAAGGGGGGCATAAACTAGGTGACAGGTTCTCTTTAAGTCCTTTTGAATTGAGGATAACTGCATAAAATAGATGGCGCTTACTTTAGCACAATTAGTGACACACTCGCAAAATGTGAAAAGAGTAATTAGTGGTTTCTACCTGTTCTTTCCTCTCTGGAAAAAATGTTAAGAGCTATATCGTATGGTCAAATTAGGAACACAAAAAAATTAACAAAATTTCTAAACAGGTAGAACAACCTCAGATGGGCAGATGTCTTGCTAGCACTATTTGGTAGAAATATAACCACCTTAAAGCTGCCCACAAATACAATACATCTAAGGTTAAATTGGTAGATTTTGACAGTTTCAGCCAACCAAAATCTGTCAAAACTATGGTGGTCTGTTAGATTTTTCTGCCAGATGTCAGCTAAAAGTATGTTCACACAGAGTATTTGCAGGTCGTATTTCAAGGATTAATTGCAATCTCTTAGATTGTAAGCTCTTGCGAGCAGGGCCCTCACACCTTGTGTCTCACCTGTAAGTAGCTTTCACTGTGTAATGTCTGTCTTTTGTCTGTAATTATACCCTCTACATTGTAAAGTGCTGCGAAATATGTTGGCGCTATATAAATAAAGATTATTATTATTATTAATTGCACCGAAATTACTTGCTGCTTTCCCCGGCGCACACTAAGTGCTGGGAGAAAGAAATGACACGTCACTTCTTCCTGGCGCTTAAGCTCCAGGGAAAACAAAAGTGAGTGAGCGCCATCACAGAGCGCTTTAGAAGTATGCGCTGGCTAGAACAAGGCGTATAGCGGGGCGCACAGTATGCACCACTATATGCCGGCATTCAGCCGTGTGAACCTACCTTTAACATTATATGTGTTTTGTGCAACTAGATGATTATTTTATCAGTTTCTTGAACATGATCCACTAATTCAGTCTGGCTTGTTGAAAGCTGATTTATTTATATTTACAATTTAAACCAAGATTGGTTGCAAGGTGGTTCATTTTAATTTAATGGGTATGGCCAACTTTTACTTGACCATTAAGGATCTCAAAAGTATAAGTTTGAGACCAAGATTTTCCTTTCCAATAAGAAAATTGTGTTCTTTCCAGAGAATTTTATTTGAAGTGCTCATATCTATCTCATACATAGTCCTACTTTATGGATTATTCAACTCCAGTATTAAGCTAAGTGCTACCAATAATATAAATGTGAACTACAAACTTTTGCACTAAATTTAAACAGCAAAATTTATCATCAAAGACCAGAAACAAGAGACATTGTGATTAAACCAGTCAGTGAAAAAGCTAAAAATTTTTTTTAGGTAAAAACATTAAACAGATCAGGGACCTCACCTCAGTCTACTTCTGCCTATGGATAAAATGTTGAACTACGACGCTGGTTTTAGGTTGGTCACAAAAGAAAGAATCGCTATTATAAACAATTTTCTCCCCCTTTCAACAAACAAAACAAAGCACTGGACACATGTTATAGGGTAAACTTCGGATTTTTAGACTGTTGACTTCAAGAAAGATAGAAATGGCCTAATGGAACCATGGGTGGTCAATTTCAGAAGAAAAAAAGAAAACAGACTCTGCTTTTATGTCAACAAATTGGAAAGTACACTTCCCTCAACACTATCTGATTTGCAGTGGGTGATCTGATCTACAAAGGAGACGCCTGAAATGTTTGCTGTCATAATGGTAACAGACAAGATGACCTGACCTGTATCACTGTAGGGTAATCCTGGCAGAAGAACTTGAAACTATACTAAATCAATAGTGAGCCAACAAGGCAAATAATCTAGAAGAAGGTAATAAATGTCTGTCATGTTGGAGCTCACAGATTTTAAAGTAAAAGATAAACTAACAAAACAGGATTCTGGGCACTTGGGGGACCAAGTCGAAGTTTGCCCATGGTTTGACTAGTTTAGCACATCTTCATGTAGACCACCTTGAACCCCAAAACCCTGGAGGATTTGCCTAGTGCCTGACATAGATATATATTTGTAAGGCCATGTGTATACAACATTATATACGGATAACCGAGCTGACTTACATATAGGAGATTATTACCAAACTGTTAGAAACTAAAACATAACTAAAGCTGGACAATAAAGCTAATTTTAAGTTATCTGACCTGTCTATAGCTCATGTACATTTTAGCCTCTGCCTTGATTGTAAAGTAAGCTGGACATGTACAATCTCAAACCCTACACTTTCAATAAAGGAGTAACCACCCCACCAAAAAAATAAATAAAAACAACATTCATTACCTATCTATATCTACAACTGTGCAATTACTGAAGCCCCCGTATTGGGACTTTCATGATCAGTAGAAGTGATGCTACACAATAGCAATGAAGTTTGAATGGGGCAGTGGTCCCACATGTGTACCAATGTTTTATACATTTTTATGGGGCCGATGAAAGAGAGGGCACCACACTGTTCTTAGGCAGCACCATAGATATTGAATAGAGTGCCCTTTGGAGAGATAAGTGGGGTTATTCTATTCTATGATACACCTTTCTAAACTCCTATTCAACTCAGCTAGTGAGCACCCGCAAATGGGGGGCCCACTCTCTCTGTAAGATATTCTTTTCATAAAAGTCTTTCATTTCAGTGACCATTCAAACAAGACCTCCTCTCCATGACATAGATCTTCCTTTAAACTAGATGTCCAGGGTAAGGAAAACATTTTTTTTTTTTTTCCAAAAAGAGTTTATCCGTCGAAAGATTGCAGTTCAGTTCCAATGAAGTGAATAGGGCTTAAATGGAATACAACACATAACTCATGAATGGGTATGACACAATGTCGGAAGAAACAAACTAGATCTTCGTTAACCTGTTTGATTTCCATTAGTTTCAGTGACCACATAATCAGGACCTTCTTGTCCGAATCTTCAGATTACATGGTCCCGATGATCTAACCCATGTGATAAGTATATAATTATATGTCCTACAATTATGGCGTTACAAGTGTGGAAAAATCCCTTAAACACAATCCATAATTCGTGAATTTAAACACTGAACATCCCTTTTAGAGGGTTTACCTATCAACATAAGGGGCACTACATGTTTGGAGCTGAACAACTATTTATTTGAACTTAGGAAGAGGAAATCACCAAGGAATTAGAGTCTTAGGATCATAAGAGAGATATCAGGCTCAGTACTCTGAAAACAATGGAGTGATGCTCAGTAACTTTCTTACAATATGTAGTCTCGAATCCCTTTGAGACCAACCAGTAGCTCACTATGAATTGACCTAAGGGTATGTTCACACGATGTATTGCGGCGCGTATAGTACCCGCAATACGCCGGGTGTTTTGGAGCGACAAGCTGATCAGCACGTCTCTCCAAAGCACGGGGGGGGGGGGGGAGAGGAGGGGCTATGGGTGGCACCATAGACATATATTGTTAGCGGCGTGTATTTGCCGCTAACAATTGACATGTCACTTTATTCCCCGGCGTACAGCACAATCATATTGTAAGCGCGGGAGAACAACGCGTAACCCATAACGCTCTGTGAGGGCTATAGATTACCGTAATTGCGACGCGCAGTTCACTGTGTATAACATGCAATACGCGGCGAAATGCATGCCCAAATAAGGCATGTCAGCATACCCTAAGAGAACTGGTAGATAGGTGCGCTTGTGCAGTTCTCCCCATATTTTTTCTATGGGAGTCTTGAATATCCCAGAGCAAGTGTGCTGGGCTATATTCGGAAATCTCATACATATGAATGGGGGACAGTTGTGCAAGTGCAGCTATCTCCTTGTTTCCTGAGGCTGAATTATAGCAGACTATGATCTGAACTCAAAGAGGATTTTACGAGATGGCAAAACCTCTTTAAGGGGTTTTGCCACAAAGTAGAATTGACGTGGAAAGTTTGCAAGTTAAATAATAAACATTTTCACCATTCATCATTATTAAAAATTCTGGACCGTTTTTGTTTTAGCTGCTTCTTTAGTGATCCATTGTTTACAGCTCGTCTCCAGGGGATACGACCAGGGCTGAGAGCTCCTCACTCCTGGCAGCACATGCTCAGACATCACCTCTCCTCTCAGGTAGCTACTGAGTGTTCAAACCCCAGGTGCTGTCATTCTACTCCTGTCCTCTGGGCTCCTTAGTTATTAGTCAAACGGTGCAAATCAATTAAAATAAAGAAACCTCAATAATGTCTGTGCATTGATAAAAAAAGAAAAATCCACATGTTTGGTTCCTGCAGGGATTTGAACCTGGGACCTTTGTGCATTGAGGCAAAAAACCTTACCTCTGAGCTACCTTATAGCTTCTATACATAAACAGACCTTTCTTTTCTCTCTGACTAGAGAGATGAAAGGCATAGTGATGTCATGGTGATGATGAAAGACGTGGTGGGTCACATGCTATTCAATTCAAACAAATCACATACGCCCCCTTCTGATCACACAGAGCTGAAGAGCTGATGCAGGAGGTATGAGATGAGATCGTGGCAAAACCTCTTTAAGGCAAAAATGAAAGGAATGGATTTTATATGGATCTGAATAGGTAAAATCTGTGGCAGACTACAGTAGCAGTCAAACGGAGAAGATTTTACAAATCTCTTCCAAATAGTGAGGACATCTTCCACATAGACTTGCATGTTGAGTAGTGTTGAGCGATTGCATTGGCTATCGAGATCGATCGATAGTCGATAGTCGGCCGCTATCGATAAGGTTTTTTTGATAGTGAGCATCGATTATGAGCGATTACCATTAAAGTCTATGGGAGAGCAACAACACCTTCATTATTACACCCAAACAAGGCTGGAGAAGCTGAAATTAACATCCACAACAGTCAAATGGATACGTCCTACATCTTAGGCAACACACTTAGGTTATAAAAGTCACGAAAAAAAGTCAAGACCATTTTTCCCTGTCTTGTACCACGTGCCTTTCCCTTTTTTTTGGGGGGTTTTTTTTAAAAAAAAAAAAATTTTAAAAAAAAATTTTAAAAAAGGGGTTTAAAAAAAGGGTTTTGGGGGGGGAAATTTTTTTAAAAAAAAATTTCCCCCAAAAAAATTTTTGGGTTTTTTTTTCCCTTTTTTTTCCCCCAAAAAAACCCCGGGGTTTTGGGGGAAAAAAAACCCCCCCCCTTTTCCCCAAAAAAAATTCCCTTTTTTTCCCCCCCCGGGAGCGGGGTTTTTTTTGGGGGGGAAAATTTTGGGGGAAAAAAATTAAAAAAAAATTCAAAATTTTTTTTCCGGGGAAAAAAAAAAAAAAATTTTTTAAAAATTTTTAAAAATTTGGTTTCCCAAAAAACCCCCGGGGTTTTTGGGGGTTTTCAAAAAACCCCTTTTTTTTTTAAAATGGGGGGGAAAGGAAAGGTTTTTTTTTTAAAAAAAAGGGGGGGGCCCTTTTAAAAAAAAATTTTTTTTTCCCCAAAAAAAAAACAAAAAAAAAAAAAAAAAAAAAAAAAAACCCCCCCCGGGAAAAAAAACAAAAAAAAAAAAAACCCCAAAACCCCCTTTTTTGGAAAAAGGGAAAAATTTTTTTCCCCAAAAAAAAAAGGGGCCAAAAAATTTTTAAAACCCAAAATTTTACCTTTTTTTCCCTTCCCCCAAAGGTTTTTTTTAATTTAACCCCCAAAAAAAATTAAAAAATTTTCCCCCATTTTTTTTTTTTTAAATTTTTTTTTTAAAAAAAAAGGGGGAAAAAAAAAAAAAAAATTTTTTTAAATTAACCCCCAAAAATTAAAGGGTTGGGCCCGCTTTTAAAACCCGGAAAAATTTAAAAAAAAAAAAAAATTTTTTCCCCCCCCTTTTTTCCCCGGCCCCTTAAAACCCCCCCCCAAAAAATGAAAAAAAACCCCCCCATTTAAAAGGGGGAAAAAAATTTTCCCCCCCCCCCCCCCGGGGGGGGGGGGGGAAAAAAAGGGGTTTTGGGCCTTAAAAAACCCCTTTTGGAAAAAAAAACCCCCCCCCAAAAAAAACCCCCCAAAAAATTTTAAAAATTTTAAAAAGGTTTTCCAAATTTTTCCCCCCCCCCCCCCCCAAAAAAAAAATTTTTCCCCCAAAAAATTTTTTTAACCCCCTTTTTTTTGGGGGAAAACCCCCCCCCAAAAACCCCCCAAAAAAGGGGTTTTTTAAAAAAAAAAGGGTTTTAAACCCCTTTTTCCGGGAAAAAACCCCCCCCCGGGGGCCCCCGGGGGGCCCCCCCCCAAAAAATGGGGTTTTTTTTTGGGGGACAAAACCCCCCCCCCCCCAAAAAAATTCCGAAAAAAACCCCCCAAAAAATTTAAAAAAACCCCCCCCATTTTTTTTAAACAGGGGGCCCCCCAAAAAAAAAAAAACCCCCCCAAAAAAAAAAGGGGGAATTATTTTTTTTTTCCCCGGGCCCGGGCCAATTTCCCGGGGCCCGGGGGGCCCCCCCCCCCCAAAAAAAAAAAAAAATTTTAAACCAAAAAAATTTTTTTCCAAAAGGGTTTAAACCCGGGGGAACCCCCAACCCCCCCTTTTAAAAAAAATTTTAAAACCCCCCCGGGTTTTTTTTTTTTTGGGGAAATTTTTTCCGGGGCCCCCCCCCCCAAAGGCTTTTTTCCCCCTTTTTAAAAAAAAAGGTTTTTTTTTTTTTTCCCCTTTCCCTTTTTTTTAAAACCCCCCCCTTTTTTTGGGGGGGGGAAAAAAAGGGGTTTTTTTTTTTTTTGGGAAAATTTTTTTAAAAAAAAAAAATTTTTTAAAAGGGGGAAAAAAAAACCCCCTTTTTTTTTTAAAAAATTTTTGGGTTTAAAGAAAATTGAAAAATTTTTAAAAACGGTTTTTTTTCCCCTTTTAAACCCCCCCTTTTTTTTGGGGCCCCCCCAAAATTTTTAAAAATTTAAAAAATTTTTAAAAAATTTTTTTTAAAAAAATTTTTTTAAAAAATTTTTTTAAAATTTTTTAAAACCCCCAAAAAAAAAAATTTTTTTTTTAAAAAAAAATTTTTTTTTCCCAAAAAAAAAAAAATTTTAACCCCCCCCCCCCCCCAAAAAAAAAGGGGTTTTTTTTTGGTAATTTTTAAAAAAATTTTTTAAAAAAAATTTTTGGAAAAACCTTTTTCCCCCCTTTTAAAAAAAATTTTAAAAACCCCTTTGCCTTTTTGGGGAAAAAAAAAACCAAAAAAATTTTTTTAAAAACTGAATTCCCCCCCCAAAAAAAAAAAAAATTAAATTTTTTCCCAAAAAAAAAAAGGGGGGGCCCCCTTTTTTTAAAAAAAACCAAAACCTTTGGGAAAAAATTTTTAAAAAAAACCAAAAAAAGGCCCCTTTTAAAAAAAAAAAAACCCCCCCTTAAAAATTTTTTTTAAAAAAACTTTTTTTTTTAAAAAAAAACCCCAAAAAAAAAAACCCCCCCCAAAAAAATTTTAAAAAAACCCCCCCCTTTTTTTAAAAAAAAAATTTTTTAAAAAAGGGGTTTTTTTTTTTTAAAAAACCCCAAAAAAAAAAAATTTTTAAAAAAAAAAAAAAAAAGGGGGAAAAAACCCCTTTTAAAAAAAAAAAATTTTTTTGGGGGGGAAAAAAAAAAAAGGGCCCCCCAATTTAAAAAATTTAAAAAAAACCCCTTTAAAATTTTTTTTTTTCCCCCCCCCAAAATTTTTCCCCCCCCCCCTTTTTTTTTAAAAAAAAATTTAAAAAAAAAAAGGGGGGTTTGGGTTGGGTCACCCCCCCCCAAAAACCCCCCCCAAAAATTTTTTTCCCCCGGGGAAAAAAAAATTAAAAAAATTTTTAAAAAAATTTTGGGGTTTTTTTTTTGTGGGAAGGGTTTTTGGGCCCCAAGGGGAAAAAAAACCCAAAACCCCCCCCAAAAAGGGTCCCCCCCCCCCCAAAATTTTGGGGGGGGGGGGGGGGGGGGGGGGGGGGGGGCGGGGGGGGGCGGGGGGGCGGGGGGGGGGGCCCCCTTTTTCCTTTTTTTTAAAAATTTTTTTTTTTTTCCCCCCTTTGGCCCCAAAATTTTTTTTTTTTTTTCCCCCCCAAAAAAAAAAGGGGGGGGAAAACCCAAAAATTCTTTTAAAAAATTTTTCCCCCAATTTTTCCCGGGGGGGGTTTTCCCCCCCCCCCTTTTTGGGGGGCCCCCCTTTTGGGGGCCCCCAAAAAATTTCCCCGGGCCCCCCCCCCCCCCCTTTTTTTCCCCCCCCCCCTTTTGGGGCCCCCCGGGGGGAAAACCCCCCCCCCCCAAAAAAACCCAAAGGCCCAAAAAAAAAAATTTTTTTTTTGGGGGGGGTTTGGGGGGAAATTTTTTTTTTGGGGCCCGGGGGAAAAGGGGGGGCCCCCTTTTTTTTGGGGGATTTTTTGGGGGAAAAAAAAAAGGGGAAAAAAATTTCCCCCCCCTTTAAAAAGGGGTTTTTTTTTTGGGGGGCCCAAAAAAATTTTTCCCCCCTTTTCCCCCCCAAAAATCCGGGGGGGGGGGTTTTTTGGGAAAAAAAAAACCCCCCCCTTTTTTCCCCCCCCCAAGGGGGAAAGGGGGGGGGGGGGGGGGGGGGGGGGGGGGGGTGGGGGGGGGGGGGGGGGGGGTGAGGGGGGGGTTTAAAATTTTTTGGGGGGGGGGGGGGGGGGGGGGGGGGGGTTTTTTTTTTTGGGGGGGGGGGGGTTTGGGGTGTGGGGGGGGGGGGGGGGGTTTTTTTTTTTTTTTTTTTTTTTTTTTGGGGGGGGGGGGGGGGGTTTTTTTTTTTTTTTTTTTGTTTTTTTTTTTTTTGGGGGGGGGGGGTGGGGGGGGGGGTTTTTTTTTTGGGGGGGGGTTGGGGGGTTTTTTGGTTGGGGGGGGGGGGGGGGGGGGGGGGGGGGGGGGGGGGGGGGGGGGGGGGCGGGGGGGTTTTTTTGGGGGGGGAAAAGGGGGGAAAGGGGGGGTTTTTGGGGGGTTTTTTAAAAATTTTTGGGGTTTATTTTAAAAAAAAAAAAAAAAAAAGGGGGGGGGGAAAAAATTTGGGGAAAGGGGTTGGGGGGGGGGGGTTTTTCCCCCCCCCCCCCCCCCAACCCGGGCCCCCCCTTCCCCTTTTCCCCCCCCCCGGGGGGGGCCCCCTTTTAATTTCAAAAAACGGCCTGGTGGGCTCGGGCACGAATTGGGCCCCCAAGGACCTTTTGGGGGGAAAAAGCCCTGCACCATCCCCGCATTTTGAAAAGACGTGCGCCGACCTGAAGCCACCGCACCCCCAGAGCATCCCCCCCAGCTCACCCCCGTGAGCTGTCACTGAGGGTATACGGCCTTTGGCCCCTGCTTACTAGTCCCCTGTGTGGGGGGGTGAGATGGACTTTTCCCGGGCACAGATGCAGACCAAACCCCTTGAAATTTTTTGATGACACGTGGCGGGGCCAGGGGGAGGGACGGCTTTTTTTGGCAAAGAAATGCCCCTCGGCATCTGGTATTGGGGGGAGGGAAGGCCCTGACGTGGCGGAAAACCCCTCTGTGTCCCCCAGACGGAAAGGCCAAAATTTCCCAAAGGCCAAAAGCCTGGAATGCCGACATTCCCGGCTTTTTGGGGTTTGGGGTGGTTTGGGGTTTAAAATGTTTCTTCTGTTTCCCCAAAACCCGGAAGACAAATCTGGCTGGGTAGACTGGCCCCCTTAAAGGGGGCAGGGCATTTAAAAAATGGGGGAAGGGGAAAAAGGGGGAGGGGTGGGTCCTGGTGGGGCTTTGGGGGTACTCGGGCGAAAGGTTTGGGGCTTTAAGCGGAGGCTGATCCCTGACATGACTTGAGAGGAAAATGGGCAGCGGAGGAACCCCCTTGGTGGCGGAGGGGAGGGGGGAGGCGGGGAACCCGAGGGGTGGGCATGGGTTGGAGGCCCCGCGTCGGGCCCCGGCCTTTTTTTTGGCCCAAATGTTTTCCCCCCATTTCAACTCATGCCCTTCGCTGCATGTGACCAAAAACATGTTTGGGGGTGGTTAACCACTTAAATTTTTTTTCCTCTACCCTTTCTTTACCCGGGAAAGGCGGCATAAAGACATCGCTGGTGAATCAGAGGCTTGCTCAAAGAAGGCCCCGGCTTTTTTAAAAGGTCCGGAAACCTTTTTTAAAGGCGATAACGAGGGGCGGGGTTTTGGGTGAAACCCTGGCCCGGCGGAATCATTCACGGACTTCTGCGACCGCCCTCTCCCTTTTTGGGGGCGGGACCCGTATTTACACTACCCCATCGCCTTTCCTCCCGTCCCCCGATGAAGCGCTCCAAAACAAATTCTGCGGAAAAGACCCGGAAAGGATCCGCAATGTCGTCATCAACATCATCACAACACAGGTTTACTTGGGGCGCCTGACTTTTCCCGCATCCAAAGCTGCGGGCTAAAAACAAGGGGCACTAAGGGGTTGCCCCACCGCCCGGGATTTTTTTTCCGATTGACCGGGGTTCCTTTACCTCCTCTGGGGGTCACAGTAAATGGGGGTCAGAGCAGACTAAAATTTATCCCCCTTGATCTTTTTAAAATGCCTTCTGACCCCCCCAAACCCCATTTTGGGGCATCAAAGAGGTCTTCAAAATGGATTACCACAGGGTTTGGGTACCGAGTTGACATTTTGGGGTGTTATGTTGGGCGGATGCTGATGATTCTGATGACGACATTTGGGGGCCCTGACTGGGAGGACAGGAGGTAAGGGCTGCAAAATTCAGGGTTTTTTTAACCACGAAGGACAGATTGGCGACGGGTGTTTTGTTACCTTTTGATTCACAGGGGCCCCCACCCAGCGATGAAAGGCCTGACGGTCCTGCAACTGACGATTTTGCTGGCATGCGGGGTTGTCGCCAGCCCCTGGAAAAGGGGCACCTTTTTCTTTGTACCTCACCCCATGTGCTACCCCCCTCTTTGCCGAAATTTCCACCTGGGATTTCGCTCCATGTCCCCGAAATATAAAAATTTGAGAAGGTATGGAATATTTTTTTGGGAAAATCTCTTATTAAAAAACGGGAAATCACACTATTCTCCCAAAACCCCTAATCAAAACAAAATTGCCTGGATTCAAATTTTTAAAGGGAAGGGTCTAACAAAAAAATCGGAATGGGGAAAATTCCAAAAAAAAACATCTGTTTTGGTTTTTTTGTATAATACACGGTATTTTTTTGCACCTTTCAAAATTCCCCCTTTGGTGAATATAGGAAAATTGGGGTGTTTTTAAAATTTACGTAAGGAAACCCGGGGTCAATGAAAAGTACTGGGTGCGGGAAAAGTCAAAAACACGTAACTGTTATGTTTTGAAATAATAAACTTTATTTTTTCACCTTTCAATTCACCTGTGGGAAAAAAAAAAAAAAGAATTTTCTGTTTTAAGATTTACCCTAGATGCTTGCTCAATGAACAATTTCTTTGGGGCGCAAAAAGTCAAAAAAAAACGAACTGTTAGTTTTTTATATAATAAACCGTATTTTTTTTTCAAACCTTTTAATTCACCTTGGTGAAATAAATTGCTGTTTTTAAATTTTCGTAGATGCTGCGTCAATGAACAGTACTGGGTGCCCCCCAAAAATTTAAAAAAAACGTAACCCGTTATGGGTTTTTATAAAATAAAAAGTATTTTTTTCACCATTCAATTTCAAACCCGTGGTGAAAAATAGAATTGCTTTTTTAAAATTTTCGTAGATGCCGCGTCAATGAACAGTACTGGGGGGCGCAAAAGTCAAAAAAAACTAACTGTTTATGTTTGGGTATAAAAAACGTATTTTTTGCACCTTTCAATTCACCTGTGGGGAATATAGAATTGCTGTTTTAAAATTTACGTAGATGCTGCTCAAAGAACAGTACTGGGGGCGCAAAAATCAAAAAACACGTAACTGTTATTTTTTGATATAATTCCCCGGGAAATTTTTTTCACTTTCAATTCACCTGTGGGGAATTTTAGAATTGCTGTTTTTTTAAAATTTACGTAGATTCTGCGTCAATGAACAGTAAATGGGGGGCGCAAAAAGTCAAAAAAAACTAACGTTATGTTTTTGATTAAAAACTGTATTTTTTTGCAACCCTTTTAATTTACCTGTGGTGAATATAGAATTGCTGTTTTTAAAATTTTTCGTAGAAAGGGTGCCCTTTAATGAACAGTACTGGGTTTCGCAAAAGGGCAAAAAAAACGTAACCCGTTATGTTTTTATTAAACACGGTATTTTTTTTTCACCTTTTAATTCACCCCGTGGTGAAATAGAATTGCTGTTTTAAAAATTTACGTAATGCTGCGTCAATTAAAAATTTCTGGTGCGCCAAAGTCAAAAAACACGTAACTGTTTTTTGTTTTGATATAATAAACGTATTTTTTTTTCACTTTTCAATTTACCTGTTGGGGAATATAAATTGCTGTTTTAAGATTTAAAGTGGAATGCTGCGTCAATGAACAAACCCCGGGTTGGGAAAAGTCCCCCAAAAAAACGTAAAATGTTATGTTTTGAAAATAATAAACGGAAAATTTTTTTCACCTTTTAAATTTAACCCGTGGGAATATAGAATTGCTTTTTTAAAATTTACGTAGAACTGCGTCAAATGAACAGTAAATGGGTGGGGCCCAAAAATCAAAAAAAAACGTAACTGGATGTTTTCGTACGATACACGGTAAATTTTTGGGAACAAACAACCTGTGGGTGAGTGCGACTACAAATTGCGGGTTTTAATTTAATTTCAAGGTTGAAATATAAACATCACAGGTGTAATGGGTTTAAAAATTTAACACCTATCTGAAATGTATACTGAAAATAAAAGTGGGGTTTTGCAAAAACTAACAAAAGAGACCTGCAGGTTTCCAGAAAGAAATTTTTTTCCAAATAAGTTTAGACTGCCCATATCCAGGAAAATTTAATAGCAAACTGTTAAAAAAAAGATATTTTCCCCTACAATATCTACACTAAGTCTTTTGGGAAACTTTATTTCCCAAAGTTCTTTAAGATAAGCTTTTCCCGTGTTTCCCCCGGGGGCCCCCCCCCCCCCCCCCCCCCCCCCCCCCCCCCAACCCCCCCCCGTTGGGGCTTTTAAAATTTCCCGCTTTTAAAAATACCCCTAAGAAAAATTTCAAAATCTCTAATATAACAAAATTTGGAAGGATCACAGCAAATGCAAGGTTTCCTGTGAAAAATAGAAATTTCGCTGACTTTTTGGCCACAGGCAGAGCCGGTCCTTCCCTATGAGACGCTGAGAGACACTGGGGCTAAAACAGGAAACGCTGTCTTGTAAAAGAGGTCATGTATTTTTCCAGCCTCCAACCCTACACCCCAGTCATGACGCGCAACACATTTCCCCTGCCTTTCTAAATATGATTTGCTGGCCGAAAAAATTTACGGGAAAGCGCCGAAAAAGGCGCGATCTTAAAGATGATGCTCAGTTTTTTAACCAAAATTATCGAATGTTTGGGAAAATTTCGATCCCCATAAAAAACCTTGCCGTTTTCAACTTTGTCGATAAAAATCGCTAAAACAAAAAATTTGATTTTTCAAATCCACAAAATTTCCCTTTTTCCCTTTTTGAAGATTATCACAGCGGGTTTTTATATTTTAGTGTAGAATTCCTGTACGTCCTAGTAGTCTTGTTGAAAACCCTTTTAAAAACCGCCCCAATGGGGGGTCATAAATAACTACACAGAAAATTGTTTTTTTATACTGAAATTGAAAAATTATGGTTATCGTGCCTTTTTTTACCAGTTATCTTCACTTTATTTGTTACTTTTCTTTTTTCTAATAAAATTCCGCATGACTTTTTTTGTATTGAAATAAAATCAGGTTTTTTACCTCTTTTTTAAAGAAATGTTATTAGAGGAAGGTCCTGGAAAGGAGAGGGAATTTAAATTCATAAAAAAATTTCCAATTACCTTAACCCAGCTGTTATATGTAATGTGGATACTTCTTCAATTTAATGCATTGCATCAGTTATACAACTAATTGTTTGAATATCATTTTTAAAATGTTTTGCACCTTCCTGAAAAAACCCTATGGTATTCAGAAAGGTGCAACTAGAACAGGAGAGTTTGTTGTATTATTGTTCAGTCTATACATTATACAATAATTGTGTAAGTATTTCACAGTTTTTAAGTTTAAAGGTTATCTGCACCATTGCAATCATCGTTAAGAATGTTAAAGGGTTTTTCCCCCAAAACTTTAAAAAGAGGGGGGAATTTCAAATTAAATGTAAAAATTTTTTTACCATTTATCTTATTAAAAAACTGCACCTTTTTGTTTCAGTGCTTCTTATGTCCATAGTGTCAGTCGTCTACGGGGGAAACGATCAGTGCGAGCATCCACAGTCCGGTCGTACAGCTAAAAATCAACTCTCCTCTCAGGCAACTCCGGCAGTCTCTTCCCTTAATAATCACACACTCCTCTTTAGTATAATCAACAGTGAAAATAAATAAAAAGAAAAAAAAAAAAAAAAACTTACTCAGATATGTGCATTGGAAAAAAAATAAAAAATCACATTTGGTGCCGGCAGAGATTTGAACCTAGGACCCCTATGCGGAAAGGCACAAGTGCTAACCACTAGCTACCCCCTTTGAAAAAACCAGCCCCTTTTTAGGCAGAGGACACATTTGGGGGAAAAGGCATGGTGATGTCAAGCCTGCTGGTTACATGATATTTAGTTGAAACAAATCATATACACCCCCTTTTGAACACACAAAGCTGAATCAGGACAAACCATACATAAAATGCCTTCGTGGTAAAACCCCTTTAAGGAGATGAATGAAACCAGCACACTGGGACTGGGAGATCGCATGTATCACAGGAAATGCCCACTGAGCTCTGGATTTGCAGCTTCACAAGTGGTGCTTTGGGGGTGGTCTTTAAAGGGGTTTTGCCCGAAGTAAATTGACGTGGGAAGTTTGAAAAATTAAATAATAAACATTTTCAACATCTTTCATTATTACAAAATTTTAGACCGTTTTTGTTTTTGCTGCTCCTTAGGGCCGTTTACACGGCAGTGGACAAAAAACCCCGGCCCGGGTTTTCCCCGGGCCGGTATTTGTCCGTTTTGCGGCCGTCCCCACTTCGCGGGGGGGGGGGGCGGCTTTTCCCGCGATACGGAAAACACCCCCCCCCCCCCATTGACATGCCCCTTTACCGTCCGGAAAACCCGGGCGGGGAAATTGTGCATGTTCAATGTTTTTGTCGCCGGGCCCCCGGCGACAAAACCCCGGGGGGAAAAACCCCCTACGTGGGGGGGGGCTGCACGGGGTTTCCATAGAGCACATTGTGCTCATTTTGGCCGTTTTTCAGGGGGTCTGAAAACCCAAACCGGCTTAAAAACCGGCCGAAAACCCGTGCAGTGGGGACATTTCCCTTAGTGACCATTGCGCACATGCTCACACACCCTTTTCTTTGGCACTATGGTGTTCCAAACCCCGGTTCTATTATTCTACTCCCGTCCTCGTACCCTTAGTAATAAATCAAAAGTCAAATAAATAAAAAAAAACTTCAATAGGTTGTGCATTGATAAAGAGGAAAAAAAAACCACAAATTAATTCCTGCAGGGATTTAACAATAGACCCTTGTATGTGAAGCAAAAATGTTTCCTCTGGCTACAGGTAGTATTCACAGCTTATATGAAACGACCTTTCTTGACAAGAGAGGAAAGGCATGGGGA